>OZ005657.1:46550152-46645152 GCA_963930645.1 Salticus scenicus
AAAAATTCAAAAGTATAAATAGAACTTTACAAATTTACCATAAGAAAAAAAAAAAAAATCAGATACATTATGCTTATGAGAGTTATTTCTTTTAATCTTATATTAATATCTTTATGCTACACATAATACAAAGGAATGGGCAGATATTATTCAGATGTACAAAAGTATGTTTCTATAGAATATAGCAGGAAAACATTAGAGTTTTGTTTACAGGGTTACACAAAAATTACAAGATACATTGGAAGATATACTCCTAAAATTGCTCAAAGTCACTTTCAATTAGGTTATAAAATTGTTAAACATTCCAATAGATTTAAAAAGCATTTATAACTTCAGTTCTTTTGCCAGTCTGTGTGTAGATCCGTGTTTTTCTTTCAATAAAAAACTTTAGATTTCCTTGTAACAGATATATGCTATTTAGATCTTTCAGCCTTACTGTAGAATTCTATTCATTGAAAAAAAAAAAAAAAAAAGTAAAAATATAGTAAAAATTAGTGTATTAGTAAAAATTATTTATATACAGGATCTCCCCCCCCCCTCCAGAAATTATTCGTTTGCAGTGCTAAACAAAAATATTTGGCTTCAAAAGGGTAATTGCTGAAGGTGCATTACAAGATGTTTTGAAAAATGTAAGCATTTGTGATGTGGCATGTTTAAGTGTAAAAAATCAGTCTTTTGAAAATTACAAAAATTAACTTTTTGTACAGTCCCCAGGTCTCTATAGTCATATTTAATAAAAGTTGACACTCATCCTAACAAATATAACACAAAAAGTTTCACTTTTGTGCGGCCAAAACCGACCGAGATATTTAGTTTCAAAGTTTGGGATTTCTTAAAAGTTTCTTAGACTTTATTAACTCTATTCTGGTCCTATTTAATTTCTCTTTCTGGTCAGTGTTCTCAAATTTAATAACTTTTTTATTCAATATCCACCACTAAATTGTAACTGTAACGATTGTCTAATGACTTCGAAGGTTATTCGTCCATTACATATATCAAACATCACTCCTAAAAATTATTGGTGGCAATTAAATAAAACAGTCATTAAATTTGGCAACACTGTTTAGAGCGCTTTAGAGCATTACTGCCAGAAAAGTGTTAAGGATTTTTTAACCGAACCTTTAATAAAGCTCGCCTACTAAACGGTGGTTGAATCTTGGATTGTAGGATATCATCCGATCACTGAGCTGTTCCTTTTTCCCACAATACATTTATAATTCAGAGTTTTATAATTATGGATTTTTAAATTCTTTTTAAAATTTGAAGGTCGTAAATAATAGTCTTAATGATTATAATCGTATGAACAATTTAATTTTTTATCTCAAGTTGAAATAACTGATATTTTAGTTTATTAAAAAATTGTGCAGTGGAAAAAAAAAAAAAAAAAATTACAATTTTGCCCATTTTAAAGGCGGTCAGAGGGTTTTAATGTGAGATTTTTTTACAATGTATCCTACGGAAAAAATCTGTTATGAACGAATATTCTCTGTATTGTTCTGTTACAGAAAATTTTTGTCAACGTATTTTTTGCATATCCTACACATTTTCTGGCAACTTTGCTGCTAGGAATTTTCTGAAATGGAACAGGATTTATTTTTTACACTGTTAAAATAATGCAACTGTGTAATTCTCTGTAATTACAGAAAAATACGTTTTGTCAACGCAATTTTACCGTAATTTACGACTTTTTTTTTAATTACAAAGATTTTCTGGCTGCAAAGTTGCATTTTTTTTAACAGTGTGCCGTGTAGACATGTGTAACAAATTATAAAGTTGCGTAAAAATAGGTGCAGATTTTTTACAAAAATGATCAAACGTTTCAGGGAATTAAATTTCAAGAATTATTTTTTTTTTTTTAATTCGTTCCCCTGCATAACAAATTTCCTCTCAGCAAATTAGGCCTCATATCATCACAATGTCATGCGCAAAACTTCAGCATTATATGATAAAGTTTTAGAGACATGTTGAAACAAAGTTGTGAATTAATTAGTCACAAATTAAAACGTAAATGTTTTTATTTATTTCCATGATTATTGTTTTCCTTCCCAACTTGGGTTTGATCTCTGACACGCGTACGTATTAAATCGGATATAATTTTATCATTCAGAAAATTCATGTAAAAACATTGGAAAGTGCTGTAAATCAGTTTTTTTTCTTTATTTTATTTTACTTTCTTTTTGGTATATGTGTGTGTGTGCTCTTATACCTGTAAGACATTTTATGATGCAATACTGAAATTTTGTACAAACGTTTATTAGCGCATGGGAACTTTTCACTATTTGTAATTTTTTGGAGGATGGTCATATAAAAAATAATATCGTTATTCTTAAAATTAAATCTTTCGAAATTTTAAAATAACATTTAAGTGTTTTGCCCCTTTTCTTACATAATTTTCCTCTGCCTCTATGAATGCTTCATATCAGTATTTAAGGAATTAAAGCGAGGGTTAAGTTTTATCGAACACACTGCATAATAAAATTAATGCACCTGAAAATACTTTGGGGCAAAAGTTATATTTCACAATGAACATTTAGACAAAAATTATATTACTCACCATATTCGATTAAAGTTTTAAAATGATCATCTATTTGTTTCCATCTTTTGTCAGTTGGTTTTGAGGAGTATAATTTTCCCATTTCATTTTTTACGTCGTCATTCATATCTTTCTCTTTTTCTGCTTCTTTTTTACCTAAATAACCATTACGTGTAAGAATAAAATTTAGCATAATTTTTAGATATACGTTTCAGTCAACAAAGTTACTTCTTTTTTATTTACATCTGTGTTTGCTCATTTATAATGGTAATAAGAACTCGGAATTTTTTTTAATAAATAATAAATTATAGTTATGCTAAAATTTGTTTTCAGAAATTTTTGAAGAATTCCTTAAATGATGGAAAATATTAAGAACACAATTCTTATTACTGTAAAACTTTCGATGTATCAGCTAGATGTCCGAGAATTATAAATTGAAATCATAATTTTTTTTAACCCCTTACCTGCTAAGAAAAATTTACGAGACTCGGTTTCCAGTGCCACCGTTTTTCACCCAGGCGCGCGTTCACTGTTCCAGAAACATTCCTTTTTCTGATTCCTCACACTCCCCTCTCCTCTAAAATAAGTAAATCCATTTTAAACACCGTCAAGGTGACATTTTAGATCATTTTATTGCATTTCAAAACCGTGGGAAAAGTTTCACTGATAGCAGCGACACACAAAGGATCGTACTTCCGAAAAGCGAATATATACGCCCGAGGCAGTTAACGCATCGGCTTAGTGAGACGAATATATACGTCCGGGGCAGTTAAGGGGTTAAACAGAAACTTGTAATTACACTAAAATTCCTTTTTAAAAACGTTTAAAGATTTCCATGAATGATGAAAAATATGAGTAACACTATTCTGGTTACTTTGAAATGTTTGGTGTACCAGTTAGATGCCTGTGAAAAGTCATAGGACATAAATGATGACTTTCTTTGCAACAATTGAAAATATTTTGTTACTCGATGAAACTGAAATTAGCACAACATATGCGAAAAATATTTCTAAAAAGTTTAGCATTTAAATCTATTACATAAAAGCAGGCGTTGACCGCTTCACTTGTCTGGTCACTATATTTAAATTAATTCCCCAAAAAATTACAGGTATGTTATTATTATAAAAAATATCATAAAATCAAAAACATTAAAAGAAAAGAGAAAAAAAAAATAATAATAATTGAAATCGGTCAAAAACCTCAGTCTTTTGCCCCCCCCCCTTCTCCCGCCAAAGGGGAGAGGGTTTCACAAAATTCCTTTATAATGTGTGTTGGGTACGCATAACTAACCAAACATCAAAAATTCACATTCCTCAGATAATTTAGAGCAGAGTTACTATTCGAAACGCGTTCTTCTCTCCGTTCCGACACGAAATGAAGGAAGAGGGATTTTTCACAAAATCACTTTATGATACGTTTTGGGTACACATAGCACATCCACAAAAAAAAAAAAAAAAAAAAAAATTGCCTTCCTGAATAATTTTAAGTGGAGTTACGCTTAGAATCGTGTTTTTTGCCCCCCCCCCCCCCAAAGGAGAAGGGGGAAATTTTACAAATTCCATTTATACTGTGTTTTAGGCACACATAACCAATCAATACACAGAAAAATCACCTTTCAGAGATAAATTGGAAAAGAGTTACCATTTGAAACGTGTTTTTTACACCACCACCTTCTGACCCCAAAGGGGGGAAGGAAGGACACTCTCCAAAATCCCTTTATAATGCATGTCGGGTACACATAGCACACAGATATACCAAGATATTGTCGTACTGCTATAATTTGGGACAGATTTACGCTTGGTAAATTGCTTTTTGCCCCCTACCCCCACAAAGAGAAATGGGGAGGGATTTCGCAAAACCCCGTCGAAAATGGTGTTTTATGCAAATAACCAACGCACACACTAAAATTTGTGAATGCAGCTCCCATAGACTCCCCAGGACAAATTTAGCTTTAAAAGGGGGCTCTCGAATTTACTACGTCGTAAATGCCCCCTCCTCCAAAAGAAAATCGAAGATTGCAAAACTCACTCAGGAAAAACGATTTTATATATATAGATTAGAATAATGAATTCTTAAACAGTGCAAATGCAAAATTCAACATAAGAGCTTCTATTCTTCGCGAATTTTCTTAGTTTTTATATAAAAAAGATAGCACAGGTCTTCATCTAAAATTTTGATTTAATAATTTTGGCTGATTTTAAGTTTTTTGCCGTGCTAACGTGGCCTGTGTGCCCGTCCGTGTACGCTCAGTCCAATGATCGCAAAACTACAAAACTTAACAAGGGGATAGCTTGTAAACATACAGAAGTACACCTCATCGAGATTTTTTTTTATTTGACTATTTTAATTTTTAGATTGAAGTTAGAGAATTTTTCTAGCTGAGGCATTTTAAAAAAATGAAAAAACAGAGTGAATTTTTTCATGTTCTTGAAACAGTTACATCTAAGCAGTTTATAATTGAATTTTGGTTCTTGTTGGAAATTTTGACATAATTCATTTTATTTATTTAATTTTCTGAAAAAAAAATCGTACTTGAACTGTGTATGTGCTGGTATCTTTTCAGTTAAATATATAAACAGGTAAAAAACTGATCCATTGATTTAAAAATATGGAGCTGTGTCAATGTTTTCTTATAATCTGTTGTTAATATTATATATATATATATATATATATATATATATATATATATATATATATATATATATATATATATATTCATCTTTTTTTGCGTTTTTAACCTAGAATTCTCTCAATTAGACCTTCAGTTGGAAGTTATGACAATGCATATTTTAGCTGTTTCATTTTCTTAAAAATTTGCCTGTCCTTTCATTTCAATAGAGTGCGTTGCTTAGCAACGATTACCATAATATATTTTTTTCAATTATTTGAGTGTTTAATGTAGAATTCCTTCAGTTAGAAGTTGTAACATGATTTATTTAACCTGTTCTATTTGTTGTATTAAAAGGTGCTAATCGGTTAGTATATTAATCTTAGAGTATTGCCAAATGATTTAACTAAAGAAGATGGCTTAAAATAGTTGTTGGTGCTAATTAAATAATTGCTGAAATTTTGGCTAGCAGACAGTCGGATAAGCAGCTAATGAACGCATTCTATCGAATGTATTTTTTCTTTGTATTTAAAAGACATAAAAGTAACAGACAAACCTTTTTCTCTAATTGCTTCAATTACTTCAATGAATTCATCTAAATTCACTGGTGATTGCTGCAGCTGGTCATTTTCATCTGTATTCTGATCATCCAAGTCTGAAATGTAAGTTGATACACAAAAGATTATTGAGTAGTATATATATATACGTATATTAAAAAAAAAAAAAAAATAGATATAGAACAAGCATTTTAGTAATAGTGTTTAAGCAGCAATGCAAAACTCTTGGATTACGCATCGAGATATCTTTTTCTTACTCAATATTCAGAAGTATTTACCTTATCCTTTATCTGTAATTATTCACTAAGATATCTTAATTAAACACAAATTATATGGAGTATTTAAAATTATTTTAACCCGCCAGGAGGCACAGGGTTTTTCTCTTCATTTTTCAAATTCGTTCATTCTAAAGGACATTATGAAAAAAAAAAAAAAAAAAAAAAAAAAAACTCACGAATACTCCCACAAATACTCATGAAGAAAAACCTGCTGCCGAAAGTTAGAAATTTTGATCACTTTTAAGTCATTATATATTGGAAGATAAAATAGTATTTGTGTGTCAAAGTATTACCAGCGCAACTTGGCGGATTAAGTGATAATGACGAAAAAATATATTTAAAAGTATTTTCAGGTTAGAGATTTGCTACATAAAACAGTTTGTGATAGCGTTCGTCAGCCAGGTTTTCGGGGTTTTCTCCAAAATTCACATGAATACGGGCTAGTATCCCTTAGAAAAAAAAATCCAGTGGAGGGTATCCAAGATAGTCTTTGATCCATAAAGTAGACAATGGCCTAAAACTTTACAATAACACTAACATTCACTGGTACTTGTTATTATCGCTCCCTTTATAGCCTTACTGAAATAATATAAGGGGAGAGAGAATGGCAGATGTTTGAATATGTAATATTTAGGAAAGCATGATAACCACTTATTGTAAAAAATACATGTCACACGTACCAAGAAGGAGGAAGAAACAATTACACAAGAAATCATATATGTAGCAAAGAAAATGTGTGGGAGAAAAACAAAGAGAATCCGAGAAAAGTTATTGATGAAACACTCATCCCAAAACAATTTTCGTAATTTCCGGCGTATGAGTTGGTGGTCAGACACATTCATTTTATTCCAGAAATTTTATTTAATAAAATGTTAACTTTGTCTGTTAAGTCTTTTAAATAAATTTTCTGATGTAAAGCAGCTTTATCTGACGTGTAACAATAAACAATTAAAAGGTTTTTTTTTTTTCCTGAAACAGGAAACTGAGTGCAAATAAACTGTTAGGCATTAGAACCGTTTTATTAAGAAATTAAAGTAAAATAATACAAACCTCTAATATAAAGTGTTGAAAAACACATAGTGATAAAAATGATTGAGCTATTTCAGCTCTATATATTTTGTTCCTAAATTTTAAAGCAAGATATAATTTTATACACATGTAATGTTACATTCCAATATTTTCATGGGAATTGTAAAAGTAAATTAACTTTTTTCAAGTAATAGATTGACCAGTTCAGTTTCAATATATCTGCTAATGATGAGTAGAATATGTTTTATTTTTTATTAGTATTATTAACCCGTTAGTAGTCGCTGTAGACAGCGCCACGTATTACAGATTGAGCACTTTTTATTTAACTCTCACCAACAATTTTAAGAAGTGATGTGATCGACGTTCCTTCGATTTTATTCTCGTTTTATGTATATCAAATGCTACTTCTAAAAATTTTTGGTGGCTATTGAATAAAAAAATCTGGCAACAATGAAGGATGGGCGGCAAATCGACCAACTAGCGACTACTAACGGGTTAGTATACATGATTAATGTAGTCCTAAATGTATTACGCCAATTTCGAAAGAAATTGCTTTAATATATTCTAATAAAGAGCAGCAAGTTCGAATATCTTATTTGAAGCTGTAAGATCAAAAACACCTTCTCTTTACCATTGGCAGTTGTTTTATAAACAGCAGTCTGCCCCTTGACTGTACGATACATATAATTTGCGATAACAATCGACACATAAACACGAACTGTATTATTACATGCCTGAAATTAAGTCTATTAAAATTTATGAAAAAATATCATGAACCTGAATTGCGTGTCATTTTGAAAAGCCCCGTCTAGAAAGAAAATAAAAGGATTTATTAAAATTACCAGATTTTGATGAACTTTTCTTTGATAATGTTACTTTAATAAAATTAAAAGCTAATCTAAATGGTTTGAGAAAACTATGTGAAATTTAAGCATCAGTATTACTAATAAATATTATTGCATTTCATTATTACAGTTACAATTTAGTTATAGAGTATATATTCTTTTTATTCCAAAGTTAATAGAATCGTACATAATTTAGAAAAACTTTACATTAGGGAAAAACAATTAATACTTTTACCGTCATTAGGATGCTTTTTCTTGTAGTCTTTATTTTTCTTCCATTTTTTATATGATGTCTGTAAGATATTCACAAAGTCGTCGTTAATTTCCTTCTGGAAGTCTTGATTATTCATGCCTGTGTTGAAATAGTTATATAGAAGTTAATACTTAATTAATTATAAGCAATTTTGCTCAAATTCTAAAAATAAAATTTTCTATCATACATTGGTGTATTTAGCATTACAAAAAAGTTAAATAAAGATAATAATAAATATTCACCTTTTATGTACAAAAATAAGTAAATAAATAAACAAATAAAATATTAAAGGCATTTTTTTAATTGAAGAATAAATTTAATGAGATTATTTTAACATAGCTTTTTACAGGTCTAATTCGTATTAAGATTTATGTACATATAAGATAAATCTTAAAATTTAGATGAAATAAAACTTGAATTTTTATATATAAAACTGGAACAGAGTATTTATAAACCCACGCGCAAATTCAGCAAAAGGAAATATAAAACTATAATAAATAAGCAAACTAACCCCGACTTCTCACAGATGGAAGCAAGACCATACAGCAAACAAATTGAATTCATACTAAGCGTTAAAAAGCAATTAAATTCATAATAAAGTACAAAAGTAAATACATCAATATAAAAATACAAGAATATAAATAAATACAAGGATAAACTTAAATAGTCAGTAGATTGAGAAATATCGAACCACACCTCCCCCCCCCCGTCAAAAATATAGAGCCCGCTTCGGTTGGTAGTGGAGGGGGGAATTTTCAATCTACTGACTATTTAAGTTTATCCTTGTATTTATTTATATTCTTGTATTCATATATTGATGTATTTACTTTTGTACTTTATTTATGAATTTATTTGCTTTTAAATAAAAATAAATATTTAAAAAGTACTCTTAATACTGCTTTGTTAAATAAATCCTTGTCGAGACATAGTGAGTCTAAGAACATGATTCGACAAGAATTTATTTAACAAAACAGTATTAGGTGTACTTTTTTTACATTGGAATTATTGCTAGCGCTCGAATAATTTTGCTGCCGACTGTACATTCAATAAAAAAGAATGTTTTCCATTAACTATTGGTAACCCTGTACATCTTCTAAAGATTATGTAAAAACCACATTGTGCACTTATATATAATCCTATATTAATAACATACAGCACAGGCTGAAATGCACTTCTATGAATTTTCAAGTATTATCCCATTATAGTCTAGTTCTTTAGTGTAGCCCTGCAAATGAATGGTGAACGATTTTCATACCATACATGAAACATGCTTTTATACCTAAAAATAATCTATATTCATTTCATTTGGTTTAGTGCTGTCTATAGACGTCAAACTCTACTTACTTGCAATTTCCCCCATAGACGTAATGTATTTTAATTCTCTTGGATGTCCCTGTACACGAACTGTTTGCTTAATCTGAACGAAAAGTTTAGTGTAGCATTTCTATATGATACAGATTTAGAATAGTGTTTGATTTTTCTGCTGCTATTTTTTCTTGAGATATGCTGATAACATACACACATAGACATAGACACACACACAGACAAACCGCTAAAAACCTGTTTTTCGGATTCAGGGCACCTCAAAACGTGCAAATATAACAAAAACTCAATTTCGAAAATTTGACCCAAAAACAATACTTTCTCTACCATATATATGGGTAAGAGAAAGTAAAAATGAAAATAATGAACTATGTGTTTATATAATGCATGTTTTTATATTATTCAAGAAATATTACAGTTTTGCCATCAAAAATTTAATTATCTTTAAGGGTGTTAACTCGTGTAATAATCATTTTAAACTCATTTAAGATCTCATAAATGACCTATTTTTAAATATTTTTTCTTGATTTTAAAATTAATATTTTATAGTTCATTAGAGTCCCACATATACTTTACCGTCGAAGGAAGAAAATATTGAATAATATTTAACTCTGTTCAAAAACGATTAAAAAACTCTTTTTCTTTTTTTTTTTTTTTTTTTTTTTTTTTTCAATCTGCCCTACGGAAAAATCATGTATGAATATTTTCACGAAATATTTCTGTCAACGGAATTTTTTCCATAGTATACTGATACTGTCTGACTTTTTTGTACTTTGTTGCCAGATTTTTTTTGTAATTTAACATTTTTTTTTTTCAATATATGAATTCTAATCGCTGTGTTGAGTTGCTCAGACTGTCGGACGCATGTTTTTAATCATGCAGAATTGATTTGCTTCTAACCTGACAAAAATTTCGCACTCAGTTCCGAAATGCCATTAATTAATTGCTTCTTAAACTTTGGTTGTGTAATTTTGTGATTCGAAAAGGTTTAGGTAAAAATATCGGGGTTAACTCGGCTGACTACGCGAGGGTCCTAGGTCTGGATGGAACGGCCTCCGTGGAGGTTTTTATAAAGGGTACTGGCCCGTATTTACGCAAGTTTCCGAGAAAACCACGGAAAACTCCGAACAGCTAGATCGACGAGTACAATCTGGATTGTCAAGAACAATATGGTTCTTGATAAATCTAGGAAGAAGTAGAGGAAGCCTTCGAAGTGATTTAAATTGTATATAAACGTAGTCTTTTGAGTTTTTTATTTTTTATTTCAGTTAGCTTAGAGGAAATAGTTATCAATAGCTATTTGATAACTATTTCCTTGATAATAGCTAGCTAGTTATTACCTTCCTTGTGATTTTTTCATTGCTTGAATTATGTTTGAGATGTTGAGATTTTAAAATCAATCGTTCAATCTTATGAAACATAATCGTTATTAATATAATCAAACAATTATCAAGATTATTTTACTTGTAACTTTATAAAAACGCTTTACTGAGATCAGAAATGCCATTTTGTGATTTTTTTTTTTTTTCCAAAAGAATGCGATTCTTGATGAATGAAGAAAGAATTGGCAGAAGCGTAAAAAAATGCTTCGAAACTGCATATAAACACAAACTTATGATTTTTTACTTTGTTTATTTCAGTTAGCTTATAAGAAACAACAGTCAACAACTTCTTACCTTTCTGGTGATCTTTTATTGCTTGAACTATGTTTGAGAAGTCATCAAAATTCATTTGCGATTCTTCGGGCTCATCGGTTACATCGGAGTCTTCATCTGTTTTATCAGTATTTTTGTCTTTCGATACTACAACAAAGAAAATATACAAAATTTAAATAAACAGACATTTATTCATTAAGAAGGAATATTCTGATAAATTTTAATTTATGTAGCTAATAAAAAATGCTTTTTATTAGATAATATGAAAAGTGTTAACAGACGGAACATAAATGACAGTCCACTGTAAAAAAAAAAAAAAAAAAAAAAAAAAAAAAATCTGTTGAAAAGTAGAAAACCTCTGTAATTTTTCTACAAAAAATTGTTCTCTAAAACTACAAAAATGCGTTACAAAATTACATTTTAATGTGTCGAAAAACGCTTTTTTATGTAACCATATAAGGTAAGAAGTTCTGTAATATAAAAAGTTTTATTTGTTTAATTTTTTTCCGTGCAGCTTTTATTAGATTTTCTTTTCAAATGCATCCTTTATGAAGAAGATATAAAAACTCTATAGTAAGTTGAAAAGATTAAAAAAAAAAAAAAAAAAGGGATTATATAAAAATAATTTTCCTTTTTAAAAGAAAAATATTAAAAACATGTGTTGAATAAATAATTTAAATCCCCAAAAGCCCCAAATTTAAAGCACCAAAATTTGAAATTACTTGAAAAGTATTGATTTTATCAATGCAGTGCAATTTACATGCCGTTTTATCTAAAAGAATTCTGATTACGTTTTAAAATTTCTTTATTATTTTTAAAAACTCATTTCAAACTCTATTTTGCAAGTCATATCTCCATTTAATAATAAACGATTTTTCTCCACTTAATTCGAAGATAAATACGTATTTTAGATGCACTTTTAATTCCTGACTAGCTTAGTTTTTAAGAATTTTCTGAAGTGACTATAGATATTTATGCACCAAAACTTAAACTGGCTAAAAATTTTAGATATTACTTTATTAGCGTATTTTTTTTTTCCTTTTGTGTTTAAAAAGGAGAAAATAAATCATAAAGGGCATATATAGGGAGCTTCGAAAATCTATGGCGAAAAAGGAAAGGAAGGTGGAGGGGACCGAAATAAACATATTTATTATAGAAATGTGGGTGCGAAAATGCCGCGTTGAGGCAGTAGAAGGCGCTGTTGAGGTTAATAAATGAAAGCGCTTTGTCGACTTTACTTCATCATTACCTGCACAGATTTCGAGCTGAATGCATCGATACGCGAACTCGGAGATGTATTTGGGCTACAAACAGAAATGATTCGGCTGGTCAAAGGATGAACAGGAAGTTATTTTCGGAGATGCAGCAGAAGAATTGCCAAACGTTTGAACGTATTCTTCGGAAGTTGGGTATAAATGGATCGTTTTAATGTTCCACCTGCGATGTGGACAGTCTAAATCAGTGCGAAGATGCATTTTGCTCGCTGTGTGGAAAAGGGTAATTAAAGGCAGCAAAGCGCGTTAACTTATCCCTAACTTATCCATCTCTACAGCGTCCTCTACTGTCTCAATCTGGCAATTCCGCACCCACATTCGTATACTAAATCTGCCTATTCCGGTTCTTTCTACTTGCCTTTACATTTTTGCCAGATATTTTTTAAACATCCTGTATATATTAAACAAATTTCTAAAATTAAAATGGGAATATATGTTCTTTTTGATAACCTTGTTGGATCACATTGCTCATCAAATAAAGTACAATATTCTTTTCCTTTTAAAACTATAAATATTCTTAGACATATCATAAGTACGATTATAATGAACCCCTAGTATTATAAATTTAAGATAAATTATTTTTTATTCTTATTTTAATGAGGAATTTGCTTAGAAAACGCACTTTGTATTCTGACCTACCAGGATACATTTTCTTTATAGTTACCAGGCGGGTGTCATTGAGTTCAACACGATTTCATCTTATTTAAGCTTCATCACGCAATAATAAAATTAAAAAGAAGTAAATTTTGCTAATATTATAATATTATCTTGCATTAAAAATATACATTCCGCGAATCATACATACTAATATATATTCATTAAAAAATGAGTGGTTATTTCGTACTGTTGCAAACGATACGAATTGTATATTAAAAATTAGGTAAATTATTGTTATATAATAATTAGAACAAACAAAACAAAACGACAACCAAACTTTTACGCAACGAAACATTTTGTTTAAATGTGTTGAAATAGAAATTTTGTTTAGATTATCAAAATAATTTTTCTTGCTGAAAATATAACGTATAAATATACAAAAATTATTGTAATGTTAAACAAAATAATTTGTTAATATAAGCGAATACAGAGAAAATTTGTGGAAAAATTATACATTTGTTAACAATATACTTTGTGTTGACGTAATAAAACTGATTTTTTTTCTAATGAAAATTTGGTTTAAAACAACAAAATAACCCCAAAGCAAAACATATTTTGTGGTCCACTCTGCCTATAATTCGCAGGTCAGATAAATCAGTTTTGCATCAAAAATTTTTATTAACAGATTAAGCTAATTTGTACAAATCAATATCTCATACAAATACAGATGCCTCTGTCATTTAAAATTTCTGGTTAAAAGCAGATTTATTTGATCATTGATTATACGCAATAAAATACGGTTGTCAACCGATAACTGCACGGGTAAACACCGTGGTAGAGCATCGGCACGTTAAGCCCTCTTACGTTCGATTCTTGGTCCAGGATATTTTTTGCTCTAAATAAGCTTATCAACTTTCAACTTCCAATTTATCAATTATTCAACTTGCAGTCCAATAGCTAATTCTTAATATAAATGCTTATTAAAGGAGTAAAATAATGATCGTCATGCCATGCATAACGTTATAATTATTTACAAGTATAATAGTTAAAGTAAAACTGAGAGATTTAATGACAGTATTGATAATAATGTTTTAATCGGTACTATTGATAATAATGTTTTAATAAGTTTTCAGATTTGTTTTTCATTTTAAAAATTTAATTACACTGTCAATTAATATATCTTTTTGTTTATTCTTTGCACTACAAATGAAACAAAAATAGTAATTTAATAGACATATTTGAGCTATAACGGCGAATAAATATGCGATTCTAAAATCTCTAGTAGTCTTTATTTTACTAGAAAAAACTAGGATTTTAATCTAGCTTTCATAAAAATCCTAACTTTAATTATTATTAATTTGCTTTATTATTTTAAAACTAATTGCAACAAATTAATAACCAAATGATAGAGCTGGAAATTATGACATAAAGCTATAATTCTGTTCTGTAACGTTTTATTTTTTGTTCATCAAAATCTTATAGTAATTAAATATACACTAAAGACATTAAATCACTGTCGAAAACTGAAGCCTGAATACTTATGATAAATGCAAACTTTCTTTATTATGCCATGTACCATTATTTAGTTTCTTTTAATATGTTTTAAGCTTAGTACAGAAAAAAATATTTCTGTCTTGATTTTTCTATTGTATGTTCGATTTTTAGTCAACTAATCCGAATATAAGTCTGAAACTTGCACTGTAAAAAATAGATTCTTAAAAATATGTATATATTGCCTCAAAATAGCTCCGAAACAATATATACTTAAATCTGAAAACCCATGTACTCATTTTTGAGTACATTGACATGTCAAACATGGGGATATTTGGATTCTTATTGGTCAACGTCATTTTTGAGCGTGTCAGTATACTCAAAAATGAGTATATGGGTTTTCGAATTTAAGTATATATTGTTTCGGGGCTATTTTGAGACAATATATACTTATTTTTAAGAACCTATTTTTTACAGTATGTGAACAATAAGGAAAAAAAAGTAAGAATCAAATCATAATAAAACTTTTTTAATTGAAAGTACGAATTCATTTCGACTAGAGGCCATGATTATATTTTTGAATATTATTAGGCTAGGAATCAAACTTAGGTTCTTCAGTATAATGCAACAAACTTCTACCAGTATCTGTTGACAACAACTATTCGCTCATATAGTGTAACCACGTTTCCTAAGACTAACAGTGAAGATGAGTCTAAAGGTTTGGAGAGATTCCAAATTGACTGACAGATTAGGATTCGGAAAACATCCAGTCAGTCGACGCTCTCTTATTGTTATTTTCTCTCAATCTGATAACTGTCACTCCTATTTTATCACTGGACTCATTGAGTCAGCTCTTGCGCAGAGACTTTCATGTTTTCAAGAAATGTGGATGAACAATATACAACTTAAAATGTTTAATCTGTTGTGGGAACAGAGGAATACGCACATATCATATTGCAGATTTACATTTCAACGAATGATATCGGTCATTAATCAATTGTGTTAACTCAAAGATTGTGATCTAGCAATTGATTCTTAGCCGAATCAGTAACTTTATTTTTATTTATTTATTTATTTATTTGGCCTTTCCATATAAAGTGTGTAGTGTAAAAAATTTGTGGAAATCACAATCTTAATTAAAAAAAAAAAAAAAAAAAAAAAAAAAAAACTAAAAAATGCAAAATCATTAGTTCTAAGCGTGAAAAGAAAAAAACATAGCGTATTAAAATTATGTTTAAAGTCGTAAAAGAACGCATTAATTAAATATCCTTCCTTTTCACAGTTATGATATTATACGTAAATTAAAGAAAGTTTTCGTCGTTCTGTCAAAAGTTTTGATAATAAATAGTAGTTTACGACGAATTTGTAATCTATGGAGATAAGAAAAATGATGTTTTCATAGTGTAATGACAAAGAAAAAAATAATAATCCTTTACCATCTTTCGTGTGCTTTTCCTTTTTCTCATCATTGTCCTTCTTTTTCTTATAAGACGATTGCAAAATATTAAATTTGCTCGCCCATTCATCATTTGTCTCCAACTGAGATTTCGGAATATTTTTTCCTGTTTTTAAACGAAATAGAACACTTTGTTTGAAAAAAATACATACACTGAAACCTATAGTGGGAACTAATTATAAAGGTTTACAAATGGGTTATTCTAAAACCTAAACATTTACAGCGATTGATACTTTCTTTATGCTAGATTTTCAAGCTTGATAAAACAGATTTCGTAATGAAATTTCATTTATTTATGGTAGATATTATTCACAGATATTATGATGGTTTAAATATGACATGTTTAATCTGCTCTTTAATTAGTGAATTATTCTCTTTCACTAATAAGTTAAATAAATTTAGTGCAATTACCAAATATTATAAGAACAAATGCGTTATAGATTTACAACAAATTCTTAATCTTTGTTAAATCGAGTCTAATGCTGAAAGAGATAGACATGAATTAAATAAAAATTAAGTAAAAGAGAAAAAAAAAATCACCTAACCATGTGACATTGCTTTCATTTATTGATTAAAGCATATTGTTTCGATTATTATTTTTTTCACCTGTTAAGTCTAATTATTTTTATTGGTATCTTTCTTGATAGATAATTTGAGGCGCTGACCTCAATAATTAGAAGCATACGACCTCGGACAGTAAAGTTATTTATTTAAATTATTATGCATATACCATGAATATTAGCAGATATTATGCATAATATAATTTTCATTTGTTTTATATCTCTGTTTTGTTAAAACGTAAAGTAAAATCTGATACTCACTTCTTTCTTTTTTATAACTTTTTTTTTCATTTTGACAAACTGGTTACAAAATTCTGTTAAGTCATGTGTAATTCACTTTGTCTGTATGCTCCAACCAATTACTTAAAATTATAATTCCTGAATTACATTCCTTATGCTTATTTAAATGCCACCGATTAAATCCAGATCATTACACATTCTTATTTATGATAAAATAAACCCCCCTCTTTTTTTATTTTTATTTATTTATTTAATTTATTTTATTTTATTATGAAAATTCTAGGTTTTTGAAAACTGACTTTTTTAATAAAGGAGAACTTTCAGGTATTTTTCTGTTATCTTTGAACCTTACTCCTTCCACACTCACCTTGTCAATGCACGCAGCAGACTTCGCCAGAATTACACGGCACTTAAGAATTTTCAAGGCGTGTTTAATATTTAGTTCCTGATTGACCAAGTTCACGTCTCATTGTAAAAATCATTCGGTGTGTAAATACTGTTATTTTGTTTCTGGAAATATATTTTTTATTTCTTTGCCACGGGTAGTGCGCGGTTTTTCAATAAAAGCTATTTTTCCCTTAGATGAGGAAATTTTAAATCGAATTATATCTCCTCAAACACTTAAATCGAAATTTTTATCATATTTGTTCGAGCCGTTTCCTAGAAAACTAATGGATTTTGTAACTCTTTACAGAAAACATTCATCAAAATCATTACATCCCTTTCCAAATAAACCCAATTTCTGCCATAATTTGCAACCGGCTCATAAAAGGTTGAGCGATAATTTTCCTGAAGATAAGTACAATGGTTTTTTTCACTTCAAAAGTCCCTTAACCTAAAACTTTAGGAAAATCGAGAGAGCTGTTTCCGAGAAACCCAAGACACACACACACACACACACATATATATATTATATTTAACATGCCACGTGATTAACTCGTTTAATATAAGTGAAGGCTATATACATATGTATTTTGTTATTCCTGATGTTTCGCTATCAATGAATTCTCATTTGTCAGAACTCATTTCAGAAAGAGATTTCTTAATTTAACCTTTTTGTTCTTTATTTTTATTTTTATTTATATTATTTTCGTATTTTTATTCATTTTCGATAAAGGTGAGCATTGGTTGTGATAAATATTCAGGTACTCTGAAACACCCACGTTCACGTCGACGAAAAATTCAGCAAAAATCAGAAAATCTTACTCATTGTAAAAAATTAAATTATTTGTTACTTATAAAAAAAAAAAAAAAAAAAAAAAAATCTTACGAAAATATAACTGTTTTCAAATTGATAATATATTTATTTCTAAATAAAACGTGATTAAGCAATGTTAAAGTATTTTTTAGCTCATATTGAATGTGTCATTACATTACTTGCTAATATATATAATACCACAATTTTTTTAGAGTAGAACGAATAATAATAAACAAATATTTTAACAGACCTTTATTAAAAAGGTTCCTCAAGAAATCCGTCGCCTTTACCCAGAGATCCTGTATATTAAGAGGAGATTGGCTTACATTTTCTCGGTCTTTCCAACTTTTAAGCGATTTTTCTTCGTTGTCTTTGTTTTTCGATCCTAGATATTCAAAAAATTATTTAATTAAACATATCTCCCAGTATACAAATGCATTTTACTTTTATTTGCGCATTATCGACAGTAACAGTTTCTTGTAATTAAATATTCATGTAAAGCTGTACAATGTGTGATGTCTAATGTCTTTAAATAATGCTTTGCTTTTTCAAAGTATTTATGTTTTATGATTTTTTTTTCTTTTCTACGATCTGAAGTAAATATAACAATACAGATAAATAAGCAATAAAAATTATCAATAAGCGTACCATGAAAATTTTTCATTAGAAAATTATTGATTCTTCTTCCCCCCTCCCTTCCCCATAATAAATTAATTCTACAAGACCAAAATCTTTTAATTTAATTTAATTTAAATTTGTTTTGTTTGTTGTTGCTTTTTCTACGTAAACGATTTTGTTTATTACAAACTATAAATATTTATAAGCAGTTTAAAATTATTAACAAAAGCCAATGCTGCGCTGAAAACATTTTAGCGTAAAATTTACGACGAAATGTTTCTTTACTGGGATGTAGATTTTTAAATAAATCAATCGATTTTTGTTTTCCATAAAAATCTATTTAGAAAAAGATATATTAACAGATATTTCTTAAAATATACATTCTTTTAAAGCATACATATATGTATGTATTAGAAAACTTAAAACAACTTATTTCACTTGAAATTTAATTGTATCATTGCTTGTATAAATTTCGAACTTCTAATCATTTGACAGGTATTCTAACTTATATTCGCATTTATACACTAAGTATGTAAGTTATAGCTTTAAGACTAACAATAGCCTCAAAGGGAATAAATTAAATTTAAATCATTTTCATAATTAGTAAAAAATGTATAAATAAGAGCATTTAAACTAAAAAATACTATATTCATCTTGAACATTTCTTTATTTAAAAAAAACAAAAAACTCTCCGTTTTTCAACAAATTTTCCTACAGACAAAAACTGCACTTTTACGAGGCCAGTCCAGAAAGTAAGTTCCGTTTTCAATTTTGGCAGCGGAAACGTAGGGCGTGAGCTGCATGTTGAGTGTTTAATTATTATTATTATTATTATTATTATTATTTTAATTGAACATTCCGCTGATTATGATTTATGGTCTGCTTTCCACTTTCTGAATACTGAGAACGTTAAACTACTGAAATTCACAGAAAAATTTGTGAAGTTTATGGATAAAACGCAATGAGTGATTCGATGCAAAGTTTCAATGAAGAACATGAAGACATTCACGATGAAGAACGAAGAGAGACGGTACTTATTGATAAAGATTTGCTTACAGAAATGGAAACGAAATTTAAGGAGAACCAAAGATTCGCCATTCCGATATTGTCAATGCATTTTCATTGAATTTTCCGTTCATTTCTTCATGAACTGTGAAATTGCAGGCGACATATTTCTACGACGAGGACAATCAAAAACTCGTACCCTACTGTGTTAAATGCTTCAACAATAGTGGCAATTTTGTTAAAAAATATAAGCATTGTACTTCATTATGCAATAAAAGTATTTTTCTAATAACGGTTTCCTTTTATTTAATCGATTAACGGAACTTACATTCTGGATTACCCTTGTATATTATAGGGAAAATTTGCGTTTGAATAGGTAATAATCTTCAGTAAATTTGTTTTTTATGTTAATAAATTTAAATTAAATTACTTTTTTTTTTTAAGTGTACAGTGACTAGAATTTATGGTTTTAAAAAATAATTGAACACATATTACTTTTTAAATTTATGCATCACATTATTTGCTTCGATATGCCGATACGGATATTGCTCTACTTAGAATTAATATATTTTAAAAGAAAGACATAAATGGGATAAAGAAACAAAGATATACATATGCGCACAAACAAACAAACAAAGTCTATCAGTGTGAAGTAATAAAAATTGTTAGATCTTAATATAGCAACTAAAATCAGAAATATACCAAGCAAAAATTTCTGTTGTTAATAAAATTTAGTGATATTTATTATAGCACGGGATCATACTCCATAAACAATTTCATAGTATCAGTGTCAAATGTTTATGGTTATAGGAATAAATCGGTATATAATGTTCAATACTATTTGCCCGTTAGCTTAATGCTCTCATTAAAAACATGCAAAGATTTTAAAATAACCACTTTAAACTCCGTAATAGCTTATTATTTCACTTTTTTAGTTAGAAAGTGATTAAATTTATTATATTTTTATATAAAGGTATGAACTGCGAAAAACGCCCTTTTTCTTTTTTGATAAACTATAGTTTGTTTTATGAATCGTAAAATATTGACCGTAAAGCCTAACAAAAGCATTCTACGTAACTATAGAATTCGGAAACATTTTGAACGCTGATCAGACAAATATTTTAAATTCTGATACAGAATATACTACGAAAAAAAGAATATACAGATACATCATAAAAAGTTATATTTAAAAAAAAAAAAATAAAAAAAAAAACTTTCTGATGACTAAATCTTTCTTATTCAGACGTCGAAATACAAGCTGCTGCCATGGCAGAATAAATAAGACCAAAGCAAAAAGGTATAAAGACAAAAAACAACTGAAATGGGAAGTGTGGACCATATGGGAGAAAACAGCATACAAGGAGCATATTAAAGAGAGGGTTAGACAACATATCATTATCATACTAGAATCAACACAGCAAAAACTATTGGAAGGAGAAGAAACTTTAAATGGGAAAAAGCAAAACAGAAAGAGAGAGATAACATTCATATAAACAAACAAATATTGCAAGAAATTAAAAATAAATGAATAACTAAAGAATCAAATTATGAGGAAAAATAAATTATGACCAATCAAATTATGATAAAAACAAAAGAAGAGTATGAAACTTGCAGAAATTGACTATAGAGATAAATTTTGATTGAATGGAAAGCTTGAAATCAAAATAAATACAGATGAACCTCGTTAACGTGAACACTGTTAAGGTGAATTAATTTTAACATGAACAGTTTCAACAATCCCCGTCAAAATGAAGATTTGTTTAGTTATATGAAGGTTAGTTACTGATAGCATGAACAAGTTTTCTATCCCCCTTGAGATTCACATTAACGAGGTTCGACTGTATTGTGTTTAAATAAATAATTTTTTTCACCGTACTGAGAAAATAGTTGCATATATATATATATATATATTATTATTACCATAAACTTTACGATTAAAACTAAATTTTTCAGAAATCAAATCTCATTTAGTCGAAATTTGCCAGAAATAAAATTATTTATATATAACTTAGAAAAGTTTATTAACCTTGATCCCCAATATTTTTCCAGTCTTTGTCTCCTTTCTCAAACTTTTGCTTGTTTGATTTAGGTGATTGTAAAACGTTCATTTCTTTTCTCCATTTATCATTTATCGATAAATGATTGTCTGCTTCATCCGTACCTTTGATTTTCTGATAGTTTACACCTCCATTACCTATAAATATAGTTATTGTCACACAATTATTATTTTTTAATTTTCACATTTGTATTTTCATCGTTTCCGATTACCTGTTCATCCATATATGTGTGCGCAATACTCTTATGCTCAGTATACGAGTATTTTTTTTTTTTTTAAACATATTACTATAATTAAAAATTAAATTATTCTTCTGTTAACGGCCCTCTTCACTTACCGCCGCCGGAAGTCCGAGACAATGTTATTCTATGGGGAAATTTTCTTTACAAATAACTTATTAACTAATACATATTTTTAAATTCTGTTTTCACATTCAGAAAATTCCCAACTGTTAAATTAACGGACCTTTTTTAAAAATGTATTTTTTTTTTAATTTTTAATATTTTATTTTGAAATTGCAAAATGAAAAAATGAAAAAAATTCACATATTGAAAATTCGTATTTTGCAGCTTCAAAATAAAATATAAAAAAATAACTTTTTAAAAAAGTTCCGTCAATTTAACAGCTGGGAATTTTCAGAATGTGAAAACAGAATTTAAAAATATGTATTAGTTAATAAGTTATTTGTAAAGAAAAATTTTCCATAGAATAACATTAGCTTCGTCTTTCGGCGGCGGTGAGTGAAGAGGGCCCTTAAATTACATAGTTAAAATATGCACTTATTATGGTAAACTACAATTTCTACTTCTTTGTTCACTCAAAGACCATATATTTTTTACTCTATTTTCTAATCACTAACGTATTCCCTTTCAAATTTTAAAAATAACATGACTTTTCAAAGGACAGTCTATTTAAAAATATCATTGAAATATTTGGAAAAGAATTGTTGTCTATTCAACTGTGTTCCGTTCAGAAATCTTTTGACTGTTAAATGTTTTCGAAAGGTACAACTAAATAAATTTTAATTGTGTGAAATTTAAGATTATAGTCATTCTTATTTATTAAGTGGTATTTACAAATATCCTTTTGTAAATACGAATAACCGAAAATTTAAATATTTGTTAAGTAATTGTTATCTCAGCAAAAATACTATTATATAAACTAACTTAGCTGAATCCAAGATTATTTATGTTCATAAGATACTATGCTCAATAGATTATTTATTGTCTGGTCCATCAACTATTGCATTTTAGAAATCTTTTGATGCAAAAGGTAGGTTGTAAGGAAAAAGGAAATTATATAAGCTTTAAACTCATGATTGAAAACACTACTGAGTAAAAATTCTCAATGTCGAAGAATGTTGTGTTTAATTCTTAAAATATAGATTTTTTTTTTTTTTCCAAAATTTGACATTAACTCAAATATTTGTTCACAACAATAAAAAAAAATGACTGTTCTTGAAAAGATTTTTAACAATATTAGATTGTTTATTAGATTGTTTTAGCAGAATTTTGATTCGTCATTATAACCTATCGAAAAGGAAAACGCTTAATAAGGAAGTATTAAACAAAAATAATTTTGATCTCGATTAGCTGAATATTTTCACATTGTATGATGTCAAAAAGGTTACATGAAAGTATTTCATATACACGTGACATATATGGGAATTAGTTAAAAATAGGATGTGAAAACATTGTAGAAGGAGGGATAATAGGCGCTATGTATGTAATTGTAAAGTATACATTTACTATACAGAATCATTGAATCTAATTTTAATAATAGAAATTTTATAGCTCTGTTTCCGTAATTTTTTAACAATATATTGTGAATTTTGTTTTAATAAAGAAAGAGTACGTAAAAATTTTAGAATATCTTTCGAGTGTTGGATATATTAGTTTCTTTCAGGAAAAAAAATAGAAAACAAATGGTTTGTGAGAAATACAATTAAAATTAAATTATGGAATCATACCCATGTAATTAGACATTTAATTTTGCATTAAAGACTGAATCATCACATTAAAAATATTTGTCTTCACATTGGTAATATTTTGTTGTTAGAAATCACAGTCACTAAATAAACAGTACGTAAATAGAAGAATGTATTTAACGATGTTCCGAAATATTAAATAAATTTAGGGCACATTTTCTAATTTCTGATCAATATGTTTTAAAAATTTTGATAATTTTAATAAGGAAAATTTAATCTTTACGAAACACTTTATTAAGTTATTTAATGAAACTATATGGAATAAAAGATTCTATAGAAATTGTGAACTCAAACCATAGCCTCCTTAACTTGATGCCTGTCGCGTGGCTCATAAACTTGGCAATAGTTGAAGCGGTAGACTGCGCCACCTGGTACAGATTGCGCTGACTTTTTTATTCAATTGTCACCAATAATTTTAAGAAGTGATATATGATATATATAATCGACGTTTCTTCGATTCTATTCGTCTTTTATGTATATCATATCCCACTTTTAAAATTTTTGTTGGCTGTTGAATAAAAAAGCCTCGCAATCTGTACCAGGTGGCGCTGTCTGCCACTTAAACTGTTACCAAGTTTCCGAGCCACGCGACAGGCATCTAGTTTAGGAGGCTATGATCAAACACCCTTTCACAACAAAAAGAATTCCAAGATTTTATATCAAGGTTTTATGTTTAAAATAAATTTCACCAGAATATATTTACAGGTTGTTAATGACTTATACAAATGATTTTTATTTAATTTAGAAAAAAAAATATTTATGCATAGTCGTGTTGTGTTCTAAATCCTTTGAATACGATGAGCTTTCGCTGAAAAAGACGACAAGATGGCTAGATTCTGATGTATATTAGATTATATTACATATTTCGTTTAATTTGCCGCTTCACGATCATTTTTTGTATATAAAGAATATTTAGATCGGTACCTACTCCTTAAAATGAACACAAAATTGCTACAAATGCCCATATACCTTAACCTATATATTCGAAACCGACACATTGTAATTGTCGTCTAGCAAATATATATTACTGTAGGGAGTTTCTTGAATCTGTTTTACAGTATTTTAATAATTAAAAGAAAAATAATTTTTCCTCAGAAATTTTAAATAGCTAGGAAAATTTTTAAAGAGATAATACTAATGTACTAAGATTTTTTTTTTCCCAGAAGAGTCTTTAATAGATTTTTAATTAGAATAGTTACGAATAATTTCTATTTGGTTAAATATTATCCGTGTTTAAGATTACATTTTAAATAGCCACTAATGCTATGCATTCTACATTTTTATATTGAATTTAGTAAAAAAGCTTATAGTACGTAAAAAAATCGAAAATTATCATATCTACCAAAACTAACTCTTTCTACATAGAGTAACAGTATATATAATAATAATAATAATAATAATAATAATAATAATAATCAGAATTAAATACTTAGATAATACAGTCGGTAACAAAAGTGTCCGACTAAGAAGAGGATTCGACAAGGATTTATTTAACAAAACCGTATGAAGTGTACTTTTTTTACAAAGGAATTTTTGCTAGTGTTCGGACACTTTTGTTACCGACTGTACATAAAGCGAGCTATGTATTTTTCTTTCCAATTTAATCGCAATTTAGCGAAAAAAAGTTGTAATTTTCAAACTCTTCATAATACTTTGTATTTTATATGTTAAATATCTAATACAGTGCGCCTACCTAATATATTTTACGTATATATATATTTAATATATTTTGTACAATTATACTTTTTAAATTCAAATATTTAAGTTTGTCGATAAATTATTATTTGCTGAAACTGAGAAATTACTTCTTTTTCAAATAAATAAATAAATTTCTTTTTTTTTTTTTTTAATTATTATTATATTTTACTGTTATATTTGCTAAAATCCGGAAGATAAAATAAGTAAGTGAGTGTTTAAATGTTGATCAGAAAGCATTCTGAAAAAATACTACCGTTTTACAACAACACCCAAAAAATATTGTAATCTGGTGTCCTACAAAATTAATAAATGCCTTTTTATTAAAACTTTTAGTGTTTTTAAATATACATTGTGTTTTGATTTTTTACAATATGTATATATATGTATAAATACCATCAAATTGTCGTTTATACTTAAAATGACAGGTTTGTGCAGTCATTGCTTTCGATCGTTCCTTAACAGTATCCATTTACAAGTAATATTATGTACAAACCTTCATAAGCATTCTTCTTCCAAGTACTACCTATTTGATCCCAAATATCATCAATATTCATTGGCGATTGTAAAATATTTTCTAATTCGGCTTTTCTAAGTTCTTGTCTCTTTTTGTTCAAAGCCATAAACATCGCTCTTCTTATATCCTTGTTACTCCAACCTACAGTTTTAACAAAATGGAAATTATCTTAAGGTTAAGGTATGAATTATCGGCGAAAATATTTTACTTAACAAAAACGGACAAAAATATCGATTTAAGGCAAATTTAAACATTATGATTTTACATCGGGAAAGTACGAGCTGTACATATACATTTTTCTTCATTGATAAAATGTGAAGAAAAATTTCATACAAGAGCAAAGTATGGTGGTGGTGGTGGTGGGGGGGGGGGGTTATCGCTTTTCGAAATCTTTGATAGGACATTTATATTTTCCAAAAAACTTTTTAAAAACTTTCTAATTTTGATTGTTACAATATCAACGTGTATTTTGACGATGTATTTATTATGACCTAATATTATCATATAGCATAGTAAATTGGTTAAATCCATTATATGTTACGGCGAAATAGAAATGCTCCAATACCTAATGATATACATTCTGTACTAAAAAAGTTTTTTTTATTATAAACATAGACAAAAATATTCATTTAAAGCATATTTGAATATTATCTTTTTAATCTGAAAAAGGCAGCGTTTAAATTAGCATTTATCTTTATTCGTAAAATCGGAAGACAAAAGTCATGATTTAGTATTCAATTAAAGTACTTCTAAAAGAGTAAAAAAATGTTATCGATAGATAAATATTTACGATTTTTGAAATATTTCAGCAGGAATACAGTGCAGAATATCAAACATTTACCATACACTCTTTCGTTATTGTAATGTTCTTGTTTATATACTGGTACCCACTAAAATCTGTTTCCAACCTTTAAATTGCTGAACAACTGCAAATGTAATAATAAAAGTGATGTCTAGGTATAGTAAAGTGATTATATCCTTTTAGATGAGAATTATTACAGCGATATCTGGTGGAAAACGGTGGATTTAGCGTCCCTATTTCGAAAACATTCAAAATAGGAAAAAGAAGTAATAGATTTAGTATAAACAGATAAATTTAGTAAAAAATCCTAGATTTAGTATAAAAAGAGATCTTGTACACATGAATGTTATAAACAAAAAGGTTATAATGTACATTTGTTTGTTCACAATTTTTTACACAGCGACGTGCCGAAATGATCTTAGAAAGAAAAAGATAACTGCCCACCAACAATTACCTTTATACTCGGTATTCAAACTTCTTTAAATTTGAATACCGAAAATAAAGGTACCAATACTTTTTGGCCATTTTCGACTAAAATAAATGAAAGTATCTAGATACAACAAAACTTTTCATATTTTATCGGATAACTCAGTTCAGGCAAATATAGAACCATAGCCTCCTAAACTAGATGCCTGTCGCGTTGCTCGTAAACTTGGCAACAGTTCAAGCGGTAGACAGCGCCACCTGGTACAGATTGCGCGACTTTTTTATTCAACTCTCACCAATAATTTTAAGAAGTGATATATGATATATGTAATCGACGTTTCTTCGATTCTATTCGCCTTTTACGTATATCAAATCCCACTTTAAAAAATTTTTGGTAGCTGTTGAATAAAAAAGTCGCACAATCTGTACCAGGTGGCGCTGTCTACCGCTTAAACTGTTGCCAAGTTTACGAGCAACATGGCAGACATCTAGTTTAGAACGGTTATGATAGAACAGAAGAAAAATGAATGGTTTGATTCACACAAGCTATGTGAAACATTTTACCTTATTTTTTGTTAAAGGCACCGTAGGGACTTTTCTTATTTTTATCAGACTGAACAACAAAGGTACTTCTGAAAAAATATATCTTTCACTTAATAATTGGTAGTTGTCATGTATTTTTAAGTACGGATGGTTATACGTGGTTGGGAAGATTAGGTTTTAAATTCCGAGAAGCCAAAAATTTTGGATACCCAAATAAATAATTATATTCTGCGTGCCAATAATGTAAGATTTTTCTATTTTTAGTAGCAACGATACATTTAGAACCTCATGAGATTTCTGCAACACGCTATACCTTTTAACATTAAAACCAGCATAATCCCTACAGGTTTAAAGAGCAAAATAATAAATATAATCAATTAAAAAATAAGATAATTTATTATATATATATAATATTAGTAATTCTGCGTGAATTGTTTGCATTTTGAAAATATCTTCTTTCTTAATGAAACTTATTTTTATATAATGGTAACTTTTATGCCTGTGCATAAACGACATAACCCACGCATGTGCTAAATTTTGTCAAATTAACTCGTTTTCTTTTGTTTTATATATATGTGTGTGTGTGTGTGTACAGAGTATTTCAGTTATGATTCCGCAAATTTGAACTGACATAACTGCGAAAGAGTGAAAAACAAAAAGGTGAAACAAGTGGTATGTTGAATGGGCAAGTCTAGACTTTCTTATATACCGGTTTGCAGAAATAGTTCCAAGATTGGCTAACAGGTGGCGCCACAAGCATGTGAAGCTTTAAAGAATATGATGTACAGATATGTACAAGTAATAAATACAGAAAGTCCATTCGCCAGTCTGTTTCATTGCTGACGCCTGTAAGGGTGTTGTTTCGAATTAGTTATAGGAAATTGAAGAATATCATGTCTTATTCGTTGAAGCAACGTGTTTTTATTGTACTCGTATTATACCACCGATTAGGTCGAAGGTTGAATTCCGATGACAAGGCAAATCTTTCAACAAAAAATTAATGGTGAAAATGTCCAGAACAGAATACACGAAACTTATTCATACAGAAAATTAAAAACCTGTCGAAAATACCACTTGCTTCTCTTTTCTGTCTCTCACGGTTTCGCAGTTATGTCATTTCAAATTTGAGAAGTTTTATCAGAAGCATCCTGTATAGTATGTATGTATATATATATATATATATATATATATATATATATATATATATATATATATATAAACGTAAAATGATTTTTTTTCTAACTTAATCATTGCTTTTGTTGTTGTTTTCATTTTAAGATTTTTATTGCTATTATTATTATGATTATTATCATTATTGGTAGTACCAGCAATAGTAGTAGTTGTAGTAGTAAGAAATAGTAATACTAGTAGTAATAGCAGCAGTATTACAATTACTTCTACTACTTACTACACAGGGGCGCTTAGTAGAAAATTAAACTCGCACATCATGTTTCTCAGATATTTCATTTAAATTTATTGCTCTAAATTTTGCATATAAATGAATATTCCTGTTTTAGTCAATAGCTACAACGGAAAAATTCAGAAAAAGAATTATGTTAACTTACACAAAAAACTGACAACTTAAATTATACATTCGAGGCAGGATATTGCGAAACTCGGGCAAGCATTATCAGATGGTTCATTCTCAGATAATGGTAAATATTGGTTTCAGACAAAAATAAAAAATAAAATTGTTTTAATTCCTGATTTTTTTACATTAATGCATTTATCCATGTCTGCTATAGAGGAAAAAATTACCAGCAGAGATCGCTTGCCTTAATTACAGATTAATTAATTTTTTAATTTCAATTGCAACATGGTAATGACATTTGTGAACATCGCAATGACAGACAGAACCACAGAAATGACCAATGGCGAAATAATTACACATTTATTTATGGATAGCTGTATTTATCATTCTAATTTGTAACAGAAAAATTAAAATGTCTAGACGATATATAGTGGTGAGATTTTTTGAAATAATTTTCACTATACGAATCCTATAGCTGTCTGTTTTAACAGGCGACATAAAGTGATTTACACTTTACTGCCCAGCAGTCATTACCATGTTCCTAGACATCATTACCATGTTCCTAGATATCATTACCATGTTTTCAGAACACCTTGGTAATGATCACCTTGGTAATGACTTTTTTAATGTTAAGCCTATTTATGGCTAAATTATAGCAATTAAAAGCTAATGCAATATTCATTCTGTATGTGGTCCCAAAGATCTTTATAAATCATTCAGTAAATTTAAATTTATTAATTGTGTTTTTCCGTAATAATGGACTTTGTAATGACACACAATAAGTACACTGACTATAATTTTAGAACAAAAACAGCAAAATGAAATAATTTGTATTTACTTAAACTAAAAAAAACTTGTCTGCTTGTAAGGGCATGAAACACTTTACTTTTGACAGGTTGATAATTATGACAGCACCATCTAGTAGTGAGGTACTGAAAAAAAACTTACACACCTTGGTAATGACAATTACCCTTAGGGACAAATTTTAAATAAGAATAATTAATAGATTTCTTTCTTTTATGCCTAAAATTCCAAAGATATTAAAAGTAGAAAAGTGAAATATACCTAGCAAATTGTTAGCTTTGTTTAATTTTTTTTCAATTCTTTAAAATAAAGGTTCAAATAAAAAGTTTGGAGTTTGGGACAAGCCTTGGTAATGACATTTACAACTTTAAAATTTTTTTAAATATTGAAATTTTACTTTTTTTGGTATTCAAATTACTGCACAGTGTAGTGCTTGAAAAGAATTGTTGAAAAAAAAAATTAATTTTCATAGCTGACTTGCTCAAGTAACATTTTTTAGCCAAGGACACAAAATTTACCATTATGTGAGAATGACCCAGATACACTACCTTTCCATAAATGACCGGCCACTTTCGATTTCAGACATTTTTTAAAATATCTCAAAAAGTACTACACAAATCCTCTTGAAACTTCAGGAGTGTAAAGAACATGTTATTCCTCATATATTTCAGTTAAAGTTTTGCCCCGAAATGGAAAGGGAGACCAGTAAAAAAATAATAATAAATGAAAGTGTCATTACCCTGTAAAAAGTGATGCTTGAAATGCGATCTGGCTATAGCATGGGATTATGGGGATATTTATCATAATCTATATAAATTGTTATGCCTCTATCGCGTGTAATCAGGGAGATATAAAGATTTCTTTAAAAAATTGAAAAAAAAAAAAAAAAATCACTTTTTTAGCTATAACGTGGAAGGTATTAAACCTGGTGCAAAGCTGTTTTCAGGAAACTCGCCAAACAATATTAGACACAGCATACTGCAATCAGAATTGAAAAAAATACTAAATATGTAATGAAATATGAACAGTTTTACTAAATAATTTTTAACTGCGCATGCGTAAGATTTAGTGAAATTTCATTTGCATAATTTCATAGCAAAATGTATTGAGCTACTTATATAAAAATCCCAAACAAGTATCGTGTAAACTCAAATAGTTGTACGCGATAGAATGAACTGCTATTCAGTGTTTCTCGAAAAAAAGCTGAACTATGAGAGGTTTTACTCACATTTTAATTTTGATTCAGTGAATACATGTTTTCGATGATTGTAAGAAAACCCTCTTACCATTTTCTTATTTTTGGGAACAGCTGAAACTTAGTTCATTCTATAGCGCACAATTTTTTGAGTTTACAGGATACTTGTTGTAGGTTTGATATAAGATCAAATCTACAAATTTACCCCATTCTACATTGAACTTTTTTAGAATTTCACGAGATACATTTAGACATACACACATACAGACGTCACGAAAAATCTTATAAAATCGTGGATATTTCTAAAGAGGGAGGTCTTATGAAGTCTAAAATTGGAGATGTACAATTAGATGTTATAAGAGTCACAAGTATAAATTTGCAAAATTCTGCGACCAACCGTTTTTCAGTTATGCGAAATACAAAATCCGTTGCAAAATTACTTTATTGGAAAATAATTTCTTCCTCTGAGCAACCGCTACATATTTCGCAACACCAAGTTTAAGGAATTTGTTGCCGTTCAAAGGGCGAAGGGCCGCGGTAGCCCAGTCGGCAAAGCAACGGGCTCGTAATTTGAAGATTGTGGATTCGGTACTCAAGCCGGCCAAAGACCGTCGTGAACATTAATGGTGGCTGGTGCACGTAAAATCTGTCGTGGCCGCAATGTTCTCCATGTTTAGAAATCCCGAAAATAAAATTTTAAACAAACTACACTTTAACGTAAACACATCTACGCTGCACAAGTGTAAAATTATAATGTTTCTTATTCGAAATGGTACTTCGTGAAAAACTTGCACAAAAGAAAAGTTTTGTTTTAACCTATTTATCCAAAATCGCTTCAAAATAACTAAATCATCATTTTACCTAGTTGATTAAGAGCTTTCCAGTCATCGTCTACGAGGCTCCAATCTATATTAGAATGCAATAAGTTTTTTACAATTAATTCTTGTTGCTTGAATTTTTTCATCTCATCAGATGGATAGTTGCTCATTCCTATCAAAGAAAATTGAAAACATATGTAAATCAGCAAAAAACAACACTAAGTTAAGAATTGTTTATAATAAATATAAAATAACCCGTTCCCTACAAAGAAGAAAAGATGAAATTAAATTAAAACTTAATTATTTCCTTTTTTTTTTTTTTTTTTTTTTTTTTTTAAGAAAAATAAAGTTTGGAAAGAAGTAAAAATAGTATATGTAATACGTATAGTGTCTAACTTCTAATAGACAATTATCCGCACAGGTGATCACGAATATATTAACTTTCTCGCAAGAAATTTATTAACGATATTCATAGTTCAAAATAGTTTTTTTAATTAATAGCTAAATTGTGATGTGCGAAAACATACAAAATAATTATTTATGCAAAAAACGATAAAATATTTAAACCTGTGAAAAATGTTTCTATCTAGATCTTTAAATTTTATTTTACGAGTTTCGTACTTTTAGTACATTTTATTTAAATGGTAACCAGAAAAGATATGATACTTTTATAACAAATAACTTTAAACGTTACTGCAAATACATAAATGGTCAGTAAAATAATAATAAAAATAAGGTTGAATTTAACATGCTTGAAAAATATTATTTACTTACTAAAACCATTTTTTTTTTAGATGAGTTTTGTAATTTATAGATTACATTACACATACAACTCTAGCGATTTGATTTATAGCATACGATTTTATGACACTTCAGAGAAATAAAATCTACAACGAATATGAGAAAATAAATTGTTAGAAGAATGTCACTTATTCCAAACAAAAAACATGTTTTGTCTCAAATAAAACTTGACATTCGTTAATCGTAAAAATCGCCTATTTTAATGGCACAAAAACATTTGTATTTTTTAAAATCTTTATTAAACATATTACATTTAGCGTGAAATTTAAAAGCATTTTACGGTGTTAATTATTTCAGAAAAAAATTACTGAATCGTAAATCTCTTCCATCAGAAATTAGTAGGATATTGGAATTCAATCATTAAATTCTTTCTATTCAAATCACCATTTAAAGCGAAGAGAAGAATTTTTGGATGTCAATATACGATTTAACCATCAATTATTAAATTTATTTCTATGTCTAATACAGAATGTTATTCTCTTTGCGATCGCCAACAGATAATTTCTAAAACAATTAACTATGCACCTTTGAACATGTATTGTACAATTAGGATGTGATAGGACGAGTTATAGTAGAGTAGTTATTAAATAAATACGTGTAAACAAATTGTTCACCTATGCTTTTTGTTACTCACATCTAGAAACTTTTGGTGCAAGTACATCTAACATAACAATTTTAAAAAGGCAACTAGAATAATTTTATTTTTGCTATTATTACTTTGATGATATTTAAAAATAATAATAATAATAACAAATAAATAAATAAATACATTTTTCAAGAAAAAGCAAAATGTATGAAAGCATAAAAACCTATATTACGATTGAAAAAGGTCAAAACTTTATTTATATTGAAGAGGAAATTATGCTTTTAAAACTGTTATTTAGCCTAATTTGTGCGTGCTTTTTTTTATTATTTATTATTATTATTATTATTTTGTCTAATTAACTTAATGAAATCGTATAATGTTTCATATCGTTATTTATTCCTTTTTATTGTTAATTTGGAGAGATATTGTTAATTTCACGCAAAAAAAAAATTAAGATATATGAAAGGGACGTGGTCTTACTCAAATTTGCAAACATTTCATAGCTATCATCGATTTCTTTCCCGTATTCATCTAAGTCGCCACCAATCACCATACTTTCAACATCATCCTCTAAATTCTTTTGTTTTTCTTCATAGTCATAGTCATGAATATTACCTGCTTCACAAAATGAAACTTGTACTAAACTGGAAATCAATCTTATATACACACTTATTTATACTGAATAAGCTTTTGTTGTACAATAAGGTATTTCCTCATTTGAGGCCTATTAGAAGATTATTATTTCCTTCATTAAGGAGAGCTCTTTTAAATTTTTAAAATTTTAAATAGTTTGTTTATATTGCCTAAAATATGCATATCTTAAAAATTTTACAATATGAGTGATTAGAGCAGCAAAAGTGCGTATAAAAAGTACACCAAAACCTTTTAATATGTTAGTGGTAGTAAAAAGATAATCTAAAGCAGCATGCTTCTAATCTACGAAAGTGGCGTCATGCATCAGTAGCGTTCTTTCACAGCAAAACGGTTATAGAAATATGATTTGAAAATATAGCAAAACTGAAACAAATTACTATTGCGTTGATTTTATTCGAAGATTAAAAATTACCAGTACTTTTGATAAGAAACATATCATGTTTTTCTTTTAAATTAACCCGAATTCAGAACAAAATTATGGAGAAGTCATAATTTATGTATCAGACTATTTGAGTTATACTATCAAAACTTATTTTACTGTTAAAAAATAATTTCAATGATTCACCAAAAAATAAAACAAAAAAGTGCTAATTTTGTGCAATATTTTTAGAAGTTTGCTGCGGTAAGTTTCACCATTTTAGTAGTAATAAACATTAGTAAAATTTAGCGCACCAAATTTCTAAAAATAATGGCGTCAGCTAAATTTGAGTACTTTTTTTCAGTGAAACGTAGGATTTTTAACTCTTAATAGTTTTCCTAGAGTTTGTAAATGTTATTTTCTTAATGACCTCAAAAACGAAATGATAGTTTAATTAGTTTAACAATTTATCTAAAATAGCGTCTAAACTTCATCTAGTGATGTACAAGATTTATGCTTACTAGAAAGAATAGTAGAAGTATGAAACTGAATGCTCCCAGTATTTTTTTTTTAATATGAAATGAATGTTCTTAATTTTCTAAATTGAAGAAACATAATTGCAAGGTGTGCTTCAATGTAAACGTGGGAACAAAATTCTTCATTTAGTATTTTTAGAAAAATTCAAAACAAGTACTTAAAACCCATTTCATGTTTTAATAGTTATTGCTTTGTATGTATATGAAACACATTTGTTCTAGTTATGATGCACACATGGATAAAAATGCATACGTAAAATAAATTACATTGCTTTGAAAAAGAAATTACCTGAAATGTCGGGAAGTACCTTCCAACCTTTGTTTACTTTATCCCATTTCCTATTTTTTTCTTCCATTTTTTTCTCTTTCAGCTTCATGTAATCTTTTGTGACATGCGATGACTGATCTGCATTTTTATTGAATTTCATCGGAGATGCTATGGAAACGAGAGGAAAAATGTTTATCTGAAAAATTTCAGCCCACAGTCAATAATATTCTTTACTCCGATAACCTGTTTGGCCCTTCCTTTAATTTGGTGTAAATTGGAGAAGCAGTTTAGTAAAAATGCCCATTTTAATCAATTTAGGAATGTAGAATAAATTGACGAGAAATATGCTATTTGATAAAAACAAAGTAAGAGATACTATTTAAAAAAAGTGTTGTGGTTGAATACTAATAGTACAACGCCTAGAATACATACAGTCGGCTGCAAAATTATTCGAGCACTAGCAATAATCCTTGTCTAAAAAAAGTACACTTAATACTGCTTTGTTAAATAAATCCTTATCGAGTCATGTTCTTAGTCAGTCTAAGAACATGATTCGACAAGGATTTATTTAACAAAACAGTCTTAAGTGTACTTTTTTAATATAGGAATTATTGGCTAGTGCTCGAATAATTTTGCAGCCGACTGTAGTGTGGAAAGCGACCAGTAAATTAGTTCCTTAAATATAAATCCTCTCACCAGAGGTCAGTGCGATCGAGTTTATTGCTTGAAAACCTCCCTATTGGTTAATTATGTGCTTAGGTCATGTGAATGAGCAGACGAAACTGCGAAAAGCGAATCTTCTCTTCGATTTGAGCAAAAAAATCGATCGCAACGCCATCTGGGAATCTCAGTTTTGTTAGCAGTATTTTAAGCATTAGATCATAAGCGCTTGCCACACTCTATATTCTAGGCGCTGTACTAATAGATATCTTTTTTGAAATATCCTCTGAGCATTTGAATATTTATGTAGACAATGGTCAGAGATCGGTGGTTAATACTCGTAATTGTGGTTGTTCGAAATCAGCGAGCAGTTTATAATCTAAATGACGGTATAAGTTTTTGCTGTTTTATTTTAAATCAACTAGAATAATAAAAAAAAATTATTGATGACTTTTTATCTGTTTGGAAATAATTGTTTATGGGAAACGTTTTATAGCAACTGAGCTTGCCACAGACAGAAAATCTCATTATCTTCTGGAAAGTTAAAATTTCGGACATTTTTATAAACTAAAAACAAAACTCACTATTCTGATCCAGTATTTATACGTTCTGCCTAGGGCAGTAAAGGTAAGTACAAGTGTAGCCTGCACATCTGCCTAATGTTTTCGCCTGACATAGAGTCGTGCCTTATAAATTCGACGAGAAACAATTGTTGCGCATTTATAATTTTTTTTTTGTTTTTTGTTTTCGGATTTTATAAGTAGGTATGCAAATTGGTAAATTTCTTTACTTGATACATTTTTGAAATTGAAATTGAAATATTTAACTACGAATATTTTAAAGTATTATTTGAAATTTTATAATCTACATATATTTTTTAATTTTACGATACACATAAATTTGAAATTCTTTATTATATAGTCGCTCTTTTTGTGAACTTTTTGAAGGGGAAGCAACTTTCAGAAAACTGATGATGTTTCATTTATTACATATTTTTTGGTAATTGAAATTGTTGTACTTTATTTGAGGTAGGAATTCAGGATAACCTAAATTACATTATAATAATTACTAAAGCTTCTAAATTAAGAACAAATTTGGTGAAAACTAAATTTTTTTCTTAGTGAGAAACTCAAACAGAAACTGAACTACTTGAAAAAAATTATTACAATTTTACTTCAGAAGTAAAGTTTATTTATATTAAAGAAGTAGGGGAGAACCGTGTATTATGGACCCCCTAAGCAAGATTGCTCATAAAACTTAAACTATTAAAATAAAAAGATTTAATTTGGTGGCTGCTCATTACAATTGCATAGTTACATAGTTTAAACTTGGTAAAGTACTCTGGGAACTATTAATAATTGCAGAAAATAATTATTTTATTTACGTATCGGTGGTCCATATTACACGAACGTATGTGTAATATGGACCAAGTGGTCCATAGTGGTCCTTCCCGTTCCCAACAGTTGACACACTTGGAATTGTGAAACAAACTGTCCAGCATGTTCCCTCACACACTTGTACCTCTCTTGGGAATAGTAGCAATGGACGAAAAAAAAAAGGGGAGGTCTGAAGGTTATATCCAATGGGTAGTGTGCGAAAGAAGTGATAATTTGAATACCTCTGCTTCCCTGGCTTATTCTATAGCCTCAAGATTTTAAGTATGCGACATATGTACGCCGAGCATTGACAAAATCTCTCTGTTTTTATTATGGACCACTGGTCCATATTACACAAAGCAGCATGGTTCATATTACACGCGTAGACAGACCAACGTGGTTTCCAATCAAAAATCGCTATGCAAATTGATGCCCATGAAACGCATGTCTAAATTGTTCATAAAATAAGTACATTTGCTACTATTAACGCGAAAATTATATTACAATTACCTAACAGTAGAAAGCAATACTTTCATTTTAACATACTTGTTACATTAGTGATCATATAAATCGAAAACTCAATTTCATAATTGTCCAAATACAGGTATGCACGTACAAGTCACTTCCTGCTTTAGATAACAATAATATTCACTAAACGCAGTGAGATGGTTTCACCATCTAGTGTTGAACATACAAATTTCCTCATGGTCCGTATTACACGATGGTCCATAATACACGGTTCTCCCATGTATACCGATTACAAACAGAGCTCAAGTTAAATTTTAAATATCCGTTCCATTACCTCCATGCTCTTTATAAATTTAATGTCTGTGAACTTATGTCCAAAACTAAATAATTGTTGTAATAAAATGCTATCAAAGAAAAAAAAAAGTCATCCTTAAATGAATATAAACTTATTCGCCGCTTAAAAATTTAACATGTGGTGAGTGAGAAAAACTCACCATGAATCAGTTTTCAATTATTTTGAGTAACCTTAAAGTTTTAAATCTGTCATTCAATGCCAATAAAATTACCGTATTTTTGGGGGTATAATCCGAAGGTCAGATAAATCGGTTTTACAAAAGAATGCTTTATTTATAGACAAGGGTATATTTGTACGATAGAAAATTTCGTTTAAAAATACCTTTGTCTGTCAATTACAATTTCTGATGTGAAACTCTTTTATTGATCTGTGTAATATTACGCAGAAAAATACGGTAAATTTGGCTACGTTCGTAATGTAAAAATGAGGTGAAATAAGCAGAGAGATTACTAGTTGCATGTTAGAAACAGCAAAGCTGTGTAGGAAAATACATCCTGCTCATTATAACATTTGGAAAAAAAAAAAAGTCGTATTACCATTTTTAACTTAACTTATTAATCCCAGCGTCTTATCTATAGACAGTTAATAAAACAGTGTAGAGAATCTTTATAGTGTCTTGGAATAATATTTTTCTTTTTAGTGGCAGTTGATTTCAGCACTATAAACAATTCGACTAATTTTAATGTATCTATACTTTTAACTAAAATTTCGTGATTTGGATCGCCGTTTTATAATTTTCCAATCTCGCACATGTACTTACTTACTAAGCAGGGATACCGATTAAAGTCAATCTGAATTATAATACCTATTATAATACTTTATCCTCTATCTTCAGAGATCTGTTTTATTAACGTATAAGAGGAAATTTACACTGGTCAAAATATACTTAGTAGAATTAATTCGAGTGAATGGGTTAATGTTCGATGCAGTGCATTGTATTCTTTAAAGCTTTATTTTTATTATTTTATTATTTATTTTATTTATTTATTTATTTTAGTATTATGTGTTGCAAATTATATTTGATTTCTGCAACCATCTAATTGAAAATGGTTCATTACGTATCAAGTGGTATTTATTTATATATATATGTATTAATTGGATTTTTCTGCAAAATTTGTGCATTTGTAGACTAATTCTATAAGAACCTTGAAACAGGAGCAAGTAATTATTTTTAATGTTATAATTGTGCCATTTTTAAGTTATAAGTATTTAAAACAAGAAAATTTTAATTTTTAGTGTTTTTCCAAAACATTACTTACACTGGATTGCAAAATGATATGTACACCTAGTAATTTTGTGATATCAAGACAAAAATTTAAAAATAATTATTCAAAAACACTATTCCGTGGACAAGTACGATAATCTCACCTAATATATAACGATAAAATGTATATAAAACTTTAAATGTTTTGAAAATATAAATTATCTAAAAGCATACTGTTGCAAAATGATATGAACACTGATCGAAATTTCCACTAAACAAGCATATGAACTGATCACGAATATTGAATACGAATCTGAGAGAAGAAGAAATCGAAATATGCAAGTTAGTTTAGCATATAAATGGGCTTCGCAAGCTTGGAAACTTTCAAACGAAACCTCAAACTGAGTTCTAGGAGTATGGGTCGTAAAAGCGCTTTAAGCGATTCTGATAAAAGTAACATTCTGGGGTTTCATGATCAAAGGCTTTCAGTAAGAGCTATCCCCAAAAAATTAAAATGATTCCTAGCTATAATACTGCATTTTCTTCGATTACAAGAGCATTATTGAGCAAAGAAATCTCAGAGATATCTGCTAAAGCTATCGAAAATGGAAAAAAGAACCATTGTAAAAAGAATGAGAGATGGGAAAACAATTTTAAGCGAACTTACGAGAGATTCAGCGACAGCGGTGTCAAAAAGTACTTTGTCCAGAATAGTCAATAGTTCTAAGGTGCTGAAGTACAAGAGAAGAAAATCCCAACCACAGATGATTAAAAAGCACCAGCAAAATCGCCTGGATTGGGCGAAAGATCAAATGTCCTGGAAGTTAGAATATGAAAGAATAATGTTTTCCGATGAAGAAAAATTCAATTTGGATGGCTCTGACGGTTTTTCTTATATTATTGGCACGATGTGCGCCAAGAACCTGAAACATTTTCAAGACGGCAGCAAGGTGGTGGATCACTCATGGTGGATCACTTTTCTCTCACGATTTTCCTTATATTATTGGCACGACGTGCGCCTAGAACCTGAAACATTTTCAAGACGGCAGCAAGGTGACGGATCACCCATGGTTTGGGTTGCGTTTGGATTTCGTTGTAAAGTCGACATTACGTTTCCCTCTGTCAGAATGAATGCGATAACGTACCAAGATCTACTTGAAGAAAATTTATTGCCGATTGCCGAGGAAATTGGCGGACCTTTCTGGATGTTCCCACAGGACAATGCATCCATTCAGACAGCAAATAGCATCCGGGAATGGTTCCTAAATTATGGTGTACATGTAATTCCATAGTCATCTGTTTTTCCTGATTTAAACCCAATGGGAAACGTTTGGAGCTTACTGGTTACAGCAATTTATGCAAATGGAAAGCAATGTGCCACAGTTTCAGAATTAAAATGTTCTATCATCTCCCATTGGAAAAAAAAATCGACCAAAATACATTAAAAGGCTTGGTCCACTCCATGCCTGACAACGATTTTACATTAATTTGAAAATCTGGTGCATACACAGGCTTCTAATTCACATTTTTGGTCTAACACTTCGAAAAGGAAAAATGTAGTTTCCTTTATATAATAATATCTGTTTGTGCTTGAAAAATTTGGTATGCATATCATTTTGAAACCCAGAGTACTTTAGTGCATAACTATCTTATGACAAGACTATATATAATAATTTTTTCAGACGAAAATCGACTCCAGTGTAATGAGCCATAGAATAAGAATGTTTTAAAATTTCATTTAAATATTTAAAAAAAAAATAAAAGAACCTCATAGAAAAACTTATTTTAATATATATATTTTAAAGAGGAACTATTTTAAATATCATGATTATTCGTTATACCCATAAGTTACTGTGCAATATTTTTCTTGAAATTTAAACAAAATTATTCCACAGTGTATAAATACTTTTCAATTATATCTAAGCAAAACTTAACTCTTTTTAAACTCTAATTAGAAAAAATGTGAAAATAACTGAACAGTTTAATTGGAATTTCACTTTTATCTTCCATTTTCAACCATGATATTATATCTATTATTATTTTTTAAACATCATAGTAGTGGGGTTTAACATATTATAATGCATTAAAAAAAAAAAAAAAAAATCTTTCCTTACACAGTTTTGTCAAAATATGTATATTACCTGATAGGTCGGGAAGTTGTTTCCAACCCTTGTTTACTTTATCCCATTTTTTACTTTTTTCTTCCATTTGTTTATTCTTAAACTTCATGTAATCTTTTTTATCTTGCCATGACAGATCATCTGCTTTTTTATTATATTTCATCGGTGAAGCTGTGAAAAATCAAAGGAAAAGTATTGTTTTCATCTAAATCACATGAACTTAGTTCACATGTGAAATTTTATATATAGGTTTAATTGCACGTGTACGCGTTCTATACATGAAACATGTTACTTGTTAAACGCTAACACTGGACTATTAATCATTTATTATTAGATGAAGATGTATTGTCGCCTATTCTTTTTCCGAATGTTGGACTTATATAAAAAAACAGATGCACTACAAATTAAACTAAAAAAAAAAAATTAATTAAGATAAAAATTTAAAAAGTTGTTCCATTTATTTCTCACACACTGTCTTTTTATATTGTTTTTCTGAAAAATCATTGGAAATAATAAATATATTAGTATAAATTTTACGCTGTTGTACGTAATTTAGATAAATAATTTTTCAAAACGCATTTTTAAGGCATAATTAAATTGGGTTCATATAAAATGTACGTTATACATATAATTATTTAAATTTCGATAAAATGCAATAAAAATTAAATACTAAAACTACATTTTTTAAACGTTATACTAAGCAAGATATATGCTAGCAAAGCCATGCAAAAAGAACAGTTAATTTCTTTTATAAGCAAAAGCCATAAACCAAACCTCTTGTTAGTTGTTTTTATTTTATTGTTAGGCCTTATCAGACATAGCGACTTTTGAAACAACCAATTTTTGAGCCAACTTTAGCGCCGATTTTTCCTCTGCGAAAACACCGTAGAGGTTACAACAGACGGGTGAAAAGTTGAATGAAAGAAGTCTATCTTTTGACACTTATCACTTTTCTTGGCGCGAATAAAATACACAATGATTAGTGTTAAAATTCCCTTTCATTTGTGTAAAATATCGCATTATTATTTCTATTTTGATCTTTGTTACAACTATTGTCATAACGCCATACGAAAATAAAAACGATTAATTCAAAATTCTTATCATTTAACGGTAAAATAAATGTGCTTAACAATAATATTTCTTGTTCAAATCTCCACTTTAAGCGATTCCCGTGTTCCGCCATCTTGGAAATATGACGTATCAAAATAGCTCATCCTCATTGGATGAGTCTGTGAAAAAATTGTGTGTAGAGACAATTTCATCAAGACAGCTCTGAAAAAGTTGGGCAAGTTTGGTGTGCGCTATGACATTGGGAGTAGAGACAATTTTTTCCGAAAAATCGATGCTGATCAGTGGTTGGCTCTAAAATCGCCTGTAAAGTCGTCGTGTCTGATACGCGCTGAATATGAAGCAGAATATGAAGAAAAATTATTCCGAAATTACCTTTATTAGCTTTTTCTTTAAATGACATAGACTTCAGGATTCACTTCAAATCAAAACAAATAAATGTTATGTATTTCTACTAACAAACAAATAAATTATAGCCATATATTAAATGTTCAAATTTTTTTACTTCAATACAACTACTGCAGATAATAAAATTTAAATACCTGATTTAAAACTCTTTAGCATTACGTTCTGAAACCTCTCCTGAATTGTTTTAGCTTGTAACAACAACATTCCGAATGTCACAATAACTGTTTTGGTATAAATCTCAAACATATTTTAAACTTCTAATGATTTTTAGAAGAGTGTATTTAATACTCATCCAAGTAATAATAATAATAAAATACTAATGAAAAATAAATGGCTAGATCATCTGAATTCAATAACTCCTTATTCCTAAATAAATTTAAGCAGATTACCTTTCAATCAATATAATTTTTATATAATATACAACAATTTCTTTTGATTTTTTAAACCAAACTCAGCTCTTCTTAATAATGCCACTCTTTATGCTAAGTTAAAAGGAGGTTTCTTTCTGTTAAAGTATTATAAATGATTTTAATGTAATTAAATACATACTTGAAATACTTTTTTCTGCTATAAAAGTTAAGCGTTGTGATTCTGAAAATCTAGAACTGTGTAAACGAAATATCATACCCTTAATAACGACTAGGAAGCCTCAAGGACATTAAAATTGACACTACTGCAAGGAATGCGTTGAATAATTTAATGCTAATATGCTCTATTTCATATTATATTCCTTTTTTTTTTTTTTTTTTTTTTTATGATTGAAATAAGCTGCAAATCTGGATAGCATATTAAATGTTGCTTGAAAAATTGTCTTGGATTTTCTTAAAATATATTGACAATAAATGTACGTAATAAGTGCAAAATTACCGGATAAAAAGATATATATAAGTATGAGTCAATTAAGAAATAATTATACTTGAATGAATAATGTACAAGCTCTCAACTCTAATTCAACAAAAAATTATTAGCTATTCAGGAATGGCCAAAAAAAAAAAAAAAAAAAAAACATGATGCAACAAGCATCAAATTTATAATTGCTTAGGTTGGGTTGAGTTGTGGGGATTTAGGATGACTGATTGCAGTAGGGTCCTAGGCCTGAGGGGGAGTGCCCCCCGTGAAGGGTCTTTCTAAGGGGTCCTAGCCCGTATTTCCGAAAGTTTCTGAGAAAACCACGGAAATTTCCGAATGGCTAGGCCGACGAGTGCGACTTGGGATCGAATCCGGCACCTCACGCTTACCAGCTTTGAGCGCAAAACCTCTCGGACGCTGGTGGGCTATAATTGCTTAGGAACTTTATCGGTAGCATCAGTTATCACTACACTATCGATGTACTGATGATGAGTAAAAATAATTCTTCGTGCCTTCCGTAGCCAGTAGTTATACCCTCCCATCGATAAATTCCTTCGAGAGTAGGAGAGTGGGTTCGATTCCCGCACTGGTCCTGGGTGTTTTTCGAATTCTTTATATTGTAATCCTATCATGTGCTATTTGTTCTCATTTCGACAAAGAATTACAAGCAGACTTTACGCCAAGTATACAAGTCTGATATATATGTTAACAATAAATAAAATTCTGCTCTAAGTGAAAAATAGATTTTCTCAATGGGGCAATATAAGCTTTCTTCTAAGTAGAAGATTTCTTCTTGCTGTGATTTATAGAAACAATAAAATGAGCATTTAAATTTGAAACAGACCTTTTAATGATTAATGAATTGATTAAAATTTTTTATCAAACAGTAAAGTTTCAAATTTAAATTTTCACTAAAAAGCATCATGTACATACCTAGTAAATTGTCGTTCAATGAGACATTCTTCACTTTTTTATCTGATTCCATATTTTCAAGCACAATTAACAGCGTAACAACTATAAGAAACAGCCTGAAAGAAATTAAAAATAAAATGAGATATAAATTTATATCTTAAATTACATTAGAGCATTTTGCAGCATTAAGTATTTTACTATACCAGTCAAAAATGATTCAATTAATTAGCATTTATTAATAAATATGTTAAGGAATAAATTAATATTTATGTTTTAACCCATTACCCGCTGGTGTTGTGTTCACGCAACACCAGAAATAATTGCGTTTAACAGTTAATTAAAAAAGATATTTTATATTAAGCATTGCTTTTAAGTAAGAAGATAGTAGATGTTTATTTTATTACAAAAATTTTTATCTGAAAAATAACTTTATGTTTAAAAATGATTTTCAAACTTGAAGCACTTTAAAAAAAAAAAAAAAAAAAAAAAAAAAAAACTTTTGAAATTTTTCATATTTGGATGAGTTTAGATAACTTGTAAAAGAAAAAAAAAAAAAAAATCATAATAAGAATATTTATTTTTGAAGCTATCTGTAGTTTTTGCTGTTTTATGCTTTTTTACAAGTATTTTTAATATCCTTAATTATTAAATTATAAACAATAAATAAGTTATTCATATCTCTATTTTAATATTTGTTTTAATATTAAACCCATGAGTAATAAAATTAATAATTTTTAGTTTTATTTTTTAAGTGTAAATTAAAGTATGTTACGAACTGTCAGTGTAATTTTAAAATTTCAAGCTGACGGAAATCCGTTATCTTGAATAATGATTGGCTTTATGATTTATACTGAAATTTTTCACGGGTTTAAGTTTCCTATCCTTTAATTTTTTTTTTTTTTTTTTTTTTTTCACTTTCCTGCGAATTTCATCTTTTAAATCTCGCTTCTGGTTTTATTGGTAACGTCCTTATAAGTGTATAGGGCTTTGGATTCTGTAAATTTTTGCCAATCTGCCTACATTGTAATAGAAATTCACCTATTTTGCATGCAATATTCAACCAAAACCCTCGACGAAGTATTGATATTTTATGCATTCAACATTTGGATTCCCATTATGTTTTATTCCATTTCTTCTTCTTTTTCTTCGTGTTGTAATTGTTATTATTTTATCTTGTGCAATATTTGAAAAGGTTTTCATAATATATATATGTAAAACGTTTTACATAATATATATGTAAAACGGGAGATTTGGCACCTATGCTGTAAACGTATATATAGCATAGGTGCCAAGTCTCCTGTTTTCCAATGGAGACTTCATACTCAAATACATACATTCAGTAACAAAAGTGTCCGGACACTAGCAAAAATTCTTATGTAAAAAAAATACACTTCATACGGTTTTGTTAAATAAATCCTTGTCGAATCCTGTTCTTAATTAGTGTAAGAACATGATTCTACAAGGATTTATTTAACAAATCAGTATTAAGTGTGCTTTTTTTACATAGGAATTTTTGCTAGTGTTCGGACACTTTTATTACCGACTGTATAACTATGAAACTCAAAATTTTCATGATTTTTTTTTCTCAAATAGCTCAAAAATTTCATAATTTTTTCTTTGAGTTGTTAAATTATAGAATGCTCTTATTTTCAGAAAGCCAATTAGTGATAGTTTATGCTAAAAATTTTCAGAAATTTAAGTATAATAGCAATTGAGCAAACTGTGGTCAAAGTAGAACTATGGTTCGTTGGTTGCAGGGTTTAAGGCCGATTGACTAGCGTAGTCAATCGGCCTTGGTCCTAGGCCCATGGGTGGAGTACCCTCTGTGGGGAGTCTTCCTAAGGAATCCTAGCTCGTGTCTACGTGAGTTTCGCAGAAAACCACGGAAAACTCCGATTGGCTAAGTCGATGAGCGCGACCTGGAATCGAACCCGGCACTTCCCATCTACCAGCTTTGAGTGCGCCACCACCTTTGAGCACCACCACTCGGCCGCTGGTGGGCAAGTCGAACTATGCAAGAATGTCATTATACTTATCCCACTTCACTCTGTATATAAATAGAGCCAGAGAGAGAGAGAGAGACTGTGTCCCAAAGATATCGAAACGCGTTTTAATTCTTTACGTATGACAAATAGGTGGGTAATATGAATTGCAAAATTGTTCAGAATAATGAAGAAGATAAGACTTAATTCACACACGTTAAGAAAAATTTCTTCCCATTAATTTTCAAAATGTTACCTTTTTAAATTTTTTATACGATCCCTCTAGAGAAATTTCGCCAGTTAGAAAGTTTTTATTTTTAGTGCAACAACACATCAATGAAAAAAAAAAAAAAAAAAAAAAAAAAAAATTGCTGTATCTTTAAACTGGAGTGGATTATATAAGTGAAATTTGAACACAGAGCATAGAGACCATATACCAAAACGGAAATTTACATTTTAAAATATTATAAAAATGTAATATGTCTAATAATATTTACATTAGAACTGAATGAGTTATATTATATTAATATTTGAAGACTGACCATATGGACCGCTTACCATAATGTACATTTTAACCCATTACCCGCTGGTGTTGCGTTTACGCAACACAAGAAATAATCGCGTTTAACAGTTAACTAAAAAAAGTTTTTTATTTTAAATATTATTCTTAAGTAAAAAAATGATAGATGTTTATTTTATTTAAAAAAAAAATTGATCTGAAATAAAGTTTTAAGTTTAAAAATGGATTTCAAACTTGAAACACATTTCAAGTGAAAAGTTTTGAAAATCTTCATATTTGAATGAAATTACATAACTTGTAAAAAAATGTTTTCGTAATAAAATAATTACTTTTGTAGTTATCTGTAGTTTATTCTGTTTTATGCTTCCTCAAGAAAATTTCCGTAAACATTTATTTGTATTAATTCTGTACTCTTATACCACTGAAGTTGTACAAATATAACACGTATTTAGTAAGATAAGACTAATTTTAATAATTTTATTTTAAATTATTGTTATATATGATCAAAATAATGAGTATTACTGTTTGTATTTAGAAAAAAAATCATTATTTCGAGTTTTGGCGGTTATTGGTTAACTGATTATAAAAATATAATATGCATGGTAATAATATACACATTAAAGTTACTTTTGCGTGCTTAGGATAGATTCATGACCCAGTTACGTATTTTAAATCGTATTTTATATTTAGACGGACATTTTTTTTTTTAATACGAAAAAGTATATAAACGTATATGCAAGGATTTAATTTATTTTCAAATTGATCGTATTTATTCAAAACGATGTTCTAAAAAATAATTTCACAGACGATTTTCTTTTTCCTCTTTCATTTAATTTTTATTTAGCCGTTTCAAATATTTATATTAAAAAAATTTTAAAACTTCATAATGATTAATTAAACTGTACAAACACATTAATTTAAAAAGTTTGAATATTTTATTTTATTTTATAAATTTTATTTTTATTAGTGCTAGAGGCCTATTTCAGTCGGTACAGTTGTCGAATTTTTATAATACACTCTTAATTAGTGCTAAGGGCCTATTTCAGTCGGTTTATTGAATGGGGATTTATTGAATGAAGTCCCCCCAAGGCACAACTTTGACATGAGTCCCCCCCCAGGCCCAACTTTGACATGAGTCCCCCCCAAGGTACCCCTATTTCAATCGGTACAGCGTTGTCGAATTTTTATAATACACTCTTAATAGTGCTAATGGCCTATTTCAGTCGGTTTATTGCATGGGGATTTATTGAATGAAGTCCCCCCAAGGCACAACTTTGACATGAGTCCCCCCCCAGGCCCAACTTTGACATGAGTCCCCCCCAAGGTACCCCTATTTCAGTCGGTACAGCGTTGTCGAATTTTTATAATACACTCTTAATAGTGCTAAGGGCCTATTTCAGTCGGTTTATTGAATGGGGATTTATTGAATGAAGTCCCCCCAAGGCACAACTTTGACATGAGTCCCCCCCAGGCCCAACTTTGACATGAGTCCCCCCCAAGGTACAACTTTGACATGAGTCCCCCCAAGGCCCAACTTTGACATGAGTCCCCCCCCCAGGCCCAACTTTGACATGAGTCCCCCCCAAGGTACAACTTTGACATGAATCCCCCCCCAAGGCACAACTTTGACATGAGTCCCCCCCAGGCCCAACTTTGACATGAGTCCCCCCCAAGGTACCCCTATTTCAGTCGGTACAGCGTTGTCGAATTTTTATAATACACTCTTAATAGTGCTAAGGGCCTATTTCAGTCGGTTTATTGCATGGGGATTTATTGAATGAAGTCCCCCCAAGGCACAACTTTGACATGAGTCCCCCCCAGGCCCAAATTTGACAGATTTTCATGTTTTAAATAATGTCAGATTTTCATGTTTTAAATAATGAAATAATGTCGTGTCTGTATAATACTTATTTATTTACTTATTTTATTTCATCTTTTATAAAAAAAAAAAAGGGGGGGGCTAAAATCGGAACACATTTTATGTTTTAAATGTTTAAATTTTTATTATATTAGATTACAAAAGCAACTGCGAGGGTTTATTTTTTAATGCATTTTTAAATATCTTTCTGGGTGCATAATTTTTTAATTTTATGCGCCCCGTTGTATGGATAGGCAAACCATTGTTTATTTTTATTCATTAAGACTTTATATGAATGCATTTAGGATATATATATATATATATATATATATATATATATATATAATGTTTTTTTTTAACTGTATCTGTGATCTAAAAATTTTCATTAGAAATTAGCATATTGTCCCTGTTTCAACCGTAAAAATAGCCTTAGCTATATATATAATAAAGAGGATCTATTAAGCATAGTAGAAGCCAAGCAACAGATACAAGATCACTGAAACACCAATGACCAATAAGATTTAAAAAAAAAAAAATCATCAGTGGATGAAATACACTAATGTAAAGAAACCAGATCTATTAATTAACAGCCTGCAAAACAAACGAATCAATAAAGTAAAACAACAAATCTTAACTTAAAACCATAAACTTATCAAAATTAATGAAAAAACAACCCAAGAAACACAAGATAGGAAGAAGGAGGCAGGCGGCAAGACTTGTGACTTGCCTACACTAGTTTTACGCCGGCAACACTCCCCCAGCCTGCCACAACCAGAACAGGAACCATATGGATTTAAAAAAGCAAAATTTCAAAGCAGATGAACACCAATGAATTCACGTAGCAACAATGAAATTCACCGATTGATCACATTGTGTTTAACAGTAAAATTAGAACATTAAATATAGTTGACAACTCAAAAAGGAAGAATCTGAAATTTTATTGGAAAAAGAAAGTTTGCATAGTAATACAAAGCAAATGCAACAAGCCTTCTACTTTTTTTTTTAAATTTAATTTCACAAACCCACCCAACCATCCAGCCTTACAACACCACCCCACCTCCGTAATCAAACATCTGCCCACCCAACCGGCACCTTTTTTATTGTCTTTTATTATTTTATAATTTTTTTGTTGATATACACAAAAGTGTACACAGTTTTTTTTTTTTTTTTTTTTTTTTTTTTTTTTTGTACTGACAGAGACATGGTTAAGAATATAAAATAGAAAATACAATGTTTTTAGGAAAATCCATTTTAGCAGTGGCTGTGATCAGTTTATTAATATTCTTGTTTTTAAACTTTGCAGAGCATAAATTATTAATTCGAAATAAATGGTTAATGATGGTGTTTCTAAATACCGAAAGATGCAGACATGAATTAAAATGTGTAAATAAGTTTACATTAAAACTAAAATCTTGCCGTTTGTCATAGATATCTGTGTAAAGTTTATTACCATCGATGATTATTTTGAGATCTAAAAAGTTAATTGATTGATTAGTTAGAGTATTTTGAGTTAGCTTTAAATTAGGTGGATAATTGAAGGAAAAGCCATTTTGTGAGTTCTTGTTGAGATAAAATACAATAATATCATCGATGTAACGATAAAATCGAACATCATCATTGCAAATTGCTTTTCATAATAAAAAAGATAGAGATCTGCCAAAATACTGGAGCTACAACCTCCTTGTGGGATGACTAATTTTTGCAAATAGATATCGTTGTTGTGGAAGATATAATTATTATGGATAACAAAGTTAAGAAGTGTTTTAAATTTTTCTGCTTTAAAATTGTTAGGAAGATTAAAATGACCTTTATATTCTTGAAAAAGACTAAATGATATTACAAAGATCTGATAACTCAATATTATTGAAAAGATCTTGAAAGTCAAAAGTCATAATATTGTCTATTGAATCGAGCGATTTGATGTATTGAATTAATTGAAAGCTATTTTTAAGACAGTGTAAATTATCAACTTTGCAAGTACATTTGTAAATTTGTTTTAGAATATCCAGTAGAGCTTTATTAGCATTCTTGTTATAAGTGTTACACCCATATATAAGCGGTATAAGTGGATTTTTTCTCTATATCATAATTCAGTTGGTTTTAGAAATTCAAATATGCGATTTTTTTTATTATGGTCTCGGAAGGAAAATAAAATCTTTCTAGCTGACCGTATTTGTCTAGAAGGGTCGTATAAAAACTTAAAAAGTATAACTTTTTAAAAATTGACGTGCAAAAATGTTCTTAACGTATAGTCTTCTTTCCCTATTTTCAACATTTATAACGTTCAAATTTTACATTGCTTTCTTTGTGTGACAGATAAAGAATTAAATAAGATTAATTAAGAAGGCGTTTTTTTTTCTCATAAAATACCTTTTGTTAAGTAAATATATATTTCTAATTTGTTTCTTTTTATTTAACTTTTTTCTGTAAAATTTCAAAAATGTCCAGTACAAGAACAAAAAAGGTACTCCTACTGTGTGTCCATTACTGTCACATTTTAAACACTTTTGAGAATTTATATATAAAGTTATTCCGTTAGCAACTTTCATGGTATTGTCAAGTATGCCCTCATTTAAAAATAAATAAGTAAATAAATAAATAAAAAGGAAGTGATTTAAAAAACCTTTTTAACTCTCACAGGAAAAGGAATGCAATTAGGTTGTGAACTTATTCAAACTACACTGTTAAAAACTTAACGGTGTATTTTTTTTAGAAAGGGGGTTCCAAATTAGCTGCAACCAATATTTTGTTGCCATGTTTCACCATTTTAGTAGTACTATGTTAATAGTAAGCACTATTAAAATAGTGAAAGAATATACAAATGTACATCTCAGATTTTTAAAACTTAGTAAATTTAAAGTAAAAATGTTCTCAAAAAATTTCAAAAAATAAAAATAATTAATTATTTCTGGATTATGATTTTCTCTTTTTTATTAGAAGGTTTTTAGAAGGTTTTTAATTGAAATTGACTTTGTCATCGTGTCTTCGTGTCACGCTAGTAAACAAGGCGCCTTCATTTTAAAGTAAATATAAGCTGATTCGTTTGTCGCTCTGTGGCTCGGTTGGTAAGAGCGTCCTGTTAATAACGCGGTGGTTGTGAGTTGGGTCCCTGGAAGGTCCAGCGTGTTAGTTTTTGCAGATAATTAGTAGAAAAGGTGTTAATTGAAACAAGACAACTTTTCGTTGCTTGCACTAAGAATTTTTTGAGGAGTTTTTTTTAAGAAGCATTTTTTTTTTTTTATTTAGATAGTGGAAAACACAAAACATTTTAGATATTAAAAAAGCACAAAATAAAATGTTTTAAGTAAAAAATGCATTAAAAAATATTTTTAGAAGCTTTATATATATGTATATATAAACATTATATATTACTATTATATGAAATTGGATTTGTCATCGACTTTTTGTCACGTTAAAAAACCAAGACGCTTCCATTATATATATTAAAAAAAAAAAAAAAAAAAAAAAAAAAAATGTAAGCAACTCATTGTATTTCTTAATGAATCAGCTAGTTACAGCGTCATGTTGATAATGCGAGAGTCGTGTGTTCGATCCTCGCCAGGCCGAGGTGTTTTTTGCAAATAATTAATAGAAAAAGTGTCAATTAATAAAAGAAAATATTTCGTTGTGTACACAGTATCCTAATAATTTTTCAAAAGTTTTTAAACGGCTTTTTATCTAGTTACAAAAAGCACAAAATTAAAATGTAAGTAAAAATAAATAAATAAATAAAATTTTTTAGAAGCTTTTTATTAGTTAGAAGCTTTTTATATGAAATTGATTTGGTCATCGTGTCTTCCTATCACGCTAGTAAACAATTAAAGTAAATATAAGCCGTCCCGTTTGTGGCTACGTGGCTCAGTTGGTCAGATCGTCAGTTTAATAACGCAGTGGTCGCGAGTTCGGTCCCCGGGAGGTACGGAGTGTTAATTTTTGAAGATAATTACTAGAAAAGGTGTCAATTGATAAAAGAAAATTTTTCGTTGACTACACAATATCTTAAGAATTTTGCGAAAACAATTTTTAAGAAGTTTTTTTTTTTTTTTAATATTAGAAAACACAAAACATTTTTAGATGTTAAAAAAGCTCAAAATTAAAAGTTTCAAGTACAAAATACATAAATAAATATTTTTAGAAGCTTTATATATATATATATATATATATATATATATATTATATTATTATATGAAGTTGAATTTGTCATCGCGTTTTCTGTCACGATAAAAAACAAGACGAAAAAAAAATGTAAGCAATTCATTGTATTTCTTAATGGCTCAGTTGGTTAGAGCGTCATGTTAATTTTTGCAAATAATTAATAGAAACGGTGTTAGTTGATAAAAGGAAATATATCGTTGTGTACACAGTATCCTAATAATTTTTGAAGAGTTTTTTTAAATAGCTTTTTATCTAGTTACTAAAAAGCACAAAATAAAAATTTAAATAAAAATAAATAAATAAATAAAGTTTTTATAAGCTTTTTATTGAAACTGGATTTCGTTATCGCGTCTTCATGTCACGCTAATACATATGGTACCGCAACTTTAAAGTAAATGTCAGCAGTTCTTACAGTCGCTCGTTGGCTCAGTTGGTCAGAGCGTCGTTAATGCGATGGTGGTGAGTTCCATCCCCGAACGATCGATGTGTTAAATTTTGTAGATAATTAATAGAAAATGTGTCAAATGATAAAAGGAAATTTTTCATTGTCTACGCAGTATTCTAAGAATTTTTGAAGAGTTTTTTTAAGAAGCTTTTTTTAGATATTAAAAAGCACAAAATAAAAAGTTTTATATACATGTACATATTCTTTTAGAAGCATTTTATTGAAACTGGATTTTTATCATCTTGCCTTTGTGTCATTCTGAAGAAGAAGGCGCCTCCACTTTAATATAAATTTAAACAACCTTTTTCGTCTTCGTTAGCGCATTTGGTTAGAGCGTCATGGTGATAACGCGATGCTCGTGGGTTCGACCCTTGCAAGCCGATGTGTTGCTTTTTTGCAGATCATTAATAGAAACTATGTCAACTAATAAAAGAAAATATTTCATTGTCTACACATTATCATAAGGAATATTTAAAGAAGCTGTTTTTTGAGTTACTAAAACGCACAAAATAAAAAATTTTAGTAAAAATATAAATAAAAATAACACTGAAAGTTTTTTTTTATTATTATTGTGTAGCCCTAAAAAGCCCAAAATAAAAATTTATTCTTGCAGAGACATGCTATAAAATCATAAAAGTGTCAACAACAAGAAAATTTTAAAGAAAAATATAGATATTTCACTTTTGCAAAAGGTGAAACATTTTAAATATTCTAAATATTTTAAAAAGCATTCGAGAACAATATTCCTTTTGTATAAGTATTTGTGAGATTTTTCTAGAATGTTCTATGGTTTTTCTTGACAGTTAGACTTTTGGTTAGAACGTCATGCTGATAATGCAATGATCGTTGGATTCGGTCCTCGAAAGACGATATAGTACTTTTTTTCCAGATAAATAATCGAAAAAAAAAATGTCAATTGATAAAAGACAATCTTCCGTTGTCTACAAAATATCCTAAGAAATTTTAATTAGTTTTTTTTAAGAAGCTTTTTTCTTTTTGTAACTAAAAAGCACAAAATAAAATTTAAGTAAAAAATCATTTTTTAAAATTAGAAGCTTTTTATTGTGAGGCCCTAAAAAGCATAAAATAAAATTTATTCTGGCAAAGACATGCTACAAAGAAATGAAAGTTTCAACACTAAGGAAATTTTAGAGAAAAGTATAAGTACTTTCCTTTTCAAGAGATGAAAATTTTTTAATGTTCAAAATATTTTAAAAAGCTTTCGAGACATTTGAAATTTCTGGCCAAACGAACGATTATATAAAAACGAATAACTAAGAATATTGGTCACGAAAGATTTTTAAAATATTTTGAACATTAAAAAATTTTCATCTCTTGAAAAGGAAAGTACTTATACTTTTCTCTAAAATTTCCTTAGTGTTGAAACTTTCATTTCTTTGTGGCATGTCTTTGCCAGAATAAATTTTATTTTATGCTTTTTAGGGCCTCACAATAAAAAGCTTCTAATTTTAAAAAATGATTTTTTACTTAAATTTTATTTATGGTTAATGTCATGCAAAACTGGATTAAAAAAAAACATTTTTTACTATTCAATTAATTCAATTATTTTACATTTTAAAACATATCAAACATATTCAACATTATAACATATTATATATACAAAATATTTTTACATCATTAATTAAAAAAGAATGTTTAAATATAAAAATAAGTGAGCAAAAGCGATTCTAAATTTTTACACTTGTCATGTCTGTTACACTATTAAATACATTTATTTTTTTTTTTTTTTTTTTTTTAAATTACATATTAGATGAAAGCCCTCTTTGGCTAAATTAAAATTTATGAACTTTAAATGCATATCAATTAGAGCAACTGCGTGATAAAAATGAATCGCTGAAATCATACCAGGAGTGCCGTGCCATAAGTCTGTAGACATTTTAAAAATTCACAAAACTTGGATTGGTAAAATTGAACGCGGTTTGTGAAAAAATTATTCTCATGAATGTTTTTTTTTTTTTTTTGTCAGGGAAAAAAATGTTAAATTTTTCGTCGATAGAGGGCTCTTCCCGGTTACTTAACGAGAAATATTCGAATCAGAATTCTATAAATTGAACGATTTTATGATTAACATATCTTATTTATTATTTTGCGTCCTACTTGCGCATTCATAATCAATGCTGACTTTGTTGATAAAGCATTACTGGTGGAAATGTTTTTCCTCAGGTAAAAACCGCCGACTGACATTGCAGTTAGCGGTGTTGTAACTCGTTTGTAAACTGTAATTTGTGGTGATGGCGGACACATAGAATAGGATTTATATGCCTGTAAACATTCGCATGCGAAAAAATATACTTTTTCGTGGAAATATGTGATTTACTCATGTACAGCGCCCTCTATCAACGGAAATTGTAACTATTGTTTTTTTTTTTTTTTTTTTTCTTTACCAAAAAAATCCCCCTTCACGAGAATAACGTTCTCGCAAACCGCGTTAAATTCTATGAATTCCTTCAATTTTTATGAAATTTTAAAATGTCTACAGACGTATGGCACACCCGTATATATATATATAAATGATAGTTATCGTAATAAAATTTAATCATAATTTTAGCAATTAATAGATACAAAACAATACCAACACAACAAAAATAGAACTGATTGTAACATCTAGGTAAGACTGACACAAAAATGTTGCGATACAGATAATGTTGCGATACCAATAAGAGACAAAAACAATTTAAATTACTTACGCCGACTTGAATAATAATAATAAAAAAAAGGACAATTAAACTTAATGACGGAGAAAGTAAATAAAGGACCACAGAAATAATAATTGGATAAAAATGCTCAAAATTTGAAGTATAAACTCTTCAGGGGGCATGTACTTCATAAAGCTGTGAAAGCTGCATCGATTTCGTAAAACAATATAGCTAATCATAGCAATTTATATTGTTTCAGTCCCGATCGAGGCAGTAAAACCATTTTGAATGAGAAATTAATATATACATAATACATATTGTCATGCTACATTTTTACCCTATTAAATGTAAATTACTTTTTTTTTTTTTTTTTTTTTTTTTTTGTTGTAATTGGAAGTTTTGTATTATTTATAATCAATTCATACATGTATATTGGCACACCAAATTTCATCAAAATAAATTTAGTATTTAAAATTGGACGAGAAAGCTGTCTGATGTTCGGCCCCTCACAAACGAAATCAACCTTACATATTTCATTTATAAAGTGAACGAAAGGTACATAAATACTAAACTGAATTATTGTTTCTTTTTTCTTATATAACAATCATAGGGAATTTTTACCAGGTTTAAAAATATTTTCATACATAAAGTTTTCTTTTCAAAAAATTTTAATTTTAACCCGTTCGGTTTCTTCGCATTTTAAATCAGTTTCAAATCGAACACTTTCGGCTTTATTCACCATTAACTTCAACTCCCGGTTCAACCCAAAAACTTGAAAAGCGTTTAAAGGCAGAGTATAGCTTTCAAAGAAAATTTGGCACGCTGCTTCTGCCATCTAGTGTCAATATTTTCGTATAATTTCTGATTGGTTATTTTCAGCTAAAACATCTTAAAATAACAATGCCGCTAAATGGCTGATGCAATGCGTTATAAAGTTAAACCCTGCCTTTATACGATTTTCAAGTTTTCGTTTTCAACCGGGAGTTGAAGTTATTGGTGAATACAGCCGTTAGTTTCTTACACCCTGGTCAGCAACCTAAAAGTTAATTACTAGATTCTAAAAAGAAGAAGACACGTCATAGACATATAGCGACATATACATAGACATAGACGAATAGCTTCTTCTTCTTCTTTTTTTTTTTTTTTTTTTTTCTTTACTATTTTTTCCTTTTAAGCTAGCTTAAAAATTGAATAAGTGTTTTTTTTTTTTTTTTTTTTTAACTAGATGAAAAAAAGCTATTACTTTTGAGAAGATCGCTCTGAAACATAAGTGTATTTCATTCGAAATTCGAAATTTCGACACTATTCCAATGAGTATATTTTCGTTTTTTACTTTCTCTTACCCATAAGGTAGAGAAAGTATTGTTTTTGGGTCAAATTTTCGAACGCGAGATTTTGTTATATTTACACGTTTTGAGGTCCCCTGAATACGAAAATCATGTTTTTAGCAAATGGTTTGTGTGTATGTCTGTGTGTGTGTCTGTGTGTGTGTCTGTCTGTTATCAGCATATCTCAAAAACAAATTATGGCAGAAAGTTCAAACTTGGTATTCTAAATGTGTATCATATAGGGATACTACAGTAAGCTTTTCGTTAAGATCAAGCAAATGGTTCGTGTACAGGGACAATCAAGAGAATTTTTATACATTACGTCTATGGGGGGGAAATTGCAGGTAAGTAGAGTTTAACGTCTATAGATTGCACTAAACCAAATGAAACGAATATATATTTTTTGTAATAGAGATAGTTAACTGGGAAAAATTTTTCTGTATGTAGGAGCTTCGCCTCCCCCCTTGGGTGGGAAGTCCCCCCTCGAGGGGAGTAAATTTTCATGATGGGTATCTTTCAAAAGAGCTCGCTAATACCTTTAAAACGAATGGTTGAACCATCGATCTACGATAATTTAAAACAAAGTTATCGATTTTTTTTTACCTTTAACGAAAAAAAAAAAAAAAAAAAAAAAAAAAAAAAAAAAAAAACCTTAGAAAAAAAAATCGTTTTTTTTTTTTTTTTTTTTTTTTTTTAATATTGAGAATACAATGGACTTTTTTTGGATATTTGGTGTTATACTACTTCTCTAATATGGAAATCGTCCGCATTATCATAAAAGATAATTTTTTTAAATAATAATTTTAATAAATTATTTTTTAATAACCGAATTAAATTCTATATAAATATAGGTGCATGAATGAAACGGGGGGTTGAGGGGGGCGGTAGCCCCCCCCTCACACAGAACTAATTATCATATAAAACTCTTCAGAAGCCTAATCTGAATTGTTTAACACAGGTTTACATGACAGTACTCGTTATCTTACCTTTTAATCTGCAAGTCTGTATTTATAGTAATAAATTTCAGGGTAAGAGAAAGTCGTGTGAGTGACACACCAGATTATTTAATATGTTTTAAAAAGAGCATAACCCTGAAAAGTTTTATTCGCTAAAATTGACCGAGATTGACCATCGTCCGGGAAGCTCTTCTCTTTAATCTGCTTTATGAGAAGTGCTACCTTCAAACTCAATTCGCATTCCCTGTAAAGTCTTTTCGAGTTTTTTGTAGTTTTCTCGGAAACTTGACTGAATATGGGATAAGGTCCCTTAGAAATACCCCCACGGAGAGCAATTCTTCCAGGCCCACGTTCCGAAAGTTGACGATCGGCCTAAACCCACACACCAACACCAATACACACCTAATTCTAGTATAGTTTAAACTTTTTAAAGCACATTCTTAGGTAGATTATATGTTTTATTCAAATAGTATTTAAGCTGGAACCATATCGAAAAGGCTCTTTTTCATGAAAATCAGTTCTAAAACACATGGAAAAGTTTAATTGCATTTTTAAATTAAATTTTAATAAGCAAATTTGAACTATGCATTCCTTGATTGTCAAAATGTACAGACGATGAGAATTTTTTTTAAAGATCTGAACGACACTAAAAGGAGGGAACCTTATTGCAATGTTTCACCTAATAATTATGAAAATCTTAAAATTTCTACTTAATCTTTTATGAACATTTATTCTACTTAATATTTTATTCTAATTCTACTTAAATTTAAATTCTACTTAATATTTTATGAACATTGATTACTCTTTTCACAAGTTTTAATTTTGTTATATTACATAACCTAATTTATAAATATTCACTTGAGTAATTATAAATTGAGATTTAAATATAGAAATAGAAAACAAACATGTAAAAACATTATCACTACCACTTAAACTATATTTTTTACCAAAAGCATTAAAATTTTGAGAAGTGAACAAAACTGATGTATGTCATAAAAATTCACTATTGTACATTTTCTGCTTAAAATGGTGTGCGTAGCATTAGTCGTTCATTTTTACGTTCATGCAAAAGAATTGGTATCTATTACAATTTGCGGAGAATAAAATATTAAAATATACATATCACGATTGTAAACCAGCCGAAATAAAACTATTACACTTTATTAAGCAGTACAAGCAAAAAAATATAATAAATTATTAGTTAAATTATTTAAGTTAAATTAAATTAAATAATTAATTATTTTATAAGACTACAAAAAAAAAAAAAAAAATCAATTAAGTGGTTAAATAATGTTGTGAAAGTAATTATTTTGATTATTGTTTTAAAATAAATAAATAATTATAATAATAATAATAATAATAATAATAAATGTTTTTTTTTTCCTTTTCTTTTTATGTATTTATTTATTTATTTATTGTAGAGAATTTATTATATAGTTAATATTGATAAAGTTGCTCTGGGCTGAAACTTAATAGTACATAACAAAACCTTTATTATATTTTATCAATTCTTAAATATTGATATTTTTCTAAAATTTAAGAATATTATATATGAAAAGTGCACTGGTACCACTGTTTGCATTTTCTGCAAAATAATAATAACAAAAAAAAAGGTTTCCTATTTATTATTTATTTATTTATTATTATTATTTATTTATTTATTTATTTTATGTAGTTTGGAATGATAATCAAACATATATTTTAATTTAATCTCGGTTTGTTTGTTTTTAATTTTTTTCTTTCTCAATGTACTTTATTTTTAACAGCAAAAATAAAAGTTAAACTTGAAAAATAAATGGCATTACTTTAAGTTTATTGTAGAAACTTTTCGTCATGGATCTGGGACCTCATCAGCACATACTTCCTGCGGTGTTAACTTTTTAGAAACAGCATCGCAAGAAGCATGCATAGTGATGAAGTCCCGGATCCAGTTCCATATGAAGCTTCAAATAAAGCCGTTTGTAATTCAAGTATAAATTATAATGAAATTTCGATGATTTTAAATAAAATAAAATAAAATTATTAAGGAAAATTTTAACAAGTTTAATTGATACAATTTAGAATTTTATAGAAGTATCGAAAATAAACAAACTTAAAAGTAAGAGACAAAAATACAAAGATGAGCATTTTTAAAATATGCTTTTATTTAACTGGATATGTTGTTTATTTAAGTGTGTAAGTCAAATCTAAGAATTGAATTTTCAGCAATTTCCTCTCATTTGATTGAGCTAAAATTTCCATACATGTATAATTCCTATCTTGAGGAAGAACCTGGGATTCCTGTATCATCTGATCTTGTTAAAAATTTCATTTCGAGTTTTAACCCGCTTCACTGTTAAAAGTTTCAACAGAAAACTCTGTGTAATCTATTATCTTATGTCTTACGTAAAATTACAGAGAAAAATAAACGGAGATGTTAAAAAACTTATTTTATACATTCATTTTAACAACTAATATGAATTTAATTAATTATTGTAGAGAATATATTTCGGACTTGGAATGCTTTTTCTAAAGTAGAAACAGGGATTTTTAATTTCAATAAAAAAAAATATTAAATAATAAAATTACGTAAAAATACAGAATAAAGATTGATAATTTCGATTATTCACTTTTAACTAAGAATTACTTTAAATTTATAGAGACTCTGGATAAATATTTACATTAAATTTACAGAAATTTTTAACAGCGTTCCTGTCATCTGATTAAACTTAAATTTTGTTTAGATGTATAATTCTCAAGGCAATATATGCCCAAGCATTAGTGGATATATAGGCGGGGCCTCCAACTCCAGTTCAAAATTTATTTTCCAACTGTAATCTACTTCCTACCAGCCGATTGAGATGAAGTTCTGCATACAGGTATGTTATCCACATACGCTGAATTGCAGTTTGTGGTAGTTTTAATATAAAAGCGTGTTTTTAATTTATTATAATTATTATGTATTATTTAACATGTTATTTGTGGTAAACTCCGAAAAAATAAGTAGCAAAATAACTATAATTTTGGAAGCTAATAAAATCATCATGCATGTATGCCCATTTTTTTATCCGGAGGTCTTTGTTTAGCCTATCCTGCAATTTATTTTTATAGCTACATTTTAAAATATCTTCTAACAAGTCTTTCATTTTGTATTATATTTCTAGTTATACAAAAATGCTATTTAAACATTGTTGCTAAACAGAAATCATTCGCTTTAACATACAGAAATAAACTCCAAGTAAACTGAATGAACCTCATAAACATAAAAAATAACTACCCTTGTATTATTTTTATATATGCATACTTAAAAATTTCCAAAATGTGGCAACTAATAGAAAGAAAGTATGGTGGTTGATTCTTGCATTACTGCTTATTTTTTCGTCGCTAATAATCTTTAATATCAGTAAAATTACAAAAGCATAACTATTTTTTATGACTTTAATATTTGTTAAATAATTTTAAAAGAGAGAGAGAGCTATACCATAAAATCTGACTTTATAATTTTCCATATATTTCTAGAGTAAAACTATTAAAGAAACTAATTTTGAAATTTTATTGTTTTCTTCTTTTCGCTCTTGACTCTTTTATGATAGTTCTGTTAAATGGTCTTATTTGAGTTTCTCTGTTATTTCTTAACGAATTTTAATATATATTTTGAGCCTACTAAAGAATCATTTTCAATAAAAATCGATTCTACTGAAAATGTATTCAACGTTCTTTATCTTTATTTTAGTTTTAATAAAAGCTTTACATCAGGTTTATAAGACATTTTGCATTCGGATGAAACTTCTATTTTCTTTTTATAATTAACTGCATTAGGTCTTATCATAAATTCGTGAGGCTTTCTATTGCTTCATTTCATAAAAATACATCAAATCAAATGACAATTTTTAATCAAAATACTCTCCATTACTTTCTACCTTTGCCCATTTTTCGGGTAACAGATGTATACCACGGCGATAGACGCTCTCGTCTTCGGAGGCAATAAAATGATCCGCGTCCGCACGAACTTTTGCAACGACCTAATAGTTTTGTATTTTACATTTCTCGTGATTAAATATCAGTTAAATTTCTGCAAAATACTGTTTTAGTTTCAGATCCAAAATCATTTTTTAACTCAGGTTTTATTTCTTTCATGGAGTTCTTTTTCTTTTAATATATTTAAATGATCGATTTATGCATCTATTAATAAAAAATAAAATAAAATAAAAAATCATCTTTTACGGTCGGTGCGGGTATGATTATATAAGAAAATTTTTTTTTAATGAAGAAATTTTTTTTAGAAGAAATTCCATAATCTGGTTAAATCTAAGTTCATTTAACTGAATAAAATTTTCTTGGTATGTTCTAGGGGAAAAAAATTTGAATAAAACTTTTATGCATTTTCCTGCATAGATAAGGAATCGCACAGTCCTTCAGTTCTTATTTTTGTCAGCCAATGATTTTTGACAGCAATTTTTGTTATAAAATAATCCTTCAAGATTAAAAAAAGATTTTTTTTTTCTTTTTGAATAGTGATGGAAGTATAAAATATAATTATTTATAATATAGCAGGTCTGTGGAAACCTAGTAGAATATGTGCATTCAAATAAGTCTTTCTAAATAAACTTAAATTAAAAAAGAATTTTTCTAAAATCCTTTCAATGTTCTTTTTGATATATATTAATAAAATTATATAATTTAAATCCAAGTAATATTTTTACAGCTTTTCTTTTAATTTTATGATACGCATTAATAAAATTTTCCATTTATTTAGTTTTTGCAATTTAAATAAAATAAAAGAATACTCATTTACATATGAATGATATTAATTAATCTATATATTTTTCATTTATTACAAATATGAATTATATTTGTAATGAATTATAGCAAACGAAAAAAATTGTAACGTTATGAACTACGTTTCTAAATATGCATTTCTATTTTTAAACATACGGTTCATGCGTTATTAAAATCACGTTTTCTTAAATAGGTTTTCCATAAACGAAATTAGCTCAACTCAATGAATATTAAAATTAATATTCTTAGCACGTAGAAATTCCTTCTTTAGATTAACATAAAATTAATAATAAAAATAAAAATATGGACTAAAAATAGTTTCATATCTTTATAAGGGTGTACTATAAAGGTATAGAATTACTTAAAAATTGGATTGTTAATAAATACCGGTTATCCTTTTATATTTTCAAAAAATAATTCATTAAAAAAAAAGTATATTTTTCTCTCCCCAAGACCTTGATTTTAACTGTCTGTCTCACCGTCTATTCATTGATATTGCTAGTTCAAGGAAAAAAATTAACTGAAAGGTGATTCACTCAATGAAATACGTAGGATGGGATTTTTCTTTTTTATTTCTTTTACAATTGTTTCAAGATAATTTTACACATTCTTCTTTGTTATTTAAATTTAAAAGCTAAAACGAAACATTTATTTTAATTTCTTCTAAGTTCCTTAAAATGCAATATTTTAACTATCTCTCATATTCCTTGTACAATAAATTGTTTACTAAAAGAGGTTTTACGAAAGTGTATTTGTTAAAATCATTTCGCTTAGGTTTTAACTTTAAAGTTAATTGAGGTTCATGCGATTTTTTTTTTCAAAATGTTTTCAAACTAAATCTTTTTAACTCTTATGCTAAAAAAAAAAAAAATTCTAAGTTTTTTTTTTTTTTTTTGACACAAAATTTTAAAACAAATTATTAATTTTTATTTGTTTCTACGGCTGTGAAAATTTTAGAATTACGATAAAACTTTTTTGATATTGATTAATTTATGTAAATCCAAAACAAATATTTTTCCAAATGCAAATATACAAATATTTTGAAAGTTATATAACTTTTCAATCCAGACATAAAATGTAAATAGACTTTAAAGTTGTATTGTCATTTAAATGCAAAACTATGAGATGGAATTCCATTTTGCAGTAGTGTGAAAATAATATAGGAGCACTGTAAAACATGACTAATTATATAAATTATAGATATTGTACCTAACAATTAAAATTTTGGCTGGCGACGGTCTGGGATTCACCCCTAGAGGTGGTCCGGAAACATGCCATCACAATTTTCATCTTACATGGAGAGGATGGCTCCCCCGCTTCGGTAACCCCCAGAGGTATAATTTTGATGGAAACATGGAGGACATTGCGGCCACGACAGATTTTACGTGCGCCAGCCATCATTAGTGTACACGACGGTCTTTGGCCGGCTCGACATATTTAATTAGGTGTACCATAAAAACTTAGAAAATAAATACGCTCCACTAAAGAAAAATGTTTAAAGTAAAAACAATAGTAATTTATTTATTTTATTTTATTTTTTATTTTTTTCAAAAAAAAAAAAAAAAAAATTGAATGCGTGTTACTTTTAGATAAATAATAACTTTAAAAACAAACCCTATAAAACTATATAGATAAATATGAATTATGTAAACACTATAAAACATGAATATCCATGTAAATTATACTTAATGTAACTATCTATTTATTATAAAATTAGTATTTTGGCTGTATAGTGATCTAGTAGATAGTTAATAGATAATTGATTTCGTAGTTTCATTGCTAATTATATTTAACATAAAACTTACACTAAAACAATATATGCTCCATTAATTTTTTAACGCAATGTAATAATAAATCTTTATTCATTTTTAATAATAACTTAACTATTATTTGATTCAGACAAATAAAAACATTATAAACAGAATTTAAGTTCTTTTTTTTTTTTTTTTTTTTTTAACCATTATTTAACAACAGTTTCCGGGAATTATATATATATATATATATATATGTAATTACTGTTTTAGCTGCAATATTATAGATATCCATTACTTTACTGCCAGAATTATTTGAAAGATTATCTTGTGTAATGGAAAATATCTTCAAAGAAAAGAAAAAGAAAATTAATTTTAAAAGAAAATTAATTTTGCAAAGATTTCGAAAATTGAATAATTTTAACAAATAGTTCTGAAGTTAAAATTACTCAAAATTTTATCTTCCTAACTTAACGCACTAATATCTAAATATATTTTCATCTATATTTTTCTAAACTCCTAATATTAACATGCTGATTTTTTCTGTTTTTTACTATGCTGATTTTAAATATGCTATTCAAAAAATAAATAATAAAATTACATTTTTGGTGATTTCTTTTCACAATATGTTATGGATTATGACGTTTATGTTCAAAAAATTATAAATACTTTTATGTATTTAGTTTACAAATGGTATCTTTACTAAAAATAGATACGCTTAGATTTATTTATTTTTATTTTTTTAGATAAATCAGTTTTTATCTTGAAAATTATAGCATATGCTTAGATGTAATAAAATATTTGATAAATAAAATTACTCGGTTTAACTGTAATGTATTATTTATTAAACATAAGTGAATTTGTTGTTGTTGTTGTCCTACAATGGAAACCTTCATGCAGGCATTCTGTTGAAAATCGTCAACTATCTGAATCAAACGGAACATATTTTGTGCACTACCAATATCTTCTATCTATACTATTAAATATGATCATCATTATTTCTATTTACTTACTTACTTACTTATTTATTTATTTTTAGGCTAGCATGAAAACCATTTGCGTGTGCGCCTTCAAAATATACGCCTGAAAGACTTTCTCAAATGAAATATAGAAATAACCATTCGATACCAATAATATCCCCTCTCGATTGAGAATTTCACTTCATTTTTATTTCGCTTTTGAATAGATAAAAAAATAATCAATGAAATATGAAACTTCAGTATTAATATATTTATTTGTTTTTGTTAAAATTTTAGCTGTTACTTACAATTATTTTAACACTAAAATTTGATCAAAAGTAAAATAAAGAAATGGTTTTGGATTCTTTAAATAAATCACTTATATTTTATAATTATGACTCTTTTCTTCTAAATTATCTATTTATAATGCACCGCTAGGAATGTTTATTATATTTGTTTATTTCTTAAGTTTACTTAAGTTTTCTATAAAGATAATTTAGTTTTAAGCCTACGATTATCCAACATAAGCTGAAAGTATAATTAATATCAAGTTCAAAACAACGTCTGAAAATAGTTCACGTTTAAAGTAACTAATAACTAAAAACAGTGAAATTTGATTAAAACTTAAAATGGGGAAATGGTCTTGAATCCTTTAAATATTATATTAATTGCTTTTTAATTTATGCAATTATTGTGTTTTCTTTTGAACAATTGTTACACAAACATTTTTCCATACTAATTAAAAAAAAAAAAAAGATATTACTTATGTCTTGAATATACATTCGAATTCGAATTTTTTAAATGTTGAATTTGAGGCACTAAATTCTATAGAAATGTTTAATATATTTGTTTATTTATTTTTATTTAAAGTAGTTAATATCTATGAAACAAATCCGACAAGAATTTCTTGTAAATTTATATATATGGCATAGTAAAGGACATATTTAAATTAATATTTAATTTTTGTATGTATGTGCAAGATTAATACATTATTAAGCATATTTTCAAGTTTATAGTGATTTTAATACCAATATTAATTCTTCAAACAAGTTTTTTAAATGCAAATCAATCATAGTTGTTATTCTAAAGTCATTTGTACACTTCTCTTTCCCTGCATAATTTGTAATAAGTATTCACTATTTATTAGGATTGTATTCCGCTTTACACATGAATACACAGACAAATTTTAATCTAAATACGTTCTGTAACGATAATAAAGAATATATGATAGAGTAAGTATTAACTGCATAAATATATTAGCATTTGAAGCAAATATGCCGTGCATTGTTTTTTATTTGAACCGACTTTGCAGTATTTAAAACTTTCAAATTTGCATTGCAACACATATTCTTAAAATTATTTAAATATCAATATGATTTTTTTTTAAGGAATAAAATAAATAAATATAGCTTATTTTATTTGTAATATCATAGTTACACATTTTAATTATAATAAGACAAAATTTAGCTAATTTTCAGTTGCTAAAGTCATATTTTAAACACGGTTTATTTAACTATATATATATATATATATATATTGAATAATTTATTACCATTATAATAGTCAGTAATCAAAAGATAAATGAAAATACCAACAATACAAAATTAAAACAGATTGTAGTTCATTTTAAATGTCTTCACAGATTTTTTATAATTTAACTACAATACCATTGATAGTTAAATCATTTTAAATTACTTACGCATAAGTGAACTTCTATAACCATAACACTAAGCCTATCGATGAGATAAATGTTTGCATATTCCAGTAAAGTAATCATACTTAAACAATTAAAGTTATGAGAAAGGTAATCGGAAATGAGAAAATGATTAAAAAATATCAAAGATATCAAACCAAAAAAGGAATTCTTGAAATGAGAATTGGAATAATAAATGCTGAGAAATAGAAATGTTCAGTCGTCAGAAAACTTGCATTTCTATGAGCAATAATACGCAAGATTTCGGAAAACTGTAATTCAAGCTAATTCAAGCCAGAAATACAGTTCAAGTTTCTATCTTGCTATAAAACCAAATGAAAAAAGAATGAGATAAATCACCAACACAAACCTACATTGAATCAAGTAAAAAGTATTTTTCTATATAATATATATATGTGTGTGTGTGTGTATTAAACAATATCTATACATATATACATATATTAAACAACATATATATATATATATTGTTAAATAAACGTGTTTAAAATATGACTTTAGCAAATGAAAATTAGCTAAATATTGCCTTTATTATAATTAAAATGTAACTATGAAATATCACAAATAAAATAAGCTATATATATATATAATTTCATTGGGAAATATGAAGGTTTTAAACTATTTGGCAAATGTGAAAAGAAAAATGCGATAAAAGTATTGGAAGTCATTTATAACTAATACAAAAAAGTCATGAATTATCTTCCTTGTTTTACTTACCCTAAAATTATTCCAGTGATGGTTATTTCTGATGGTATCCTCATGCATCTTTTCCTTGCTCTACTTCTCCATGTTTCACTTTGAAAAGAATGCAAAAGTGGGCGGGTTTCGTTTTCGTTATCCATTTTTCAAATCCTACCTGAAAAAAATAATATTCATTAAAATCTGAACTTTTAACACCTCTCCCCTCAAAATAAATAATAACAAAATAAATAATCAAACATAGTAAGAGAGGAGAATTAATATTTATAAAATGGATTGAGTATACACTACAGATATATTTGAGAAATTTACTCTAAAATAATATTTAATTATTTTGTAATTATTTTTAAGAGGACTTGGCACCTTTGATTTGGCACCACGGAAGGTTTCATATAAAAGCTTATATTTCCATTTAATATTTATAAATTGAACTGTATTAAGTTTGTTCAATAAAATGCATATTTAGGCAACAATTCTTATAGTTTTGGATATTTTTTTTTTACAGATCTGAAACTTTTAAATTGTGTTTGCTCAGTTTGCATTTTTTCATGAATTCGAGATCTTGAAAATGTTAAAATTTCTACAAATATTTTTTTTATGTTTAATCGAACCTACTTAAAAGAATTAGGGATGGATTTGGAAATTCATTAATTAGATTTTCATAAATAATTAAAAGGTGCATATCTATGTAAAAATTTGCGGGGGAAAAAGAAAAGAAAAAAGAAACGTGATTTTTGTTGTATTTTTATTTTTAATATTTTCTCTTTTAAAAATATTGCAAAATTTATGCCTAATTCTTCTAAGTAGGTTTTATTAAACATCCAAGAAAAGTATTAAGTATTTTCATAAATATTTGTAGAAATTTTAGCATTTTAAATATCATAAATTCATGAAAAAATGCTAATTGAGATAACGTTATTTAAAGGTTTCAAATCTGTAAAAAAAATATAACAAAAACCATTAGGAATTGTTGCCTGAATATGTATTTAATTGAATAAAACCTAATATAGTTCAATTTATAAATATTGAATGGAAGTATAAAACCTTCACTGATGCCGAGTCCCCTTAATGTGTTCGAAAACATGTACCTGGCTTATTTTTAAACATTAATTTTTACTTTTACGTTAAATGAAATACGTGTCTTATAATAATATTTTCTAATTAATAATTTTTATTTTGTCGCCATTATTTCGGTGTCATCCAAATTAGTTCTAAAGTTCTGAAGATACAGTCGGCAGCAAAAGTATCCGAGCACTAGCCAATAATTCCGATATCAAAAAGGTACACTTAAAACCGTTTTGTTAAATAAATCCTTGTCGAATCATGTTCTTAGACTGACTAAGAACATGACTCGACAAGGATTTATTTAACAATGCAGTATTAAGCGTACTTTTTTAAGGCAGGGATTATTGCTAGAGCTCGGATACTTTTGCTGCCGACTGCAGTTTGGAGATGATATATCAATGTCTGTTACTTACATTTAAAATTTCATAGAGAAATTCTTGTAAACCAGACAGCTCTTCACCTTAATTTGCTTTGGCTACAATGATCATATTGAATTATAAAACTTTATATACTTTTTATTTATTTATTTTAAAAATGAAACAATTATTTAATACCTATTAATTACTACAATGCTAATTTTAAATAATTCACGTATTACTACTGTTTATTATTATACAGCACTTTAAATCATCTAAGAAAATTATTTTTGTAAAATACTTTATTTATAAATATACAAGTGTTTGCCATAAGAAATTCAAAAACAAAACCTTTTCATCCCTGCTATACGTGATTCAAAATGTTTTTTTATTTTTTTATTTTATTAAAGTTTTTAGTATTGTTCTTGATTTACGTGTGTGAAGCACTTCAATAAATTTTTAAGATTATACACTGGTTTAAAAAAAATAATAAATAAAAAATAAAAAAAAATAGTAATTAAGCTTTTCAGACATAATGGCTCAAGCCAGAATAATCTGTAAAAATTTTCAAAAGTGAACAATGTTATCATTTATGTAAACATATATTATCTTCATAAACTAATCTTACAAATGAGTATAACATTATGTCTTAACTACCTTAACGTAAGTATTTTGTTTGTTTATTTTTTAGTCATTTGCGCTTTCAAAGAAAAAATTAATTTATGTATTTTTTATTATTAATTTAATTTATTTTTTATATAATTTAATATAATTTGAGTTATTTATTTATTTATTTGTTTTCAAAATACTTAGAAATAGAACGGTGAAACTTTGTTAAAAAGTATATTTGTTTTATTTATATTTCTCATGTGTAACAGTTTTAAAAAATATTATGAAATAAAAACAAATGAAATAAAATTATTTATACATTTAGTTTTATTAATTAATTTCATTAAAAGTTTAATGTATGCAGAAAGATAATAGGCTTTTATTTTAATTAAAAGAAAAGAAAAAAAAATAACATAAGTTTTATAAAGACCAATTACTCCCTTAAATGAATTACTATCAATAGTAAATTTAATTTAAAAATCTTTTTTAAGATATAGGGTGATTTTTTCCAAATAAACTTAATGAAAATAATTATTATAAAAACCAAATTAAAAGTCTAAACATCCCAAGTTGATAAAGTTAAAACATGATTATTATTCTACCATAAATATTCAAATATTTGAAGCCTAAGTGTAACTCGTTTTTATTATGAAATATTCAAACTGAAAATATTATCCACAGTCTTTAGCAATTTCCAAATTATTTAAGAGCATAATTTATAGCAAAACACAAATAAAAAATAAGGGGTCTAAAGAAATCTGTTTATATTTATATATATATAGAAAGAATATGAATTTTCTTAATATAATATCTCTAATATTTGAAATTTTAATCAAATACAATATAAACAAACCAGCTACAAATACACTAAACAACTAAACATAATAATTTCTTCAAACATTACTTTTCAAACGTCTTCAATAATTCTTATTAATGAATCCCATAATTTAAAACATTTTGAAATAGGAAATCTTAAATGACCTCACAATTAAGGAATTTAAAAAATACTTTACTTCATTTGAAAAATGATGAATAACAATGAATGAAAAATAATTTAATAAAAAAAAAAAAAAAAGCAATAAAAATATTTTATGAAATACAATATTTTATTTAAAAATAATATAATTCTCTACATTCTTTTTAAAATGATGAAACTATTTACTGAATCAAATTATTTGATTATTTGTCAAAAAAAAAAAAAAGAAGAAGAAGAAGAAGAAAGAAATACATATTTAGAAAAGATAGTGAGGTTGAAATAATGAAAATAAATAAATAAATAAATAAAAGTAAAAGTAATACATATAGCAAAATGAGCTTATTGCAATGGTTTCAGTTAAATATATATTCAACTTGTTGCTCAAAAATACCATTTAAAATAATATTTTGAAAATTTACATTTTTTTTTTTTTTTTCTCTTTTTTTCAACTTACCAAATAATGCAGATGAACAATATTCCTAAACTATTCATATACAAATTTTAAATAAAACAACATCCGTAAATTTGCATTAAAATGTTATTTACTTGCACAAGTAAATTCGCCAGATTACATCAAGAAAATTATTAAATTTTGTTGAAATCTTTTACATGCAAAAGACCCTCACCTTCTTTTTACATCAGTATCCGCTAATAGAAGAAGCCTACAAAAGCAGGAAGATTACCAAATGCTTTCTTTGGTCGTGCCAAAAGAAAAGAATTCAAAATGCAGAAATCCGAGTCCATGGTGAATGAACATGTGTAAAAAATGGATAAGCTAATTTAACACGATAGGCCAGTTCGCCGTTAAATATGATCTTCTTAAATTTCGTTGAGGTAATATTTAAGGTAAGAAGGCAACTCTTTTTCGTATTACGAATTTGAACTAATCCGCCAAAAGGGTGGGAAGGAAGGCAATTGTAAACCTCATTCAAGGTCTTTTTTTGTTAATCCAATGAGACTATATTATCAATGAATTAGGTTCGAAGTTTTTTTTTTTCTTTCTTTCTTTTCTTTCTTTAATGTATTTATTTTGATGTATTTTATTTATTTTTTTAATGCGATGAAAGTGATATTAAAATTTGGGAGAAACAATGGTTTTTATTTTCTTTAATTCTCTCCCAGCATGAAATGTTTCGGTGGCAAGTGTAATAGATAAATCCAGCGTTTCAAGTAACATTCTAATGAGTTTTTGCTTTTAGAATGTAACATTTTTCAAATCGTAGATGCAACGGATTTTATTCATTTTGCTTATTTTAATTTATCAGTTTTGCTGTTACAAAACTAAACACGCATCTGTTTCTTTCTATGACGAACTATACAAATTGTGAGTCATAATGTATGGAAATTAACATATATATTTTTTTCTTTATATATTGCATTTCTACTACGATATTTATGTAAATATTTAATAATCAGTAACTAATCAAGTCAAAGCATGAGGGTTATGAGCTGATATTTATTCGGAACTGCTAACCTACCCCATTGTAAAAATTTAAATTTTCATTGCCTTAAAAGACATATAAAAATTTTCAGATAAAAATGTCTTTATCGTCACATTAATCTAAAAAAAAAGTCACAAAATTATCAATTAAAATCATGATGGATAAAAATTTAGTTAAATGGACAGTTGCCTTAAAATTCGTGCGGGGAAAAAATTATGTTTTGTTACTTTATATCATACCTGCCAACATTCTAATTAATATTCCATAGTCTTGTAGTCCCCGTCTTTTTTCCCCCACCAGTTTTTTTTTTTTTTTAGAGCATTTTACTCCTTACTTATAGTAATTGAGTATGGAGAAAATTACTCTAAAAAATAAAGTGGTGTTGAAAAAGGGGCAGTACTAACAATACTACGGAGTACAGTCTAACCTCGTTAACGTGAACATGCTTAACGTGAATTACTTTTAATATGAACTGTTTCCACAATCCCCGTCAAAATGAAGATTAGTTTCTGAGTTAATGATAGCATAAACTACTGATAACATGAACAACTTTTTATCTTGAGATTCACGTTAACGAGGTTTGACTGTATTAATTAGAATGTTGGCAGGAACGCTTCATATTAAAAGAAAGCCTGCTTAATTGTGAAAAATTTTTATACCTCATTTTTACACGTACCCCAATCATGTCGAAAGATATCTTTGGTATTGTTGAGTATTGCTGTTTAAGGGATGTATTGTGTTGAGTATTGCTGTTTAAGGGATGCTTATTTGCATTAAAATAAAAAATAAATCTTTTTTTTTTTTTTTTTTTTTTTTTTTTTTAATCTGTGTTCAAGTTTTCTTCACTTTTATATTTTAAAAATGTTCAGACCTTTTATTTTTCTTCTTCTTCATTTTTTTTTTTCCTTTTTGTGAATGCGTTCTTGAGATAAATATTTATTTTACTTTATTTTATTTTATCTCTTATGTTCTCTATTACGAAAATATGATGAAACTGCACATGAAATTACTCTCCAGTTTTCTAGTTTCGTTTGAAGCATTTATATGTATGAAGAAATGTTATATTTCATGCTTTTATGTTACATACATCAGTAAAAAATATGTTAAAATAATAATATATGTATTATATCTAAAAATCTATTTGCAGTCTTGTGTAGTGAATCTTTAAAAAAAAAAAAAAAAAAAAAAAAACAGCGAAAAGGTAAATATTAAAAAAAAAAAAAAAAAGAAAGAAAGAAAAGTAAGGATGTTTTGAATTGCATTAAGCTCACTTTTTTTTTTTTCAGATACATACATACCTGTCTTTTTAAAATAGTCACCATATGAATCCATACCTGCCAACATTCTAATTAATATTCTGTAAAACCGTTAATACCCGGCCCTTTTCTCACACCACTTTATTATAAGAATAATTTTCTCCAAATGCAATTGCAATTAAAGAAAAAGAAAAATACTCCGAAAAAAGACTGGTGTGAATTTAGGCAGATACTAACAATTTTACGATAGAAAAAAGGCAGATACTAACAATTTTACGAAAGATACTTTACTAACAATTTTACAATAGAAAAAAGGCAGATACTAACAATTTTACGAAAGATTATTTAGAATGTTCGCTGATAAGTAAATCCTATAGACTGATGCAAAATACTCATAACTGACGCAAAAATATATACACACATCAATGATTTCAATGATAGTAGGTCAATGCATGGAGAAAAATACAAAAAGTAATATTCTTTTTATATCCTATAACATACGAATTTACTAATAGTGATATACCAATTCCAATTATAAAGCTCTGGCTTAAAATTATTATATGCTAATGAAATAGATATTCATTAATTCTAAAAATATCAAACTGTCAGTTAATTACGCGCTAATCATACAAGAAAAAGAATATCACTAACGCCAAAATTTAAAAATGCGTTTACTTATTTGTAACCGTTATGAATATGGCATTGATGAATCTTATTCACAGTTGTGGTGCGTGCACTTCGTCAAACATGCGCTTACTAGTTCAATTTCTTATGATCCCAAACCTTTCTTAATCTCTGTTTTTAAGTATTCTTTTAAAACCCGAAAAATTAGATTGTGTTTTTCTATAACAAGAAATAAAATGCTCTCAATATTTATACAATTTGCTTTTTGAAATAAATTGCCATCAGAAAAGCATACTGGAAAGAAGAATCGTTTCGGTGCATTTTTATTACTATTAATAGTTTATTTTTAAACCATTGAAAATTCGAAGTAAATTTATCTTAGGGATTTTTATTATTATTATTATTATTTATTTATTTTTATTTAATTTTTATTTATTTATTTATTTATTATTATTATTATTATTATTATTATTTTGAGGAAACCTTTAATACATTTTACACTAGAAAATTACATCTATATTTGGTTAACCTTATGTTTAAAAGTCCCTAAAGATACAATTAACTAAGTAAATGTGCAGAAAGGATGAAAGACGAAAAAAGAAAACTGCTTAAAAATTCAAATTCCTTCCTGAAAGTAAGTAGATTATATAGCCTTGTTGTATTCTTGTGTATACAGGGTGTCCCTAAGTTCATAGACCAGACTTTTAGGGTAGGTAAAACACGTATAAAGAAGCATTTTTTGTATAACAATATGGAGTCGGAAATGAAGTGCAGGCGGAAAAACAAGAAATGCACCGCACTTTAGAATGGGGATAAAAGGGAGGGAAATCCATAGAAAACAACATGGAAAAGAAAAAACACACAATAGCAAATGTGTGAAACTAACTACTAACGGCAATCAGAAAACAAAGTAAAAATAGACAAGATAGAGAAACTGAAGCGGCGAAAGTGTGGACTCCGGACTCACGGAAGCTGTACAAAATATTGCTGTACATAATATCCCACATTGCTGTACAAAAAATGCTTTTTCATATGCATTTTACCTAATTTTAAAGGTTGTCCTATGAATTGAGGGATACCCAGTATATATGAAAATCTTTTCAAACAGGAAGAAATGAAAAATATCATGGGTTGAAATTGAAGATTTAATTGGAAAAGAATTAAAATAAACCAAATGAAAAAGATGGAAGCATGCAATATTCAACACCATTCGGGGGCATAAATTAAAATATTATCTATATACAATATATATGTATATATATGAAAGAAGTCGTGGCCCCTAAATCAGGGAGTTCTGTTGGCTTATGCTGTAGTCCGATTTCGTTTCATATTGCAAAATTTAGCATTTGTCAGTTATTTTCTCTTCAGCATTTTCTAGTTTTTTCGTAAAATCTATTTAAAATATATAACATAGAGCTCAAATAATTTCAAATACCGTATTTTCCGGTGTATAATTCGCATGTCCTATATGCGCATTTTACACCAGAAATTTTATTTAATAAAATGCAATGTTACAGTACCTCGTACAAATAAAAATAGTCGTAGAGCGATGACAGGCGCCAACAAAACCAAACCTCGTACAAATATATACAATTGTCTGTTATTTAAAAATTCTGCTCTAAAACTGATTTACTTGACCTGCAAATTATATGCAGGAAAATGCATTACATTCTTAAAAATTTAAAAAGTATATTATATTACTTTTAACTACTGTTAATACATTTTAATTTTTTAGATTTCTTTCTCTCAAATAAAATTACAAAAAGTGCTTATAAGATTGCACAGAAGGAATTCTTTTTTATAACTCGCTAATTTGAAGTTATATTAACTGTACAAAAATTACCGCATAACAGCCACTGTATGCCTAAATTATTTAACCCTTTCAGGGGCGGTAGCATATATTGTATAGCACCTAATTTCAATTCCCAATTTCGAAAATTCACACCGGAAACTTTTAATAAATTTTTACCTTTTTGACTTCGCCGAAAAAAGTCGATTTATTTCTTATCATCTAACTCTATTCTCAAATTCTGTTGGCACTTGATATTAATAATATTAACAATAATTATAATATAATTATAATATTATAATTATATATATATATATAATTATATAATATATATAATTATTATATAATTATTATATTATATAATATATATATAATATAATTATTGTATATATATATAATTATATAATATAATATTATAATTATAATATAACTATAACTATAATATTATATATTAATAATATTAATAATAAAAACACTTAATATTAAAGGAACGTAATTACATTTCCACTGAAAGGGTTAATTCGGTTTTTCTTCTGTGTACACAGTACCTAGCCCGCACAATACCTTTAATACGAATGTTTTGTTCTCTACGAAACCACCAATATTCTTCAAGAGAAAATGCACACTTTTGCATTGTTTCTTCAGGATAAAATAATATATAAAGAGACTTATTTTAGGTTTCAAATTATTTCAAGCTAAATTTTTTTAGAAAAAGGAAAGTGTGATTAGAAAGTTAGGATATATTTTTAAAAAGCAATTTTAGAAGTATTGAATATTGGATATTTTATTAATTGCAGGTAATTTTATCCAGTTTTGCATTTAAGATGTCTGTTAGCATGCGATAGAAATCAGAAAAATCCAGTTAATAATCCAGAAAAATCCAGTTAGTTCCAAAGTATGCGAATGTCTTATTTACAAAGAAGAAGAATAAAAAGAAATGAAAGCATATAAAAAAGAATAATTTATTTATATTCTTTTTCATCAATTATTATTTCTTTTTTTTATTTCTGCTTTAAGCTTTTGGCATAAAAAGTTTCGTTATGTGCGAATGCTTCATAGCACTGGCTGACTTGTATTGATTATATACTAAGCTATAAATACAAAATTACATAAAACATAGTACACATTTTAGGTTCAATCAATATCCTTTTCATGGCTGCTTTGAAGGCTTTTGGTAACTTTGAAAGCGATCATATTGGAAATATGACCTAAATTATTTGAAAAAATTCCTCATATAAATGCAAAATATAAACTTATAAAAGCCAGCTTTAAACATTTGAAATTTTTAAACTGACTGCACATTGAACAAAATCCAATGAAATACATAGAATATAAAAAGAACTTACAGTAATTAAAAATTTTTTGAAAATTATAATTATTAAAATTTTCAAATATTCAAATATTAATATTGAAAAATTAAAAATTTTTCTTTCGCATTTATAAAGATTATTTATATATATATATATAGTTACAGGAATATAATTAACTGAATACATTTGAATTAACATAATGTTTACATAATGTTTATACTAAGACTAAATTTTAAACTTATCATTAATATTTCTATTTGATTTTCACAAGCTTTAACTATAAAAAAAAGTAAATGAAAGAAACAGTTACATATTAGATTTCAACTTTGGATGTATGGAAACTTCGTAACCTTGATTCGATTATTTTATCATCCTTAGTTTTTAGTGGTTCGTGAAACACAAAGAATAAGCGGACATTACATATTGAATTTCACTTTCGATTATATACTTTTTTTTTTTTTAAATATATTTTTTCATATTATTACATAATAGACTTGTTTCCGCACTAATTCTCATAATAGACTTCTCTTTAGTTTCCCATATCTTATTCTCTAGAGGTTTGTTCCCTTACATTGACCCTATAACTACCATACCATGGTCAAAAACTTTCTTATTTTATGTTACCAAACTTTCAGTGATTTTAATAAAACACTTATAGACAAATTTTAGTGGTAGGCAGTAGTAGGTGCCGATAAAAGCATAAATAATTATACGAAGGTGTTAGGTCTGGATGAAATGTCCTTCGCAAGGTCTTTCTAGGGAGTCCTAGCCCGTTTACTCCAGCATGACTACATTATGCTCTGTTCCAGAAAAATCGGGAAATTTGATGACTACAGAGTGTGTACATTTTCCGCATTTTAGGGACAAAGTTAATATTTTATTGTTATGAAATAATAATAATAATAATAATAATAATAATAATAATAGTTTTTTTCTAGAAAATATGCCAATTTTTTCCCTCTTAGTCAGTACTTTTGAAAAAGACATTTATGTTTAAGATAGTTTTTCAGTATGTTTTAACCAAGATAGATTATTAAATTATACAAATATCTAATAATAATTTTATTGTTTTAAAAGTAGATGCCGGAACAATTTTTAAAAGTAATTTCTGAAACTTAGGAATTTGAAAATAAAGTATTAAATGTTTATCAGTTTTGATTAATTTCTAAAATTTTATGAGCGTTAATTTTTGCTTTTTTATGCTATACGAAGTCGTATTTTAACTTTGTTCTAGGAAAAATCTTGTGGATTTTTTTCCCTCTAATGGCTGATAAATTTCGTGTAAAAATTTATCTAAGAATAATTATAATATAGTTGGAAGACATGATTTTTTTTTTTTTTTTTTTTTTTTTTTTTTTTTTAATTATATATATATATATATATATATATATATATATATATGTATATAATATGAATTATTTAGTACCATTGTAACACTCAGCAGACAAAAGATATATGAAGATACCAACATAAATGAATTTTTAATCTAACTAGATTAATGTCCATTAAAAGCCATCTAACTAGATGTGATAAATTCTAAATAAACCAAACTGCTTTATGTGATAATCCTCGGTTATTGTAATACATGTTTCTATGCAAGTCAGATTTAAAATGTAATTCTGACTTGGCGATAATCGAACTGTTTTCCAATCCACTCGCACAATTTCCAAATTTCAATTTCTATTCTGAATGCATTCATTTATGATAGAAAATTTAATTGTTCAATTGTTACGAAGAAAATGCCCTCAACTTCGCGGGTAAAATACTCCTTTTAAAAACTTAGAAATTGAGGTTGAAGGATATAGGTAAAATATAAAAGTTTTATAAAATAAGAGGTCTGTTATATTACAAATATCGAGAGAAAAACTTAAAAATTCTTTCGATTCCTTTATTAAAACCAGTCAGATATTGTAAGTGAAAAACTTGCACTTTAATGTGTTCAATAATTGACCATTAAGCCTATTAATTATGTTTTATAATAGTTTATAGAGTTGCCTCAAACCCTAATTTTTATACCACTATTTATGTATAGTAAATTTTACATTATTTAAGCGTATAAAAATACAACAGATGATTGCTATTTAAAAATAACTGTGGAGAAAATTACGGTCAACGACAAGCCTGTAACTTATCGTTGAAAAATAGTACATAGATTATATTTTTGAAAGAATTCTTTACGTTTAAAAAAGCTGATTATTGCGGGATAGCATAATTAAACGTAATATCTACCACATAAAAGAATAACTTATTATCATAAAATGATTATTCTAATATCTACGCTCTATTGTAAACAAAAAAGTAATAAGAAGGATGAGAATATGATTTTTCCCTCGGGCGTTCTTTGAGGTGGGCTTGAGGGTTAACTTAATCCCTATTAAAGTCGTAATTGTTTAATTATCATACGGAAGTCTAAGACTTAATGAATCAGTTGATACTCAAAAGCATACTCAATTTCTGTAGCTTCATTAACGATGACAAATGTTTCGTATTCCCTTTCGCCTATAAAAAATTATTTTCTTCGCCAAAAGCAAAAAAATAAAACTGATTTTGAGCCAAATGTGGGACTCTTTTAAACTTTAGGTCAACATTATCATATACTCTTTGAAGTGAGAAAGGTTATAAAAAGTTGAAATTCAAACTGCTATTTTAGAACGAATTCCAATAATGAATTCGATAGGACAGTATCGTATATACACTTAGATTTTATGTAACAGCGGTCAGTCTCAAAAGCTTTTTTTCTTTTATGTATTTTATAACCGTTCAAATATACGCTTCAGGATTTTTCTTTCTTCTTTATTCAGTTTTTATCAGGAAGCGAATAATGATATGCAATTTACGCAGCATATGTGCATATAATTACATATTCTATCATAAATATTTATTTTCGCTGTTGACAAATTAGTTGAAATCCAACGAAAACATTGATGTAATCAAAAATATTGGTTAAATTTGTGTTTCAGTATTAGTTTTTTAAAGCTAAAAATAAACAATATCTCTCAATAATATCAGTAATATTGATATAATATCTCTTATGGAAATAAAGATCTAATTAAATGCGTAGCGCAAACGTATTTAACGTGATGCAAATATTTTATGACACTTCTTAAAATTTGCATACTGGGGATATAATCAAAATTTAAAAAAAATACCTTTCAGTAAAAATTAATATGTATGTTTTTCAATTTAAAAAGTAAATTGTATAGAAACAAAATTAATTTATTATGTTAGATTAACTATATATTTAAAAAAATAAATAAAAAGAAAGTAAGAAAATGAATGAATGAATGAGAGATTAAATAAAAAAAATATTCTGTTGTAGCACTTCAGTTTCTTTTTCTTACCCTGATAGCTTTAGAAACTGTTTTATATTTATTATATTTCTGTGCGAGGAGAGCTACTGTTCCTTCAACCCCTCATTTTAATTATTTATCTAATTCATAAAAGATTAAAGTTACTAACTTTAAAAATTAGTTTAAAATTCTCGTGCTTTACTCAACCCGCTCATCTCCGCATTTTTTTTTTTTTTTTTTTTCCCGCACTTCTGGCTGTATTTTTTTTTTCTTTTTAAATGCTTTTTTGATTTTGTACCCAGTCATCCCCACCATTGCTGACCCGCATGCTAAACGTAAGTTAGTATCTGTAAACCTTATCGATGATTCTTATTCAAAATTTTCCAGTAGCATTCCCACATTATCTACCAAAATACTAATATAATACTAAATTTCAACATTTTTCTTTAATTTGTTTATTTATTTATTTTAATTATGTTGATAACAGACAGACAGATCAACCGCTAAAACGTCATTTCCGTATTCAGGTCACCATAAAACGCTTAATTATAGTAAAAACTCAAGGTCGAAGTTTAGACTCTATACAGCATTTTGTTTAACATACGAGAAAGTAATTGTCATTCTTTAGGAGTTTCCTTGAACAAAGTGTAATTAAAGCACTTCCTCAAAAAATCCAATAGAAAGAATGTATTCGCTTACTTTTGGATAGACCTGTATATTGTCTGTAAATTGAATACGCACATAATAAGTATACTTAAATTTAGCCCAGTAAGAGACACTACTAACTATTCTTAAAATATACTTCCAGAGACTTTCAAATATAGACCCTCATTCCATCTTGCAAACCAATGATGAATGTTTTAATCATGTTTTTTGATTATCATTATTGTTTTGTTTAGTATTGTATAAAGATGTTAAAATTTAAGAAAAAGTAATTTTGCCTATAGACATAAAATATTTTTAAACTTTTGAATATCCCTGTACACAAACTATTTGTTTGATTTCAATAAAGGTTTCTATAGTAACATGCCATATGAAAAAGTCTTAGAATACCGAGTTTGGATCTCTTTGCTAATGTTTCTTTTTTGAGTTACGCTGGAAAAAGTGTCACATGCACACAGATCAATCCCCAAAAAATAGGATTTTTGAAGTTAGGAGATTTCAATACGTGTAAATATATCAAATCCTTAGTTTGTATAACTCGACCTAAAAGCAGTACTTTCCCTACCATATATGAGCATGACAAAATGAAAATAATAATAATATCGCGCTTGCTGTTCAATGAAATCCGTTGATTAATGTAAAGAATTTAGAATTGTTTAGATTTTATGTAATTTTATTAAGTTAATTTTTAAATATCATAAATATACGTAGTTTGCAAAAAATAATATATATATACACTACCTATAAATAAGTATTTGTACACTTTCGAATTTAGACGTTTTGTCAAATATCTAAGAAAAGTTCTTTAGGAACCATCTTGAAACTTTGGTAGTGTAAAGAGTATATTATACCTCATATATTTCAGCAAAAGTTGTGTCCTAAAGACAAAAAGGGGACCAGTGAAAAATTAAACAAAAATCAAAATGCTTGGGATCCCCCTGTAGAAAGAAATGCTTGAAATGCGTTTTGGCTATACAATGTGATTATGAGAATTTTTCTTATTATCTGTATAAATTTTTATCCGGTAATCACATATATCCGTGGAGATATAATTTTTTTTTTTTTTAATTGCAAGGAGGAAAAAAAAGTTTACGTTTTTAATTGTAACACTTACTGTATTAGACCCATGTGCAAAACCATTTTTAGGAAATTTGACATACTACATTAGACACAGCATATTGCAATCAGAATGCAAAAATGTGAAATAGCTTGTGAAATATAAGCATTTTCACTAAATAATTTTTAACTGCGCATACGCTAGCTTTTAAAAAATTTCATTTGCATAATGTAATAACCAACAGTATTGAGCAACTTATATGAAAACCCCAAACAAATATCGTGTAAATTTAAAAAGTTATGAGAGATAGAATGGACAAAATTTCAATTCTTCTCAAAAAAAAAAGGAAGATGATCGGGAGTTTACCAATTTTTATTTACAATCAGCGAACATTGTATTACCATTCGGTATTTATTGTATCAAAATAGAAGCGTGAGCAATATCCCTCATAGTTTAGCTTTTATTTTGAGAGAACTGAAATTCTGCTCATTCTATCTCTCAGAATTTAACAAATCAATCTGCAACAACATACTATCTTTTGGAGCCCCGGGTCCCGGGTTCGAACCCAATTTTGCAGTCCTTTATGTAAATATATAAGAAATTGTTATTGTAAAAATATTATGTAACAGGGATCAGTCAAGATGAAAGTCATTGTAACCATAAGTCACAAAGTTGTGAAAAAAATAAACAACATATCCATCGAAAAATTTCCTAATCACACTTCTAAAATCTGATTATATGTATACCCAACTATCTTTTCACGAACCGCTGAGCGCAGAAATACGCGGGAGGTTCCAAAAGATGCGAAATAACCTAATTATTCCGAGTTGGCCCTCTAAAATAAATTATTCCAATTAGTTAAAAAGATATAAACTTTAAACCCAAAGCGAGTACAAGATAAGAAATACAATGTACTGCTAAAATTTTCCGCCTACAGCAGCACCAACTACCTGAAGGTATTGGGCGGCAAAATGGAACCAGCAGTAGTAGGATAGGTCAGAGATACCTAGAAGTTTTAATTTACATGCAGTCACCCGAAACAGAGGCGGCTATTTCAATGGATTATATATATATATATATATGCATATAAAACGATATAAAAAGTAGTGATTTGATTTTTTTTTTTTTTTTTTTTTAATTCATTTAACTACAATGGCCAGCGAAACGGGGGAAAGCCTGCTAGTACTCCAAAAGATTGAAATGTTTCAAATCATTCCAATTTCTATGTATTCCTATCCTTTAAAGAACTATTTCTTTATTTTGTTAACTCTTAAAAAGTATTACAAAACTATCAGTGGTCTTATTTAAGGTAATTATTATCATCGGCAAATCAAAGAGATATTTTAATAAGATAGCTGTCAAAAACCTTCTTAGTTCACTGTAAAAATTTCGAATTAATATTTCTTATATATCCATTTCCAGCATATCGATATCAGATTGTGAATGATTTCTTCTTTTCATGTTAACTTTTGTAAGACATTGCGAAAATAAAAGTCGTTGCATTTATGGGTAAACGGCGGTAGATCAAAGAGTTTCATCATTAGATAACCTGGTTTTATTTCCTTACACCACTTATCCATATTTTGTAATAAGTTATCATTCATCTAGTGTACATAAGATATATATTTTTTCAAATTATTTTGTAAATCACTGCTGCAATGTTGCTTATTTATTTTTATTTCATCTGATGCCTACAGATAAAAGGCCATTGCACTTTTAAATGCAAACTTTAATTTTTCTCTTCAAGAAGAATTTTCTAAAGCCCTAATATTATTTTGCTATAAACATGTACAAGTTCTACAGATTGTGATATTATTTTAAGTTTTATATTTAGAAATGGGGGCTTATTTTAAACTTTTAATTACAATTAAATAAATTTGTTTGAAAAAGAAACATATTTTGAAAATTTTATTTTAATTTCTTTCTTTCTTTTTTTTTTCATTTTAACAGCAAACTTAATGAGAAATATCTGTTGTACTAAAAATTGCAGTATGAATCATTCTATTAAGCATATTGTCTCTACATTGAATTTATCAATAATCGCATTTTAGATTGAAAGCATTTATTCAAATATTGTTTAGACAAATATTTTTCTCACGTTACTTTATTTCCATAACAATAGCTATTTTAGACCTGCTTCAACGAAAACAAATCTGCTTTATTATTTTTGACGTATAAGTCTCAACGTCTTGTGCCCCTGAGGCAGACTTATTCACTAGAACTTCTGCAACTTCTCGTATTTCAAATTCAAGAAATGATAAAATCTAAATGTAAAACCGTCTCGGATTTTACTCATTTACTTTCGTTTCATTTGTAATTCTACAAAAAATAAAAAATAAATTAATGTCTGATTATCTTACTTTGTTTCCTTAAGATAACATTTACAGACCTCCCAGTTTCTTACTTTATAAGTACCACTATTTGAAAAAGGATCAACTTTCAAAATATTTTTCAAAAATTAACCCTCTGACTGCTCATATTTCTAAACAAAACCGCTTTCAAAACTGCATATCTTTAATTTCATATTTAAAGTCTACATTTATGTGGGATTTTAAATATGTAGCATATTTTTCAAGCAAACATTTTTAAATATAGAATTAAATCGCTAGTTCACATGGCATTGGTACAGGGGTTAGGCCGGTTGAGGGTGTTAGGCCGGTGCAGGGGTTAGGTCCTAGGCTGTGTGTAATGACCTCCATGGGATATTTTTAAGGGATCAAGCCTTTGAAAGGAGATAATGTCAGAAAAAAATGACCATAAAATTATTCATAATAATTAAAAAAATAATGACTTTTAAAAGTTGTAAATTTTCATATGTATTAAGGAAGGTTTTATCTTTCTATTACAGCCATTAAAATAATTCTACGTTTTTAATTATTATTATTTATTTATTTATTTTAAACAAAAATATCAGAGCGACTTTTTTTTTATCTATATATCATCTTGCGCTCACAATACCGCAATGATGATTAACCAGAATTCAATGAATATTTAGCAGCTTATACGTACGATATAAATATATAAAATGACGAACAGTTAGCTTTTTAACGCTAAAAGTTTTGTAGTTATAAGCATAATTACGCCAAAAATAGGGAGAATTTTTTTAATAGTAATTATAAGAATATTTTTTTTTCCCCAAAAGAATGGAGCTTTCCAGCAAAATTATTTTTCATAATTTTAATTAAAGGATATTTTTAGATGTGCACAATTTTTTTAGGTTTATATGATGCACCATTTGCATGTAATCTTGCGCGCAAGGCTTATATCAACAGAAAATTAGCTCTGACATTTTTTAAGAAAAAATCTGATGTGGACACCGCATTACTTCCTTATACAACCATAGGAAGATACCCATTGTTATGAAAACAAGGACATTTTTGTGTGAGGTAACGGATTCTTAAATAAACAGGCATGCTCTAGTCCATGAACATTTCTTAAAACAAAAACAAAACAAGGAAAAAAAACTGTTACTAAAAAAGAAATAATAATAAAAAAAAATAACACGATTATATATGCCGCCGAGACAAATATAGTAGTTTTTTCAGGAATTTTCTTCACTGCTTATTACAGAATCTCTCATTGGAAAATGCACAGCTTAAAGTTCAGTGAAAAGCATTCGAGTATAGATGGCCCAGTTTGACAAAATTTAGTAGTGAGAAACGATAAATTTCACCGAAATAATTAAGTTAAACTATTCAGTTGAAATTGAGTGAAATAATATTTGCTGCAAAATTTTATCGCTAATCTCGCCAAGCCGCCAAGTTACTAGCCAAAGTAGATTTTTGGTCTTGGCATCGAATTTGGCGATACGGAATCAAATTTGGCGAGTTAGTGACCGAATTTGGCTAAAATTTATAGTTTAGGTTTGCCAAAGTTTGGAAGCTCTAACTTCAATAAGAATAGAGTTCTGGAGTTTTTCGGAAAAATTCATTGGTTTATAACGCAGAACTAAATTCTTCGAAAGTTCTATAAATGACTCACAAGAACTATAAAAAATAAAGAAGAGTGATTGTTAATGACTGTAGACTAGAACTTACCTATATCTTTATGTGCTACTTTCTATACGTAGTAAAGGTGGAAACAGATGAAAATGTTTTTATTTCCAGGAAAGTGGGCATTGACTTGACCTTAAATTAGGCATTTAAATGTGGCGAAAAGTGGTAGTATGGGATTCATAAAATTTGGAAATTCTAACATCAATAGGAGTCTAGTTCTGGAAATTTTGTAATGATGCACTGGTTTCTCTCGCAGAACTACTTTGAAAATTTCGTAAACCACTGACAATACTTTCGATATATTCGGTTGTTACTGATCTAGCCAAAATTTATGCTCTGCAGTGTATTTAAAAATGTTTATTTGATTTCTGTTGTAAAAGTGGCCATTTCACTGAATTGTTTCACAATATTCATTGATTATTGATTTTTTTAAGCACAAAAAAGAGATTTATTCAACTGTTTACTGATTATTAATTAAACAAAGTCCATTCTTCGACTAGAACCTGCTTATTTCTTGAAGATTTTCTTTCTAAACGCTAAAATGTCGATAATGTTTTATATCACTACCATTACAGGCTGTATCTACGGGCTAAATATTCATTAAATGAAGTGCACTCGTCGACTAGAACCTATATATGTTTTTAAGAATTACTTTCTTCACACAAAAATGTCAACAACTTTCATAACAATATTGTTACACGCTCTATCTGTAAGCGCTGAATATTCATGAAATAAAGTGAATTCGTCGACTAAAACCTGCTTGTGTCTTTAAGAATTACTAACATGTCGACAATTTTTTTTTAAATCATTATCATTACAAACTCTATCTGCGGGCTGAATAATCATTAAATGAAGTGCATTCGTCGACTAGAACCTGCTTATGCTTAAGATTTAACTTTCTATACTTAAAAATGTCGACAACTTTCATAAACCTATCATTACGGGCTCTATCTATGTTGAATATTCATTAAATAAAATGCATTCGTCGACTAGAACCTAAATTGTTCTAAACTAAACTGTGTGTCTTTAAGTTTAACTTTCACAAGGTAAAAATTTCTTGAACTTTCATAACAATATCATTAGCTTCTTTTGAAATCTCTATGATGGTAGGTCATATATAATGGTCAAAACCTTTGTATTTTTGGTCATTATCAATATAATTTTCCTAAATATCTTCAAAACGGAAAGTCACAGAAATTACAAAAAGGGAGGTGCACAACTAAATGTTATAACAATGCTATATACCAATTTACAACATTCCATGTCCAATCGTTTTTGAGTTATGCGAGATACACACACACACACACACACACACACACACACACACACACACACACACACATACTTACATACAGTCGTCACGAAAATTCGTGTAAAGTCGTTGATATCTCTGAAACGGGAGCTCATATTAAAACCAATGTTGCAGGTGTACAACTAGACATCTTGACAGCCACACATATAAATTTGCAATATTTAACGATCATTCGTTTATGAGCCATACGAAATACAAAATCCATTTCGCAAATCGGGATTACTATACTTCCTTATACCTTGTATAAGGTAGTAAAAAATAAATAAAATTAAAAATGTACAAGTATTCTAACAGCTCTAATAGAGAGATAAAACTTCTCTTAACACTTGTTGAAACTTACTTAAAAGTTATTGTAAAAAGAATCCTGATCATTTTTTATTGATATTTCCACCGTTCAAAGGTACCTGACTCCTTAAGGAGTTTTAGCACGGATTTTATAATTTTAGGAGAAAACTCCGAATGGCTAGGTTAGCGAGCGTGACTTGGGATCGAACCCAGCACTTCCCGCATACCTGCTTCGAGAGAACTTCTCGACTACAGATATTCAGAAAATTAATTTTACATGTAATTGTATAAATTTTGCTACATTCACTTTGCCCATAAAATCTCGGGGTAAGCAATCAGAGGGTTAGATGAAGTAAAGATCCCCAGAAATGGGGATACTCAAAATGTAGAAGACTATAAGAGCTTAAACATAATATTTAACATTTTTAATCAAAATTTATTTGAGAGTGCTTGAACTTCTATCTAATGAAATTAAAGAGAACAACAATTTTTATATTCCTAACAAAATAACTCTCCAATTTTTGAAGAGCATACTCGAAAGATAACAAAAACTTCTGAGTTATCAATTTCTCCACCACAAGAATACTTGAAAACAAACGATTCTTGTTTTCAGCTATTATTCTTCTCTTCTCAAGAGCATCTCAAAACAATGCGTTGGTCTTTCACCTTGTATCTACGTAGAATGTGAATGTATAATTAACGATTCGCGTGTAACAATGGATGCGTGTACGTACATGTAAGATTTCAATTTTTGAAATCCAAAAATATTTTTGAATATTTATAATAAACTGACTAAAATTTAACTTTTAAAATTTTAAACAATCCTATAATGCGTTTTTTTTTTTTTTTTTTTTTCAAAAGTGAAATCACATGCATATATCAACAAATGTAATTTTGTAATTTTATCATTGCAATAATATACTCAATCCCTGAAATTTTAAAAATTAAGAAAAAAATTAGACTGAAAATTAGAGTTCCTTACCGAAATCACATGCATATATAAAGAAATGTAATTTTATCATTGCAATAATATACTCAATCCCTGAAATTTTAAAAATTAAGAACAAATGAGACTGAAAATTAGAGTTCCTTAATTTTTACTTTCTTCTGTATTCAAAAAATAAAAATTTAAAGCACTGAATTCGTAAAGTTTTTAAATTTCCGATTTTTGAAGGTTTTATACGTTTTAAGAGGTCATGGACTCGTTTTGACCACTTTTGAAATGATGATTACCTGTCTATATGCATCTATTATGTGTGTGTCTGTGTGTGTCAAAAATTTCCTGGTAGATTGAAGTCAAGAATTATTGCAGAGAAATTCATAAAAACTTATATTTAGATACACCCTGACATAAATTTGTGTCAATAAACTTTTGATGCATATCAGTCGACAGGTGGCAGTGCATTTTTCTCCATTTACGGAAAGGATATATTTCAGCTTCTATAGCGTATAAATTCAGCAAACTTGGTACGTGAAAGAGACATGAAAAAACATTTTGATTCAATTTGGATGCATATCGGGCGATAGGTCACGCTAATGTTTTTCACCTTCTGTGATTTAATAAATGACTATATCTCAACATGGATTGGTTCAAAATGTACCAAAATGCATACGTAAACGCGTGATTGCGAAAAGCAATGTTGATTATGAAACTTAAAAAGAAAATGACTATCCAATATACGATGAAAGCGGATACAATTTCACTGCATTCTACAATTTTTGCTGAATGAGAGAATAAAAAAGAGCTAAAACTAAAAGCTTTTCACAAAAAAAAAAAAAAAAAAAAAAAAAAAAAAAAGAAAGAAAGAAAGAAAGAAAAGAAAAGAAAAAGAAAAAAAAGAATCCATGGTAAAGTTTTATGAATTTTCATTTGTCATTTTTCATATAGACATTAAAAATATTTGAAATATTTATGTACACTATGTTCGAAAAACCTCAACCACGGGTTGAATTCCTCAAATACTGATCTTAGACATGTGTTTTATTTAAATTTTAAAATTGCATAAAAATGGAATAGAATTTTATAAAATCATTTAAAGTTTTCAAAGTATTCAATTAAAAAAATTACAAAATTTAAAGTTTTATACAGATCTTATAAAAATTTCACCGAGAAAAATGTACCCCGTACGCTAATAACACGATGGACAAATTTTCAGAAAGGTATCATTCAACTGTCTCCGAGATATCGAAAGAAAAAAAAAACTTACTTAAACTACTTTTCAGTGTCTTGTCATAACTTCTCCATTGAAAATAAAGAGTATCGCTAGATAGAATTTCCGCAGTAATACGCAAATTGCGTGTGAAAACAATGATAAAGAAATTTGCATTTTAATTTGCGACTAATCTGACGACAACTTTGTTGAAACATATCTCTAAGATGTTTACGATGTTATTCTGACATTTTGTACATGACCTTATTACAGTAAGAGGTACATTTTACTCATCTATTTTTTATGGGGGGTCGTAAAAAATTTGAATTTTGTTAATCTTGAAATCTAATTCCCTGAAATTTTTGATCGATAGTGAAAATTCGGTACGTTTTTACCCATCTATGTAATTTTATTTTTTGTATTTATGTAATTAATAATCAAGAAATTAAAGCCAAAGTCAAATGCTTTTTTTTTTTTTTTTAACCCTGTATATATATGTATTACATACATACAAGTTTATAAATAATTTCAACATTATGATGTTTAAAAAACAGGAAGAAAAAAAAAATATTTAGCAAAATATCAATAAAATATTACAAATGGAAGTAAAACATTATATAAAGTAAGAAATATTGAAAAAATTAATAAATGAAGAAAAAATAACTTTGTATTTTCTCCCAAAACTGTTATATCTTTATCAATTGCAATTATACTAGCAGAGTGAAATATAGTGAGTTGTTTCTGTTAGTGTTATATGAGATCATATAAAGCCACTATCGTTCCGAAACAGCTCGAAGATATCAACAATAAATTAAAATGTTCGTAAAAAGTAAAAAGAATTTTTTTCATTTTAGAAAAGTAGCATATTATAAATAAATTATGAAATAACGTCGTTTTGCACGTTAATTTATGAAACAAGAAAAATCTAAGAGACGATTAGAGCAATAATTTCAATTAGTTAACAAAGTAATAGTTGAAAAAGTACAATTAGATTTATTATGAATGAATATAATTATAATTAAGTAGAGAGAAATATAAAACTTTATATTAAAAAAGTAACTAATTATATATACACTGAAAACCTTTTCAAACATTGCAGAAGATGAAATCAAATATCACATGAAGAATATTAACAAAATAAAAAATGTATATTGTCAAATATTAAGCACAAACTATTTTCATGACGTAAATTAAACAATCTAAGAAGTTGCCATTTTAATCAATTTCATTTTTGAAAGATAAAATATTAAAATAAAATTAATTCACCGAGAATTATAAAGAGAAAGAAAGATCTTCAAATTAATAGCAGCGTGTTTAATTTCATAACGTCACTATAAATAACGTCACTATTAATAAAGTCACTATTAATAACGTCACTATTAATAAAGTCACTATTAATAACGTCACTATTAATAACGTCACTATATAAATCTTATTTCATCCTAACAATGCATAGAAATTAGGATATAAATCATAAAAAATATTAAGAATTAAAAAATACAAACAAGTCAACTGAATATTGGATATTAATAAGAGTATAGTTTATCTTAAAGATGATCAAAAAGTGAAAAAACCGTGAAATAATAATTAAACTTTAAAACTTCTTCACACACGTTAAAATAAAGGGAAGCACTACCGGTTTCGAAAAGACGTGGCCTTTCTTCTTCAGGTTCAAAAAATACGTGGCACTTATTGCCTTGGAGGCAAGAGCAAGACTCATAATAACTGTGAAAATCCCCCCCCCCCTCAAAAGAAAAAAAAAGAAAGCTACATTCATAAACACCCCAGAAATAATGTCATCTGGGATGCTTATGACTGTAGGGTGAGGAAAAAAAGATTGTTTTTTTATGATGGCGAAGGTTTTTCACAAAAATTCACGAACAGTACCCAACAATGTTATCAAATAAACATAAAGAAACATACAATAAAACACAAACTATTAAATTTTAAAATATTACATGTATGGAAATAACGAGATTATTAGAAAAACACTTCATAGAGAAAAATAATTAAATAGAAAGGAAGGAGAAAAATACACAAAAGTAATGGCATATTTTTAATTGGTTTTAAAACCATCCTTTTAAAAGATTTAACGCTTCTATGCAATAAAATTTGTATATTTTCTCTTTTTGTTCTATAAGTTATTCTTGACATGTTGCTTTTAAACGACTTCTTCCCAAATCTAAAATTCTGAGTTTATATTAAAAGTAGACCTATTTCTCGTCTCTAAACAGACTAAGCAAATGTTATTTGTTGTATATATATTATATATATATATATATATATATATATATATATATATATATATATATATACATGATATTTCTTTTGTGCCATATCAAGGGAATAGGTAAAAATATTAATTTTACTTTTATTTTCCTCTTGAACAAGAATCTGCGTTTGAATATTATTATTAGTTTATTCTGACAATGTTTATATTCACTTTCAAACCATACGCTATGTCTATTTTTCATTTTTAAACGTATTTGTTTTACAATTAATAAAATAAAAAAACTATGATATATAAGAACAGGTAACTTCATAATATAAAAAATACAAACGCGTACATGAAATTTTAATTTATTCACTTTATGAATTTTTTGTTGAAAAAATAAAAAATGGAAAATATAAAACATACACAAAATCCAAACTTTCAAAAGCATATTAGGACAATATAAATTTTATCGCATAGAGCAGCAGGGTTGATTTTTTCTGCACAGAAATGTGTAAATTTTTCGTCAAACTTTATTAGATAATTCAAAATAGCTTTAAATTTTGGAACATCACATTTTGCTTTCCCTCAGCTTATGCTATAACTCTACGTTGTTCAAATTTATTTAATGCAGAGTAAATCGGTTCTTTAAATTTAAAATATGTTATTCATAAAAGAATAAATAAATAGATAAATAATCGTACAAATTCTGTGCTCTTAGCTGTAATATCATTCAAACTACAAAAGTTTTTTAAATGACTTTTTTTTTTTTTTCCTTCTTTTAGTATTCTTTATCTTACGTTCACAAAACCTTTACTTCAGAACAATGTAAAAATTGGACAGTGAAAACAGCGTTACAATTTTGCTTTTTTTCTAAGGCTATCAGAGAAATAAATTACTTCTGTTCAGAAACGTATTAAATATGATACATTTAATTAATGCAACTAACATTTATCAAATGAAGATACAGAGATTTATCACATCTTTAAAACAAGAGTTGGTTGAAAAAAAAAAAAAATAGCAATCTTCTTATGTATCTTATTAGTTTTTTTTTTTTTTTTTTTTTTTTTTTAAATCTGAAGTTCAAACATTAAACTTACCATTGTTATTCAAATTCTATCTCATATATGAAACTATATTTTAAAACACTATATTATATAAATAGCAACGTTTAAAAACAAGTTTAAAACATGATTTATAAAAACTCCAGACTTTAATTAAATACAGTTGGGAGAACGCCAGCTAGCAAATTATAAATTGTCAATATAGGCCTTTTAACCAATTATTATAATAATTATTATTTTAAATATGTTAAAAAAAAAAAAAAAAAAAAAAGACTTATTATTTAACAACAGTTGGAAGTTGGGATATTTGACAGCTCTCAAATCGCAATTAAAAATAAATAAATAAATAACTCTGATATAAAAAAAAAGAAAAAAAAAAAAAAAAAAAAAAGACTTTTAATTAAACATTGTTGAAATTTTGAAGATTGAACGCTGGGAAATTTTAAAATACCAAGCAAAGTGACGTGGGAAAAGAATTACATTTTAATTAATTTTAAAAATCTTTATAAAATCTCTAATTTTTAATAGAATTTAGAGACTTTTGGACTGAAAATTATCCCTATTAATAGCCACTTTTTAACTTTTGTTAAAATTCACAGTTTAAAAAAAGAGGAAGGGTTACTTTTACACTCCAATTCAGTTCCACCTCCCAAAAAAGAATAGAAATAAAATAAATACATAAGTAAAAAATAAAAGCACCTGACTAATCTTTAACATGAATTGAAATTTGTAAGATTGCCAGCTAGCATTTATTTCTTTCTTTTCTTTTTTTTCCTCAACTTCAATGCAAAGTGTCCTGAAAAAACACATTTTATTTTTATTTTTTTAACTCTATCAAATAGGTTTTCATCAAACATAGCTAACAACTATCTCGATTAATTCACCGTTCTGATAATAATAATTATTAAAAGAAAATAAAGAAATAAAAAAGAAATAAAAGAAGCATTGAAATCGGTCCATTTGTTTGGGAGCTACTGTGCTACAGACAAACACACATATTCAAACACTTAGAGAAAGGCTTCAAACTTATAACACCCCTCTTCTTTTGGTCGGGGGTTAAAATAAATACAAATATTTTTTAAAAACAGCATTGCGTTGTTAAAAATATTCACAATGCAACTTTTAGTAGCAGAAATTTCTTCAAAGTTCGTATTAAAAAAAAAAAAAAAAAAAAAAAAAAAAAACAAGCTTTTCATTATTATATTTTATATCCTCATAGAATTAGTTTTTTATACAGTAATAATACATT
>OZ005657.1:46650152-46950152 GCA_963930645.1 Salticus scenicus
AACCATCACTCCAGGTTATCGGGCCATATGGCTGGCGAAAATCAAGTTGGGATCCCCCCATTTTTTCAGGAAGTCTCCAGACACGTCTTCGCTGGTCACCGAGGCTCTAATAAGAGAGGGGCTCATCACTGAAGATAATTCTACTCCAGTGAGTTTCATTCCAGGCCGAATGCGCCCAACATCACTGAAAACGGGGTTGTTGGTGTGCACGGGTATTTGGCAGTCGGTGCAAGGTGCTCCGTGAGCTCAGCCTCCTTTCTCTGAGTCGCTCTTTGTGGTTACTGAAGCACCAGTTGCACGTAGGATCGATAATAATGATAAATATGGGGTTCTGAGTTCAGCTCTTACGATTATTTGGCCCTCATGTTGTGTTGTCTCTCTAGGCCAACCTCTCCCTTCTTGACGATGTGTTCAATCATAGTTCACGAATTTCTGTCAACATCGTCTAATAATGGTATCCTTCCTATTGAAATGTTGAGCGAGTCACCGATTAAAACATGCGGCTTCTTTGAGCCCAACTACACGTCCTCTCTAAAATGCTGACATCTGCGCATATTGTTCGCGCACCTGTATACGAGGCATATTTACCGACGATCTCAGTACACGGAATAAAATTCTCAAAGAATTTCTAACCTGGAATCGAAATTTCTCATCTTTAATGACCTTCTAGATGCACAGTTAAGATCGCGGCAGCGTTACATATTTATTCATTGGCCACCAAACTTCAAAATTTTGCATTTTCTGTCGAAATATGCATGCATATCAATTTGTGTCCAATTTGCATTACTCCTTCTTGGTGCGTCGTTTTTTATGTCCTAGAGTATATATATATTGTATACAATGTTGATAATTTTTATATGAAACTAGGAAATTGAAAACTTTCGAAGTTTTATTTAATACCTGCCAATAGAATAAAAAAAATGAAAAATATTTTGCTATTTAGAAATATAATTCAGGACAATGACAATAAAATATCTCTAAGTAAAATGTATTGCCTATGTTGCGTTTTTTCGATTATTTAAACTGCATTAAAATATTTTTAAAGATCACAAAAAATTTAAATAAATTGGGCTACAATACTAAAACAGTTGTATAAATAAATAAATAAATAAAGTAAAAACACAATTATGCGTTAATTATTGTTATTATTATTATTATTATTATTTTACAGTTTGTATTATAAACAACTTAGCAATAAAATAATTTTTTATTAGAGAAGAAATTATCCATACCCTTATTAATTCTCCAGTATCCCAAACCCAAAAGTTGGCTTTCCACTCAGACAATAAAATGAAGTATGAATGATGTTCTCCAGATTAACCTCCCAAAGTTTCAAAACTGTTTCGTAAGATATAAAATGCCCTGGAAGGAAATACTTAATATCGTTGTCTTAGACAATAGTCTTATTTCTTAAAAAAGATAAGAAGAACTTTACTTCTGATAAGACCAATATCTTTTATCAAAGAACCTGAGTTATTGAAAAGAGATCATCATGCAATAGATTTATTGATTTCTTTAAATCAGCGGTAAACAGATTCCAGAAACTTCAAAAATAAAATCTACAAAAGGCATCACATGATGAACTAAAAAAGAAAAAATATCATATCATCCCGTTTAAAATTTTTCGCAACAATGTAAGATATTGCTACTCATGGAAACAAAACAACCTTTAATCAACAGCCATCTCCTTGGTTAATATGCAAATTTTATCATGCAGTTGCAGAATTTAATAACTCTTAAAAACTGTAGTCACATATTTATTATATTTTGCCTAGTTGTTTTAAACATTTCATTTTGTCTCGAGGTTTGTACGTTGAGTAATAATCTGAAGGTGTAACGGTCAAATAAAATTTTGGTTCTACACCATCTACCAATAAGTATTTGGACACTTTCGAATGTAGACGTTTTGTTAAATAGCTAGAAAAGTTCTTTAGGAATCCTATTGAAACTTTGGTAGTGAAAAGAACATGTTATACCTCAAATATTTTAGCAAAAGTTTTGTCCCGAAGAGGAAAAAGGACCAGTGAAATATTAAACAACAAACAAAATATTTTGGATCTCCCTGTGAAAATTAATGCTTGAAATGCGTTTTGGCTGTAGTATGTGATTAAGACGATTTTTTCTCAATATCTGTATAAATTTTTATGAGGCTAATTCATATATTCATGGAAATGCAACGGTTTATTTTAAAAATTGCAAAACAAATTCTACTTTATTAATTAGAACACGTAGGATATTAGACTCAGTGCAAAGACATTTTTAGAATATTTGGCATACTACACTGTAAAAAATATGCCCTATTTGCTGCCATAAATTCTCTGTAATTTGAGAAAATACGCGTAATTTACGTAAAAATCACGTTGTCAGAACGTATTTTCTCAAATTACAGAGAATTTCTGGCAGCAAATAGGACATACTTTTTACAGTATACATTAGACACAGGATACTGCAATCAGAATGCAAAAATGTTCAATATCTTAGGAAGTATAAACCTTTTTACTCAATAATTTTTAACTGCACATGCATTAGCTTTTAAAAAAAACATTTGCATAATTTAATAGCCAAAAATATTCAGCAACTTATATGAAAACCCCAAACAAATATCAGATAAATTCAAAAAGTTATGAAAGACAGGATGAACAGAATTTCTGTTGTCTCAAAATAAAAGCTAAAATTTAAAGGGTTTTAACTCACATTTTAATTTGTTTCAATCAATGCCCAATGGTAATAGAGTGTTCGCGGATTGTACATAAATATTGATAACCCCCCCCCCCATCATCTCCCTTTTTTTTTTTTTTTTTTTTTTTTTTTTTGAGAAAAACTGAAATTCTGTTCATCCTATCTCTCATAACTCTTTGAATTTACACGATATTTGTTTGGAGTTTTCAAATAATTGCTCAATACTTTTGGCTATTAAATTACGCAAATGAATTTTTTTCTAAAGCTAACACATGCGTATTTAAAAAATATTTAGTGAAAATGCTCACATTTCGTAAGATATTTAACATTTTTTCCTTCTGATTGCAATATGCTGTGTCTAGTGTAGTATGGCAAATTTCCTAAAAATGACTTTGCACTGTGTCTAATATATATATACTATAACGCTAATACTATAACGCTACGTGTTATAATTAAAAAAATGTAAATTTCTTTTTACAATTAAAAGAAATATATATATTCATGAATATATGTGTTAGCCTCATAAACATTTATACAGATAATGGAAAAAAATTCCATAATCACATGCTACAGTTAAGTTTTAAAGTATTACTTTTTACAGGGTGATCCAAAACATTTTGATTTTTATTTAATTTTTTACTGGTCCCGTTTTCCTCTTTAGGACACAACTTTTGCTGAAATATATGAGGTATAACATGTTCTTAACACTATCAAAGTTTCAAGATGGTTCCTAAAAACTTTTGTAGATATTTGACAAAACGTCTAAATTCGAAAGTGTCCAAATGCTTATTGAAAGGTAGTGTATTTACACCGTAAAAAATATGTCCTATTTGCTGCCAGAAATTCTCTGTAATTTGAAAAAACACGTGTAATTTACGAAAAAATTACGTTGTCAGAACGTATTTTCTCCAATTACAGAGAATTTCTGGCAGCAAATAGGACATATTTTTTACAGTGTACGTTCGTAGGTCTTTGGCATCGTCTAATTTAAAGCTTCCTACATTTTATTCCTCGAGTGAGAATCGTTTCGCATTAGAGATTTAAGTAATTGAGAAGAACTAACTGTCACAGTAACATCAATGTATTTCAAAATATAATCTTTAAAGTGAATTAATTTAATAAAGCTAATTAATTCAAATATCAGCTCAATCTATTTTCTAAAGATTCCATTTTATTATTAGCACACCGTTAAAAATTTCCACAGAAAACTACTGGTAATCATTTACCTTAAGCCGCACGTAAAATTACAGAGGAAAATAAACGGAGATGTTGAAAAATAAATTTTATATGAATAATATGAATTTAATTAATTATTGGCAAGAATATATTTGTGACTTAGAGTGCTTTTTCTAAAGCAGAAACATTTATTTTAAATTTTTATTGAGAAATTAAAAAATAAAAATCGATAAAAATACACAGAATAAAGATTGAGAATCTCGATTACTTACTTTTAACTAAGAATTATTGTAAATTTACAGAGACTTTCGATAATTATTACAGTAAACTTACAGAAATTATTTAGAGTGAAGAGTGGATGCGGTCACTTTTTTCAATAACACGTTTTTCACTTTCTTTTTTTCTTTCTTTCATTTTTTTTTTTTTTTTAAAGAAAAATTTAGTAATTGTTTGTAATAGTCATCATCGATTGAATAACAAACATAGTGATTTATGAAAATAGTGATTTTCAAAAGAGTGGTCTAACCGCTTATTAGGCAAAAGAGACTGCTATTCTGTAAGGCAGAACCTTTGCATATAAGACTTTAAAATAGAAAAAAAAAATGTTTTTGCATATTTTAATTTATTTTTAATTATTATTATTATTATTATTTTTTTTTTTTTTTTTTTTTTTTTTTGTGTGTGTGGTAGGAAAACTCTGAAAATCTTATACATCGGGTAACTATCTTCGTTTATAAAGTTTTCTGATTCCAGTGAAACGTTTTAAACCCATATTTACTGATTTAAAATACATCAAAAACTGTTTACTGCTTTTAGGATAAGATGGATATCAATATATATTTTTAATCAAGGAGATTTTATAAATAATTTCAATTTTATTTCACTAACGTGATTTCAGCAAAATTATCAATAGTTTTTAAGTTATATTTTTATTATTTCAAATTTGTATATACATATTAATGTAAACATGTAAAAACTTAATTTAAAATTATTATAGGGTAAGTGCACCGGTGATTGACACTTTTAGACCAATATCTGGTGTTTTTAATGTTCTAGTCATCAGAAAACATTTTTAGAAATCTTAAGTTAGTACATATAGTATGAAAAACATTCAGAACCACATATATGTTAAAATATATACATTTGATAACAATTATTATTATTTTTTTTTTTTTATGAATTTTTATTTGACACCCACTCAATGTTTCAGTAATTCACACAGTGAGTTTTTCCTTTTATTAGTAATTGGCAACCTATGTTCCAGTGTTTGACACTGCTAGTTGTCCATTTTACCAATTATTAGCACCCTATGCTCCAATGTTTGACATAAAATGTTAAAATTCTTATACGTAAAATATATGATTTTACTATTTTTCTTATTTTTTAATTATTTTAGGATAGATGTCAATTACTGGAGCATGCCAATCACTGGAGCACCTACCCTACCTGCACGAGAGTATGTGTGTCATTCATATGTATATATAAAGTATCAAAATGTTTCAATGGTAGTAAAATGTTAATAGTTAGCTGAGTTTTTAACTATATGTCAAATTTGATTACTCATACGCTAATTTCTCTGTGAAAAGGATTGTTTATGTAACATATTATTGTTAATCTATCCATGGTGTTTTTAATCATGAATTCGTGAGCAATTGAATTCTTATATGTATTTATACTTTATGGAATTTACCATAGTTTATCTTCGATTTACAAAGTTACATGTCTCCCGATTTAAGCGGGAGATTTAAAAACCACTATTTACGAATAACAAATATTGTATCAAATTTCTAAGATTAAATATGTTAGAAATTGCTATTAGGAAAAAGTGGAGTTAATTCGTCCGGAAAAAAAGGAAAATTTGGTAACTATGCATTTATATCGTACTGCTTTTTGTTCGATTGTTTGCTTCTTAGCTTTTTGAAAAGAGAAAAAATTGGCTAGGAAAACATAATATTTTTCCTACAATTTTTGCTTATGAAAGACTACAGCATGTATGATTTTTGTTACTGGGCAGACGGTGACTATTTCCAAAGTAGACTTTTATAAATTTTAATAGAATCTTGTGCTATTCTGATTGATTCTCTGCTGTTTCATCCGCATATTCTAAAACCGTACAGAAAATTATAATAACTTTTGCACTGATGAGATAGAAAACTATTTTTTTTTTTTTTTTTTTTTTTTTTATGTTTACAATAATCCACACGCATTTTTACAGAAATTTAAATATTTGTGTAACAATGAACAAAGTTAACGGAGAAAATTACGGACGTATGAAAAATTTTTGCAAAGGATCTGCCTTACGATTACAAATTTAAATTAATCCTAAAAAGGTCAAAAGTTTATGTTTTAGGAGGGGGGGGGGGTATCCAAAATAAATTTAGTGCCGCTTTATGGTACCAACCTAAAGTATATTCTGGAGAAAATGTTACTTTAACAAAGTCTTCTCTAAGCAAAGTGATATATTTATCCACAGTGTTTTTTTTTTTTTTTTTTTTTTTTTCACCTTTTCTGGAATACATATTTTACGACCCCTGTGCTTTGGGGACTTTATCAGCTGAATTGTGCCTGTATCAGACTTTCTAATTTTTAATTTATTCCGTAAAATTGTTAGTAGCCGCCTTTTTTTTTTTTTTTTTTCTTTCTTTCTTTCACATTTTTTTTTTTTTTTTTTTTTTTTTTTTTTTTTTTTTGAGGGTAATTTAATTTTTTTCTGATTTACATGCAATTATAAAGTGTAGAAAATTACTCTACGAAAAATAGTGGTATAAAAAAATGCAGGGTACAAACAATTTTACGGAATAAATTAAAAAGTTGGCAAGCATATTATAAACTCTAGAATTTTGTGATTCAAACCCGGAGACTGGTAGAAATTATTAAATAGTCGGCATTCTACGGTAAAAGATGATTAAAAAAATGTTGTTGAGTATTGCTCAATTAGTTTAAATAATCGGTAGATCTCTGACTAAATTAACTTTTACATTCAAAATACTATCTTAAAAGTTTTTAATTATTTTAATGTTATTCTAAATATTAATCCGTCATGAGTTAAATCAAGAAATAAAAATGTTCTGCTTCAATAACACTCTACAAAAAAATAAATAAATAGCATACGAGTTAATTAAGCTAATAAGGGAAAGACATCCTGTCTTCTTATGAATGAAATTCGCTGCGTCTGATAGGAACTACAATGTAGCATACGATTAGCCGATTTCGTTGACTTTCTAAAGAGTTGTGTAAAATAATCTTTCAAAGAAATGAGGGCATGTTGCTCTTTTTTCTTTTCTATTCTCTATCTTAAGCACTCTCATGCTTTCTTACAAATATTCTCGTTCAAGGTATCTCTTTCTTACGGGTAGTGAAAAAAATCAAATATCTGGTAAAATTTGATTTTCTCAGGAAATTCTGCATACTCTTACAAAATAATTAAGTAAATAAATTACCATGAATTTACTTTTGAGAAATGAAGGTGGTCCCAAAGAAAATATTGTTTCTTTTTTTATTGGCAATTTCAAATTAGGAAATTCTGTTATATTAAGATAGAAGATAAAGTTATCAGAAGTAATATAAATAACAGCCTCCTTCAGGTGGTAATATAATAGTTATTTAATTTTTAAAATAAAAAAAATTTTTAAGCTACCAAAAATATGTTTCGTCTTTTTTTTTCTTTCACGTTTATAACTACATTGTAAAATGAAACATATTGCTGGCCTTATTTTTGAAATTTTTCATGTTGAATTTATATTTACTTTGTTTTAACCTTCATAAAAGTTGGCAATTTTCTCTTGTTTCTATATTTTATTTAATATTTTATATTGTATTTTGACATTTTTTCCTTTCTTTTCAATTTCAGCACGTTGTAGAGAGAAAGAAAGAATTCCTAATCTTTAAAATAATAATAATAATAATAATAATGTTTCTTCTGAAAATTAATATTATTGACACAGTAATGTCTAGTAGGCATAAAAAAAATAATAATAATACAAGTTGATTTAAATCATTTTCTGTAATCTCGACATAAATTCTGCAAGTGAATAAAGCATACAGATAGATGTCCTTGGTCATAAACAACTTATGAAAGGAAATGAAGAAAAATATATGATTTATATATATGAAAACACTAGTCTAAATAATCAGGAAATATTCAGCCGAGACCCGTTGGCTATGTGGTCAGAGTACACAACTACGAAACCGATGGTTGTGAGTTCCAGCATCACCGATGGGAAGGGAAAAAAAAAAAAAAAATCTGAAAACAGTAGTCTAAATAATCAGGAAATATTCAGCCGAGACCCTTTGACTCTGTGGTCAGAATACACAACTACGAACTCGAAGGTTGTGAGTTCGACCCTCACCGATGGGAAGTGACAAAGAATATGTATAAAAGCAAAATTTTTACGCTACGGATTTCACAAAATATTTTAAGATAAAGTAAGAAATTAAACGGTGATATTGGCAGGCATTTTCGAAGTGGAACACTATAAATTGGTAACGACGCAAAATGCCAGATTGAAAGAAATAGTCCTATCGTACTAAATAGAAAAAAAAAACATGACCAGACATACCTCCACTATTTGTTAAAATGGTTTTTCTTTATCATATTCTGTATTTCCCATAAACAGTCTCTTATGAAAACCCTTTCAGAAGTGCTAATCATCGACTTCTTTGGGGAAAAGAAAAAAATAATACAGAAATTAGTTTACATTGTACTTAATTCTCTGGCAAAAATTTCAGCTACTGAATCACAATAGAAAAGCTGCAAAAAAAAAAAAAAAAAAAAAAAAATGTCAAATTTTACGTTTTGAATGCCAAATATGAAAAAGTGTTAGCCAAATTACATTAATCCTCTATCATTGATGGCAAGGAATTCAAATATAGCAGTCTAGTAGCTCTTAAAGTCTAGCAATTTTCCTTCACAAAAGTGACGTCGTGTATTTATATATTTTTTCTGTTGCATAGCTTTAAAATAATGCAAATTAAATTTCCCATTTGCATTACATAAAATCACATTTACATCATGGGCCGCGGTAGCCCAGTCGGTAGAGCACCGGCCTCGTAATTGGAAGATTGCGGGTTCGGTACTCGAGCCGGCCAAAGACCGTCGTGTACACCAATGATGGCTGGTGCACGTAAAATCTGTCGTGGCCGCAATATCCTCCGTGTTCCCGTCAAAAATTATACCTCTGGGGGGTCACCGAAGCGGGAGAGCCATCCCTTCCATGGAGGATCAAAATTGGGATGGCATGTCTCCGGACCACCTCTAGGGGTGTGTCCCAGACAGTCGCCAATTGCCCATCTGCGCAGCACTAGTGCGACGTAAAACCCAACCAACCATCCACATTTACATCATAATATACATTTACTCGGTATGTGCATTTACATTAGTTTGCAAACGATAAAATAATGAAACTGGCAGCATAGTTTATTAAAGTGTGTGAAAAATAATAATAATCTTTTATAGATTTTCACAGTTATTCAACTGTGAAATCTATTGTGTCTGTCAAGTGCTCGACTTCGCGCGGCATTCGTTGACTTATCGAAGCTAAAAAAACGTCAGCATGTTTTTGATCTTCTTAGCAATATAATATCGCAATAATGAAATCGCCAAACTAGGCGCTTTTTCTAGATATATTACAGACATAAACTCGTTTTCAATATTTTTTATAGGCAGCTTTTTTATTGCGACTCAGCAGCTAAAATCTGGGGTAAATATTATTTATGATTAAATCTTATGCCAGTAATTTTTCAAGAAAATCGCTGATTAGCACTTGAAATAGTTTCCTTGTTAGAAAGGCCTCCCTCCCCATGGATGGACAGCCTTTTACTGAAATCTGGGCGCCTTTTCCAGGCAGTCGGTCTTGTTCTTTAAACCACACACCTTAATCTTACATCCAATAGCTTTTTTTCCTACAATTTTTCCTCTTCGATATGAAGTTAAATGAACAATTTATAACTGATTACTAATGATTAAAAAGAGAGAGCCTTACGCAATTACTTTTTATCCAAAATTAAATTCTGACTAAGACAGAATTTTAATTATTATTTTTTAAACATGCAATTTATCTTTCTTTTATTTAATTATCTTATGTTTAAAAAATGAAATATTCATGATGTTAAAAAAATGTAAAATGTTTGGAAAAGAGAATATTGTGACATCATAAATAACAGGATATATGACGCTATAGTCGCCACAAGGGAAAATAAATTCTTGTCCCTAATGAATAATGATAACAATTAGGACTGGGCTTTATATCGATGTAAAATCAAATATCGATTTAACGCTAATATCGTTTATTCTATTTAAATATTTTATCTTCCGTGAAATATCGATGCAGAAACATAAAAAAACGCGAACTTCTGATGCCACGCTAAACCGATTCAGTAATGCTGGAATAATGCCAGATGGATATTCATTCATTCGGATACCGGTTTAGTGTAAAGCATTAACAGCTAAATCATGAAAATCATTACTCAGTCAAACCGCAAAGAATCAAGAGAGTAGCCGTTTTGATTTAGTGTTGCGCAAGCGTATTGGGAAGAGAACATCGGTTTAAGACCCGACCGGAGGAAGCATTCTTTCGAATGGATTACGGTTTTAGGAACGCATGCGTAGTAACGAAATGAAAACCGAGAAATGAGATCTATTCATTCATTCATTCGAAATTCGTTTGATTACTGGAGATTTCTTTATCAATATTAGTATTTTCTTCGGCTATTTTTATTATAGTTCCTGTTCCAATAATTAAAAAATGAGATACTCCAGTTTCTGTTTATTAGATAAGTGAATAATTAACTATTCTTTATTAATATTTCCTGTAATTAATAATATTCTTTCATTAAATTTATTAATTTCAGTAAAGACTATGGCATTGTTATATTGTCAAAAATAAATTAATTCAAATAGCAGCGTCATCTTAGATTTGATCATTATAACATTTAATTATCTGATTTCTATTTACTTCGAAATCAATTAATTAACATTATATAGTATGGGAATTTAAAAATAATTTTGAATACTGTAAAAGTTGATACTTTTTTTTTTCTTTTTTTTTTTGTCTTCAAGTGTACCAAACTGTTTTTCCTTCTATGACTAATTTTCTTTCTTACACTAAGCCAATTATTAGTCTTTTTGTAATTTGTCTTGATGTAATTTAATCTAACATAAATAAAAATTTTAAACTTCAATATAAAAAGAAAAATCTCGTGAATTTTGAAAGAAATTGCATTTTAGAAAATTTTAATTAAGATTTACATTTATTAGGAGATTCAAAGCACTATAGAAATTTAATATATTGTGTGAAGCTATTTTGTAATTTGTTTGCATGTAAGCGGAAAATGTAAATATTTTAATGCATTAAAAATTAATAAGAAATAATAAAATTCTGAATTTTTCAATTAGTTAAAAATTAAATAAATAAATTGGGGTGCTTCATATGTTCTAAAGGTTACTCACGAAATGTCACGTCACGAGTCAATGGGAAATATTTTTGTGATAAAAATAATAATTTCGAGAAAAAATTGAATGTTGTCAAACTAATATAATTTTTTTATGGTTCATTGTTTATTTTCGCGTTTTTGCATTCTTCTGTAGGTATTCATTACAAGAAAGTACTTGTAAAAATTTTTATCTTTTGGTTTTCAATGAATTTACACGTTTCGAAAAGTCTAAAGACCGTTTTGACAATTTTTAGAAATTATCCATCTGCTTGAGTGTGAAAAAAAAAAAAAAAATCCAACGAATTTAGCGCGAAAAATGATGCACAGAATTTCCTAAAAAGTTTTACATACTTGCACCTTGATATAAATTAGCGCTTATTCGCATTTTGTACACATCAGTATACAAATGGCACTGTCGTCCCGTTTTAGAACATAAGGATATAATAAATACTTTCCAGTATATGATACATTTTTCTATAAATGTACGAAATAACAGTAAGGAATATTGTGAAACTAAAAAACAATTTTCTGTAATAGTAATAGTCAACTAGGATAAAATTCTTGAATGTTTGAGAAGATGACTCGAGAAGGATTTATTTAACAAAGCAGTATAAAGAGTACTTTTTTAAATATATATATATATATAAATATAGGCATTATTGCTAGCACTCGAATACTTTTGCTGCCAACTGTATATGGAGTAAAATTATAAGCAATGTCACAAAATGGTTCAAACTTTTTTTTAAGTTTTCTACTTCTTGCGATTGAATTTAAGTTGCGCCAAAATTTGGAGCTACCATACGTTCACTTACAAGGGAAGTATGAATCAGTAAAATTCCTATTGAAATTAAACTAAGATTAAATTAAAGAGTGTGGTCGAAAACATAGGATAAAGGGCAAATTTTGTGCAACAACTCACCCATAGGCCAAGATAAAACCTTAGAAAATTTAATCCCTTTTATCAAAATGCTCGAAACTTAATTAGTGGGCAAAAAAGTGTGGTACAGTGCCAGATTGTTTGATTTTGAGACAAGAAGGTTTTCAGTTCAATCCCTGTCTCCGTCGATTTTTTTTTTTTTTTTTTTTTTTTTTTAGTCCTTACGTGTAGGGACTAATCCCTACAGCTGGTAACGCTACATTAAATCGATATATCCTTATATCGGTATTTAGGATGAACGATATATCGATTTAAGAAATGTCAACATCGCCCAGCACTAATAACAATGATAATGATGAGATGATAATCAGAAAATATTCTGTACATGAGGGATTTTTGTTGAAAAGACTTGATAAAAAAAAAAAAAAAAAAAAAAAAAAAAAAACTTATTATCCAGAATTAAAAGTAATTTAAGTTTTAGAAAGAAGTGTAATGTTAGAGAGAAAAGAAATAGGCGTTTCATCCAAAATTAAATTATGTTAAAAAAGAACTCTTAATTTATGAATTGCGCAAGAAAAAAAGAAAAGAAAAAATGAAATGGTTTTATCCTTAGGTAGCATTGTGTTTTGTTTTACTTTAATTTTGAACTGCTAAAGATAAACCCAACACTTTTACGTTTTTCTTCTTTTTGTCTCGCTTCATTTACCCAAAATATAATTTTTTACTGTCTAAAAAAGAGAGTTACGTATATGGTGACAGTGTCAACGTTCAGAAATTTTTTAAGGTATAAAATTTTGCTATGAAAGATTATGAATAGTAATATATACTACTGTAACATATAAAACAGCACTTGCGCATACAGTTGGTCATCTTATCGGTTACTGACTAAGCCAATTATATCAAAATATGATCTTACATTTTTCACTAGCATTTATACTTTATAAATGGATAATATTTCAAACTTAATACTCTTCAAATCAATTACAGCGGCTGGTTTTTGTAGAACAAATATGTTGATTCTGTTACGAAACATTATACTATAGATGTCTGAAGATTTCTTCACATTTCTGGCATTGGCTGCATTATATTGCAATTTTTAAATTTTTAAAAGCACCTTAAAAACGCTGGCGCAAGCGCACTGCGCATATATCGATTGAACGTTTAAAATATGCTCTTGTCTAATACTCTCAACAGGCAGCTTTAAAATAATTTCACTTATTTGAATATGAATAAACTAATATCCATATAAGTATATATATAGTAATACATATATATATATATATATATATATATATATAATATACGCTTTTACAAAACCTTTGCAATTTATAATCACGAAATCTCCATTTACGAAGCATAATTAAGAAACAACGCATTTTTTCTCTTTCGTAAATTTGTGAATTGAAATGTTACGTAGTCCTAAAAATTATATGCTTTATTTATTTATTTTTTAAGTTAATTTAACTTACTCAAAACAAAATATCAAAATATAGAATTATTAAAAATAGCAAAATATTTTCCAACCTATCAGCATTAGTACGTTCTTAAAGTACTTTTCCCCATTCAATGTCCTAATGCAAAGATTTTATTATTATTATTAATTTCTTTTATTGGAATCTTAAAAGGTGGTGTATGAATTAAGGCCAGTTGTCTACCCTGGGTGGAATGCGCTCCGTGTAGGTTGTTTCTAAGTCCGCATTCAGGCAAGTTTCAAAATCTTAAAGTTCCGCTAGAGGCCGAAAATTTCTGCTCTCAAAACTGGTAGACGAGTGTTAGGTTTAGGAATCTAAAATATTGGCGTGTTCTTGACACTCAATGTTTTATTCAGTTTCACTCCCTCTTTAGTTTAACTATTTTTCCTTTTTTTTTATTAAAACCGATGGTTATTAAAAATCTAAGTAATTTATCTTCTATTTACTTTTATAATTTTAAGTTAATAAATATTTAAAAACTCATAGTTTATTTAAAGTTTATTTTAGCATAAAATATTAATACGTTAGCCGAAGCTATCCTTATGCAAATGACATAAGTCTACGTCATCTGCTTGAATTGAATAAGTAGCGTAGCAGAAAAGCAATCGTGTGGTTTTTTTTTTCCGTGTTGATGCCGATGTGAATCCCGGTAATAAAGAAGCTGGCATGAAACGTAGTTTGTATATTTCAGTTTAAATTTTTCCTTGATAACCTCGACAATATTAGCTTGTGTAGAAAGCTGTTGTTTTTCAGATGAGGTTTAAGTAAATATTTTTAGATTAATTCGAGGATGATAGTTATTTTAAAACTGCAAACTTTTAAGCTTCTTTCAGTAATAGTATAGGCTTCAGTAACTACTCTGTACTATTATATCTGCCCTGAAGAATATTAAACGAATCGTCTAAATGTATTATAATTTTTATTTTCGTTTGCCATATTTTTATTTCACTAGATAAATCAATCTAGTTTTTAAATAAATGATTTTATCTAAAAGAAAAACTTGTCATATTTCTTTTTACCTGCTCAATACAGTTTCCACTGGGCTCTATTATTTCAACTCTGCTTAACTTTGAAGCTTTAAGATAATCATGTCAGGGTTATAAACCTGACATATTTGTGGTAGCAGAGCGTGGTTTCGATCCACGGACCTCTGCTACCACAAATATGTCAGGTTTATAACCCTGACATGATTATCTTAAAGCTTCAAAGTTAAGCAGAGTTGAAATAATAGAGCCCAGTGGAAACTGTATTGAGCAGGTAAAAAGAAATATGACAAGTTTTTCTTTTAGATAAAATCATTTATTTAAAAACTAGATTGATTTATCTAGTGAAATAAAAATATGGCAAACGAAAATAAAAATTATAATACATTTAGACGATTCGTTTAATATTCTTCAGGGCAGATATAATAGTACAGAGTAGTTACTGAAGCCTATACTATTACTGAAAGAAGCTTAAAAGTTTGCAGTTTTAAAATAACTATCATCCTCGAATTAATCTAAAAATATTTACTTAAACCTCATCTGAAAAACAACAGCTTTCTACACAAGCTAATATTGTCGAGGTTATCAAGGAAAAATTTAAACTGAAATATACAAACTACGTTTCATGCCAGCTTCTTTATTACCGGGATTCACATCGGCATCAACACGGAAAAAAAAACCACACGATTGCTTTTCTGCTACGCTACTTATTCAATTCAAGCAGATGACGTAGACTTATGTCATTTGCATAAGGATAGCTTCGGCTAACGTATTAATATTTTATGCTAAAATAAACTTTAAATAAACTATGAGTTTTTAAATATTTATTAACTTAAAATTATAAAAGTAAATAGAAGATAAATTACTTAGATTTTTAATAACCATCGGTTTTAATAAAAAAAAAGGAAAAATAGTTAAACTAAAGAGGGAGTGAAACTGAATAAAACATTGAGTGTCAAGAACACGCCAATATTTTAGATTCCTAAACCTAACAATAAGGGTTAAACCTGACATATTTGGTTATGGGCTATTGCCCAGTATTGAGCAGTTTAAGTGAAAGTTTTAAACTGACAAAGTTTAATGAAGTAAAGTTTTCTTCCGGCGTATTGGTCCCAAAGTTTTATAAGAATCTTTAAGAAGGGGGGGCCAATACAGTTAACGAAAATGGCAATGATACAGCATAGTATAGAAAAACTCAATGCTACGAATTATTGTAACTGGGCAGTTGATGTGAAGTTTTTATTATTTGAAAAGAATGCCTGGGATATCGTAATCGGAACTGAGGAAAAGCCGAGACCATCAGCTGATCCGAAAGAATTAAAAGATTATAATACGAGGTCAAAACTTGCTTTATCTATTTTATACCTCAATACTGAGAAGGACTTTCGTCGGATTATAGAGAAATTAACGGATCCAGCTGAGATATGGAAAAAATTAAAACAACATTTTTACCCTGATAACAGAGCACGCCACATGCAGTTGTGCAGCGAACTGTTTTCATGTAAGATAAAAAGTGGAGAGAAAATTGATATGTATGCTGCTAGACTCATGAGAATAGCTGAACTTTTAGAAGCAATTGACCAGCCAATGAAGGAAGTTTATCTATCATTCCAGTTGCTTCGTTATCTCCCAGAGAAATTTGATAGTATAGTTCAGAGCATACTTAGGTGGACTGATGATAAATTTTTGTTCAAAGATATTTTAGTTGAATTAGTTAGTGAAGAATCAAGGATTGAATTGCGTGATCAAGATAAGTGTGATGAACTTTTCATTGAGAGTTACAGCACACAGTACTCAAGATCTAATGTGATTTGTTTCCGCTGTGGAGTTCCGGGACACATCAGTCGTTTTTGTCAAAATTCAAGGAAAAACTTCGAGCCAAGATCAACATCGAAAGTGTATCAACGCCGAAAGTCTCCGTTTTTCCAGAGGCAAAGTGCTCAATCCCCTCACAGACCATGGCGAGCTAAACCTCCAGAGGCAACTGTATCCACTACCAGTGATTCCAGTCCTGAGAGATCTAACCAGAAAGAACCTGACCATTCCCAGAGAAGAGGCCGTTCCAGACTCCCGAGACGAACCAGAAAGGACTCTAACCAGGTTTTTTTTACTTTTGCTAATTTAAGTAAAAATGTGTGTGACAAAAGCAATTGGCTTTTTGATTCGGCTGCGAGTAATCACTTTTGTGGTGATAAAAATTTGTTTTCTAATTTTAAACCATTGTATAATGAAAGATTAGCTGTTGCAATAGATAATATAGATTTTCCTATTGAAGGAACTGGTGATGTTAAATTACGATTTGGTCAACAAAATATAACATTTACTAATGTAATGTATTGCTCTAAATTGAGAAAAAATTTAATATCTGCTCCAAAGATGGATATCGCAGGAGCTAAATTTAAGGGGGGGAATGGTAAAATTAAAGTAACTAACAAATATGATCAATTTTTATTTACTGCTAAATTGCATGATGGTATTTATTATTTATTTCCAAAAATTCCATCCAAAGAAATGAAAAATGTTAAATTTGAAGTTTCTAAAACTTCAAGTAAAAGAAACTCTCATGATACAAAAACTAAAGTTTTACATACTCAAAAGGACAGTTTTAATATGTGGCACAGACGTTTTGCTCATGCTAGTCCTAAACTAATTGACAGAACTTGTAAATATGATAGTGTGAGGGGGCTTCCTAAACTAAAAGTCAATGAAACCTCTTGTGAAATTTGTAAACTTAATAAACAAAGACGAATTTCTTTTAAACCCCATGGTCAAATAAGGTCTAGACATCCTCTTGAGTTATTACATATGGATGTATGGGGACCATGCAAAATAACTGGCCGAAACGGTCAAAGGTATTTCTTATCAATTATCGATGATTTTTCTCGTAAAGTAACAATATTTCCTATGAAAGCAAAAACTGAGGTATTTAAAAACTTTAGAAATTATGTAACAAGAGCGGAGAGATTTTTAAACTGCCAGGTAAAAGCTATTAGATCAGATAACGGGAGAGAGTTTCAAAATAATAATTTTAAATCTTTTTGTGAGCTGAAAGGCATAAAACATGAATTTACTAACATTTATTCACCGGAACAAAATTCTGTTGCAGAAAGATTTAACCAAACTATTGTTGACGGTATGAGGACAGTTTTAGACGAAAGTGGATTAAATAAAAGTTTTTGGCCAGACGCAGCTTTATACTTTGCGTATACCTGGAACAGAATTTGTCATACTGATTTAGAGAAAACACCGTTTGAGTTGTATGGTGGTTATAAACCTTCAGTAAAGCACTTAAAATCTTTTGGCTCAACAGCATACGTAGGGGTACCCAAACAACTTAGAAACAAACTCGACCGTAAAGCGGAAAAAGGAATTATGATAGGTTACGCCCTTAGTACAAAAGGTTACAGGATATGGCTCCCAGTTGAAAATAAAATAATAGAAACAATTAATGTTAAAATTGAAGAACCGATAAATATTGGGGAGCGCAGTGGAGCAGTGATGGGCCGCGAAAATGAAAGTTGGTTAAGTTCAGATGAGGGGTCAGATTCAGAAGGCGTGAATAATGCTCATTCAGATGCTAATATATATCAGACTTACCCTGATCATTCTGAATCTTCCTCTGACGAGGAAATTAAATCAAGTCGAGATATAATTAAACGAGTCCCCCTCAGAGAGGCTGTATGGTTTAGAACTCTAGTACCCCGTAAAACTAGTGACAGAATCGACGTTTATTATTGTGAATTTGGAAAAACTGAACGTTTAAAATGTCATAAAGATGTTAAAAAATATTGTAAGAAAAATTGTATAATTTATGAACCAAACCTTTTTAATTTCAGTCCTAGAGAAAAATATGTAGGTAAAATTAATGAAAAATCTTGTTCTAGTGCAGAACAAACTTTAAATTCTGATGAAATTAATTCCGATAGTGAACTTGATTCAGATAATGAACTTAATTTTACTGAACCTGATTTAACTAAGAAAAACGATTGACTAGACGTAGATCAAATCCCAACGAGTTTTAAACAGGTCTTAAAATCTCCTTATAAAAATCAGTGGTTGCAGGCTATGAAAGAAGAAATGGATGTTATTCGGGAACGTAATGTATGGCACCTTACTAAATCACCTCCAAATACTAATATTTTAGGATGTAGATGGGTCTTCACTCTTAAACGTAATGAAAGGGGGGAAATAGCTCGTTTTAAAGCTAGACTGGTGGCGCAGGGATATAAACAGATAAAAGGAGAAAGTTATGACGATACTTTTAGCCCTGTCGTTAACTTTGGAGTAATACGCTTCTTCTTTTCATTGCTAGTTTCATGTAAAGGATGGACTCATTTACAACTGGATATTAAAGGTGCATATCTTTACGCACCACTCGATGAACATATTTATGTCTCAACCACCGGGTTTCATCGAGATTGGAAAAGAAAAATTCGTTTGTAAATTAAATCGCGCTTTATACGGCCTTCACCAAAGTAGTAGAGCCTGGTTTTTCGAAATGAATAGAATTTTGATCAATATAGGTTTTAACAAATTTTCATGGTGTAACTGTGTTTATATTTTTAACAAGAAAGTAATTTTATTATTGTATGTCGATGACATTGTATTGTTTGCAAAATTTAAAAATCATATAGATGAAGTAGTGGACTTATTGAGTAAAAATTTTGATTTAAAAATCTTAGGAAAAACCCGTAAATTATTGGGTGTAGAATTCGAGGAAAATAATGGAAATTTAACTATTCATCAACATTCATATATTAGTGAAATATGTAACAGATTTAAAAATTTCAATTTTCCTATATCATCTCTCCCCATTAGTAAAGGGATAATTTACTCAAAATCTCAGTGTCCTCAAACTAACGCTGAAACAATAGAAATGTCAAAATATCCTTATAGAAGCATTTTAGGTTGCTTATCGTTTCTCTCTAATAGAACTAGACCTGACATATCGTACGCGGTTAATATTTTTGCCCAATTCCAAAGTAATCCTGGCATAATGCATTGGAATGGCCTGTTAAAACTCTTAGGTTATGTTTGTTATACCAAAAATTTAAAGTTAAAACTTGAGTGCAGGAAACCACATATTACTGTTTATTCAGACGCTGATTTTGCGGCCAACAGAGACGATAGGACTTCAATGGGGGGACAGCTGATTTTACTCGATAATTCACCCGTAGCTTGGAGAACGTTTAAGGAAAAATGTATCAGTTTAAGTACTATGGAATCTGAATTCGTAGCCATGACCGAAGCTACAAAAGAACTATTATGGTTCGATAGAATTTTAGAAGAATGCTTTAATAAAAAACTAATACAGGGTACTAAAGAAAAATCTTTACTTTTAGTCGATAACATGGCTGCTATAGATTTCGTGAAGTCTCCCATTGAAAACTATCGTACAAAACACATCGACGTAAAATTATTTTTTATAAGGGATTTGATTTATAAAAACATATTTAATATTAAACATGTTAAAAGTGTAAATAATTGGTCAGATATTTTCACGAAACCGTTAACAAAATACGGGTTATCTCTTTTCATAAGTAGCCTATTTTCATCTACTGAGTAACATGTATATTTTAAGGAGTAAATTTTGAAGAGAAGAATTAAGGAAATAAGTTTCAATTTTTTAAAAGTTATTTATTTCTAAAGAGAACAGAATGTTTTTCTCTTTAATATGAAAATGCAAATGTATTTCTCAAAGTGTTTATTATATTGCAAAATGTATATACTTGTTTTATATCATATATTAGTTAATTTATGTACATGTCAATGCTTAATTATTTATATTATATCTTCATAGCAAGAAGAATTTTCTGTATAACTTCAAAATGAAGCATTGCAAAAATTGGACTGCTTTGCTCTTGAAATACACTAAAGAAAGACGATTAGTAGCAAGTCGTTGTTGAATCTGTCAATTTATGTTTTTTTTTTACATACAAGTTTTTTTTGTTACTCAAATAATATGATGTGAACTTGTAAATTCAGGGCAGATATATGTATATATATATATATTCATGGTCTCGGTTGAGTGTCAAGAGGGGGGGCTTATTGTTAGGTTTAGGAATCTAAAATATTGGCGTGTTCTTGACACTCAATGTTTTATTCAGTTTCACTCCCTCTTTAGTTTAACTATTTTTCCTTTTTTTTTATTAAAACCGATGGTTATTAAAAATCTAAGTAATTTATCTTCTATTTACTTTTATAATTTTAAGTTAATAAATATTTAAAAACTCATAGTTTATTTAAAGTTTATTTTAGCATAAAATATTAATACGTTAGCCGAAGCTATCCTTATGCAAATGACATAAGTCTACGTCATCTGCTTGAATTGAATAAGTAGCGTAGCAGAAAAGCAATCGTGTGGTTTTTTTTTCCGTGTTGATGCCGATGTGAATCCCGGTAATAAAGAAGCTGGCATGAAACGTAGTTTGTATATTTCAGTTTAAATTTTTCCTTGATAACCTCGACAATATTAGCTTGTGTAGAAAGCTGTTGTTTTTCAGATGAGGTTTAAGTAAATATTTTTAGATTAATTCGAGGATGATAGTTATTTTAAAACTGCAAACTTTTAAGCTTCTTTCAGTAATAGTATAGGCTTCAGTAACTACTCTGTACTATTATATCTGCCCTGAAGAATATTAAACGAATCGTCTAAATGTATTATAATTTTTATTTTCGTTTGCCATATTTTTATTTCACTAGATAAATCAATCTAGTTTTTAAATAAATGATTTTATCTAAAAGAAAAACTTGTCATATTTCTTTTTACCTGCTCAATACAGTTTCCACTGGGCTCTATTATTTCAACTCTGCTTAACTTTGAAGCTTTAAGATAATCATGTCAGGGTTATAAACCTGACAACGAGGAGTGGTGCCAGATTCGAACTTCGAACCCAAGGAACCCTGTAGATGATCGGAGTTTTCCTTATTTTCACCGAAACTCGTGTGAATACGGGATAAGACCCATTTGAAAAAGCACACAAAGAGGACAGACTATCCAAGCCAACGACCCTCGCGAAGTCAATTGGCCTTAATCTTAACATCAACACCCATCAAAATCTTAAAAAGTTTAGTTTGGTTTGATTTGACACTCTATTGTCATTTTTTGAATACTACAGCTAATTGCACGGGTCCTGTTGTATAAAGTGTATTTCGAACCACTACGAACATCGATATCTAAACCGGAAATCGATCCCAGTAACTGTTCACTGAAGAACAAAGCGCTAACTGTTCAACCGATACATGGGCAAATATTAAGAGATTGTTGTATCCAAATAACTATCAGTAAATGACTTTTTTTTCCCTTTTTTTTTTTTTTTTAACTGTATCACTTAAATAATAAATACATAGGAATTAATTTATTTCATATATAAATCTAATTAGTTGCATGAAATCTTTGCATGCAAATTTTATTTCAAATTAATATATACATCTCCATAAAATATTTGACTGTATATCGTAGTTTTTAAATAATTACTGTAAATTGTATTAAAATTGGTTTTTCTTTTGGACATTTGACTTTTTGAATATCTCTCAAATTCATTTATATTTTACTAATAAATTATTGTAATGCCCGGAAAAGAAACGTTAAAAGCAGTGTTCGGAAAATTTCTATTTTTTAAATTATACAACAAATTGGCAATTATTATATAGCAAATTACGCAAATCAGCAAAAATGTACTAATCAAAAGTACAGAAAATTCATATCGTACCTACAGATGTGTCAGGAATAGATTTTATTACATCATTTAAATCTATATAGCTATATATATGTATATATATATATATGTGTGTGTGTGTGTGTATATATATATATTATTTAATTGAGTTGGAATATTTTTAAAATACACTCCTTCTCAAAAGTTTAACAAGATTTGCAAACAATCAGTTTTTTTTCAACTTAAAAACTTATCTCTCGATGAAATGTTTTCAAACAGTATTTAAAGAACTGGGTCTTCCTCGTGTTTTTCAGTGACGATTGGTTTAAGACAACATTTAGGAGGCCGGTAACAAATTGAGCAATGTCAACACTGTTTGTGTACCTTCAGGTAAACGAAATGATCTGTAACTTTAGGATACGTTAATATACACCGAGTACAATTTGTGGATGAATTAGTGTGACGATCGCATGTTAAATAACGGAAATATCAGCATTTATTTTAAAACTATTAAAAAAAAAGCATGTTTTTTATTTATAACATACAGAGTTTTAAACGAAAATTATTCCCACTTTCAGATTATTTGATAAAACATTTTTGAAACAATATACTGCAATCATATTACAATTATCTTAAATATCTCATGAAATATGAGTATCTTTTTGAAAAACGTTTTCACTGCGCATGTGTGAAAGATAGAAAAAAAAATTATTGCATAGGTTAAAAGCTAGATGTATTGGGCAACTTTTATCAAAAGTTCGTTTGAATAGAGTAAAAATTAAGCAAATTGTTAGCAAAAAAAGTGTTTTAGATTTTAGATATTTTTCAAGAGTGGAAATTTCATAAGGGATTTTTCACATGCCGCGTAATTAATTTAACCCTTTCATTCCCAATTTTTTCCATCCATAAAACAATAAATCTTATATTTAGTCATAAATTTATTTCAAAGGTAATATATATAAATATATATATATATTTTTTAATAGCAGTAATGCAGAGAACGAATTAATATAGCTAACAAAGCAACTAAGAGGTGTTTATTTATGTTTAATATAACCACTGATGCCATTTAAAATCATAACTTTTCAATAAATAAAAATGTCAAAATTTTGGAAGAAATACATATTGCAATTAATTAAAATACAAATTATAAACATTAAAAAATAAAATAAAAAATATTTCAAACTGTTAATTTACTTAAATTGCCCAAAACAGGAAACTGATTCCGATATTATTATCAGAATAGAGTAAAAATATACTTTCATTTATCGACAAGGATAGTGAAATCATCTAAAATATATATTTTCCGGTGGGAAAATGTATATAGATTTTAATATTGTTCATTTTAAATCAGCAGGAGTGTTAGATGGTAATAAGAAAGAAAATATGAAATGTTACGATTCCAATTGGCATCGCCGACCAGCGGCCGAGCGGTTCTGCGCTCAAAGCTGGTAGACGTGAGGTGCCGGGTTCGATCCCAGGTCGCGCTCGTCGACCTAGCCGTTCGGAGTTTTCCGTGGTTTCCTCCGAAACTTGCGTAAATACGGGCTAGGACCCCTTAGAAAGACCTCCACGGAAGGCCCTCCCCCTCAGGCCTAGGACCCCAGTGTTGTCAATCGGCCTTAATACCTAACACCTAACACACCTCCAATTGGCATCACGGGGAATGAAAGGGTTAAAGATCCAATTCTTTTAACCACTTTCCAAAAGTTCTTTTTTGTAAAAAACCCCTTATGATCTCACAAATCTTAGTAAATAAACAAAAATATCAGAGTTACAAGTTTATAAGAGGTTTTCACAAAAAAGAACTTTTGCAAAGTGGTTGAAATAATTGGATCTTCAAACTAATTAAGCGGCATGGGAAAAACTCCTTATGAAATTTCAACTCTTGGAAAATACCTAAAATCTAGCTTGTCCTTTTGCGACAATTTGCTTAATTTTTACTCTAATCAAATTCACTTTTAATAGAAGTTGCCCAATATATCTAGCTTTTAACAAATGAAATAAAAATTTTTCTCCCTTTCGCACATGCGCAGTGAAAACGTTTTTCATAAAAATGCTCATATTTCATGAGATATTTAAAATATTTGTATTCCGATTGCAATATATTGTTTTAAAAGTATTTCTCAATTTATCTGAAAGCGAGAATAATTTTTGGTTAAAACTCTGCATATTATAAATAAAAAACCTGCCGATTTGCTCATATCTATGTTCTTTAATATGCTATCGTCAAGGGCGTAGCTTGAGGGAAGGAGGAGGGGGAGTCTTCCCCTTCCATTGTTTTAAAAAATAAGGCGCCATAATGAGGTTTGTGGATAATGTTTTGCGCCTTAAAGTTCATTTGAAAGTGGATCATAATTTTGTTAATTTTTTTTAGGTATCAAAAACAATAAGATTTCTATGAATCACTAGCTGCCTTTGGGGCGGCCAGCTGGTTCACATTACCAGCAAAAGAAGTTCGCATTAAAATGTCTGACTATAGCAAATTCTCGCTAGGTCGCGCATGTAGCGCCCTTTTTGCAAGTTAGACTCCTGTTTAAATAACGTATAAAACAGCCTGTTTGCTTACGTACAAACGACCTTTAAAATTCTCATCGTATTCACGACCCTTTAGAAATCTGACCACAGTAAATTCCTGTTTGGTGGCGCCTATGGCATTTTTTTCCCCATTTTAGACACAACAGCCTGTTCGCTTACAAAAGACTCCTGAAAAATTCTGATCGTATTCAGAGCCTTTAACCCTTTAATTTTTTTGCCCGTAGAATGTACGGGCATTACTTCAGTAGCAGTTTGTACAAACTGACACCGGTATTTCTTCAAAGTATTTCTTTGGATTAATTTTCGAAAAAACATGTCTATTCAAAGGTTAAATAACATGAATATTATTATGCAGTAATGTTGGTGTGAGTTGAAATATAAAGCGAAAAAAAGAAAGAAAGAAAGAAAGAAAAAAGAAACAGTTAAGGAGTTAAAAGATATGTTAGTACCACACTCCCGCCCATCCCTGTTTAGACACATACAACAGCATGTTAGCTTACCATGCAACGACCCTTGAAATTTCTGACCTTAGCGAATTCGCACTCTGGGACGATTGCGGCGCCCTTCTCCCATTTTAGACACCTACAACTGACTCGAATGTATGCGCAATCGATTCCTCGCCTCTAAAAACCTAAAAATATGATTTGTCAAGACCCTAGCTCAAATGAAAGGATTTCGGCAAGAAAAATGATTTTAAATAAAATTATCTAATTAATTTAAATTTGTCTAAATTTATTATTATTTTTATTCCATTGGATCATAAAATAATCAGTCTTTAAGGGAGCTTGTCTTTAAATAGAAGTGATTAGAAAAGCAAAATTTCATGTATATTACATGCTACAAAAAAATAAAAAGCAGTTTATTTTATTTTACGTGTGTTGTATAAAGATAAAATTAGATGAGGTCTGATTTGGTTTTAACTATTTCTCACTAACAATTTTTGTTTCCAAGTAAACTTTTTAAGCAAATTATTTATTTTAATTTCATCGCTAACAGGTGTTGAAATATCTATAAGTCTATAAAATTCAACTAGTGTTTCTTGATAGGAAATAGCGCGAGGGAGCTGATTTAACGCCGCACTACAGGTACACATTGAGCAATTGGCGACGGTTTGCGATTCAACCCCACTGGTGATCCGAAGACAAGCTATCACTTTGCGGAAGGGATCGCTCTCCCGCTTCGATATCTCCCAGAGGTATTATTTGTACAGAACATCGAGGATATTGCAGCCAAGACGAATTTTACGTACACCAGCGACAAATGTATACGACGGTCCTTGGCTGACTCGAGTATCGAATTCGCAATCTTTTAATTAAGAAATTGATTCTCTCTACCAACCAGGCTCTGCAAGAATATGAAATAGCTTTTTAACTAAGGGACCTTTCAAGAGAGGAGAGGATTTTAAAATCTCCCTTAAGAAACCTTACCTAATCGTCATGTGAATAGTTCTGAAGGTAAAAAGGTTCGGGAATGTAAATCAGTCATTATTTTTAACTTTGAAAGGCCATAAAAGTTACGTTGAATAAATTTAAGAAAAGATGCCGCATATCCAGATATTTTGAACTCCAGAGGACTGAAAGGAAAAACCTTAAAAACAAAGTAATGAATAGAGAGACATCAGTATGGCTCTATTTTTTAATCCTTTTATTTATCTGCAGATACTAGATAACAGCTATGGAGGATGGGGCGGTGCCTTACAGTGCCATAAAACAATTTTCTTCACATGCTTACAGTTCGAGATTCCAGCAGCGAATCCCACGGCAAGGACTACCCAACTACCAATCGGGCACGGACTACCCGATGGGAGGGTCTGCTGCCCCCGGTCCCCTAGCTCACAGACCTTATATAGATAGACCACGCATACCCCCTCATTATCTGTCTCATAGACCTTATATAGATAGACCACGCATCCCCCTTCATTATCTGTCGCGACATAAGCTAGTTTCCCCAGCTAAATTATCACATGATCCGGACCTGGAGAGAGAGACGAGAATGAATATTATGTTATTTTTCCAGTGGAAAGAAAGTAGTTTTGGGTTTTTTAATTTCTGTATTGAACAGTGTACACATACTTTTCATTTAAGCCTTTAGATTTACGCATCGTTGAAAAGCTAAAATGTCATAGATTAATTATAAAAAAGTTTCTTTTGTGAGAAACCATTTTGAATGGGAAAATTTTTTTGTTTGAATTCTTACAAAAATAAGTGCTTTCTTATGGAACAATCTCCCTCAGATCCTTAGCACGTGACATACAACGCTGACCGCAAAGGATGAAGGTATCAGATTACACCCACATGTTGAAGACATTCACTATAATGGGAAGTCCTATTGGTGGCGTTGTCTATCTATATAAGGTATATGGGTACAACCCTGAATGTATGCGGGTCGCATTTTTAGATGAGGAATATGAAAGGGCGCTGATCGTCTGATCTCTCCCCTCCCCCTCCCCCCAATCAAATTTTCACACTACGCACCTGGCTATCGTCACACAAATTCATCTACAAATTGTACTGGGTCTATATTAACATATCCTAAAGTTACAGATCATTTCGTTCACTTAACGATACAGATACAGTGTGATCACAAACATTATTGATTTTGCTCAATTTGTTATCAGTCCCTTAAATGTTGTCTTAAACTAATCTTCACTGAAAAGTATGAGAAAGACCTAATTCTTTAAATACCCAATGTTTGTAAATATTTCATCGAGAGATAAGTTTTTAAATTGAAAAAAACTGACTGTTTGCAAATCTTGCTAAACTTTTGAGCAGGAATGTAAAATACCAAATCGTCAAATACAATGTAGTCTTTAAATTGAAGCATTATTATTACACTGTTGAAAACAAAATTCTGGAAACAACAAAATTGGAACCATACAAATGGTTCCAATCAGCTGAAACCAATATTTTGGTGGAGTGTTTTACCACTTTAGTGGTACCATTTCAATAGTAAGCATCAATGAGATGTGAAATTTAGCACCAGAATATTGGTTGCAGCTAAAAATACGATTTTAACACCATCCTTTTGGTGAAACGAACTTTTATTTTTAACAGTGTATTATTGTTAAAACATTCCTGAACAATATTTTATCAGATAAAAAAATAATGTTGTGCTATGCAAGCATGTGATTTAAAGGAAAAGTAAGAAAATTATCTTCTTTAAGGATATCAAAGATAATAACTCAAGTGGGTAAACACGTTTTAGGCATGTAGTATTCATTCATTTGATTAAAGTTGGAAAATAGCTATGAAGAGCCAGAAAGGATACATGCATTAGTTGTTTTAAATATTAAAAAAAAAAAGAAAGAAAGAAAGAAAAGAAAAGTAGATCCGCGTAATACTGAAATTAAAAATCTAAATGGATTAGTACCTTCTGTTTACTTTCGTGTAAGTCAGATAGTAGAGAAATAGCGATACAGAGGCACAAATGACAAATATTACTAAAAGTACAAAAAAAAAATAAATAAATAAAAGGTTGATTATTTTATAAAATGTAGCATTAAAATGATAAGCTGTGTTTAAAAAATGATCTTTTATTTTCTTATACACTGCCATATCTGCCAACATTCTAATTTGTATTCCGTAAAATTGTTAGTACACGCCCCTTTTTTCACATCATTTATTTTTAGAGCAATTTTCTCCAGATGTTATTACGATTAAATAACCATAAAAATACGCTAAAAAAAGATTGGTTAAAAAAAATAATAAATAAATAAAGGCGAATACTGAAAATTTTACGGAATATTAATTAGAATGTTGGCAAGTATACACTGCTCAAATAAATAAATGAACAATATTGAGGTTCTTGAACAATACTCAAGATAAAGTTTTAGAGTCTGATACATTATGTACAGACATAATGTGTTGTAAGAAATGTAGTCACATGTGATCCATATGTGACCACATTACCAAATATGACGGCAAAAAGAAAAGAGAAAGAAATGCTTTTGAAAGTTTTTTTTTTTTTTTTTCTTTTGTGCAAAATGAAAAATACGCTATTTGTATATTTGACAAAAATAACATAAACTGCCTAGTTTCTCAATTTCTTGAAAGAAATATATTTTAATATGGAGTATGGTTTACTTTCACGGACACCAAAAGTCGATAAACTTTTAAACAGGGAATCTATTGGGTTATCAATGACGGACTGGATCATTCCATCTCACTGCTGAGGTGATTCCATCTCACTCATTCTGACACTAACTTACTACAAATGACTAGACAATTTTATTTCAGACGTTTTCTCAAATACCTCAAAAAGTACTGGACGAGTTATCTTGAAACTTCAGAAGTGTAAAGAACACCTTATATATTTCACTGAAAGTTTTGCTCCGGAAGAAAAAGCGGGACCAGTATAAAAATAAAGAAAAATTAAAATGTTTCGGGTCACCCTGTAAAAAATAATGCTTGAAATGCATTCTGGCTGTAGCATGTAATTATGATACTCATTATTGTTATCCTCTGTATAAATTTTTATGAGGCTACCATATTTATTCATGGAGATATAACGGTTTGTTTAAAAAATTGAAAGGAGAAAGAAAAAAAAGGCCACTTTTTTCAATATGTTGAGTATTAAACCCAGTCCAAAACCACTTTTAGAAAACTTGACATTCCACACTAGGCACAGCATACAGCAACCCCAATGCAAAAATGTTAAATTTCTAATGAAATATGAGCACTTTTATTAAATAATTTTAACTGCGCACGCACAAGCTTTAACTAAATTTAATTTGGACAATTTAATAACCAAAAGTATTGAACTACATTTATGAAAACCCCAAACAAATATGGTGTAAACTCAAAAATTGCACGCGATAAATTTAAGTGAATTTCAGTTCCTCTCAAAGAAAACGGAAATGATAAGGGATGGATGGATGGATGGTTGGGTTTTACGTCGCGCTAGTGCTGCGCAGGTGGGCAATTGGCGACGGTCTGGGACACACCCCTAGAGGTGGTCCGGAGACATGCCATCACAATTTTGATCCTCCACAGAAGGGATGGCTCTTCCGCTTCGGTGACCCCAAGAGGTATAATTTGTGATGGGAACATGGAGGACATTGCGGCCACGACAGATTTTACGTGCACCAGCCACCATTAGTGTACACGACGGTCTTTGGCCGGCTCGAGTACCGAACCCGCAATCTTCCAATTACGAGGCCGGCGCTCTACCGACTGGGCTACCGCGTCCCGGAAATGATAAGGGAGTTTCATCAATATTTATTTACAATCAACGAGCAATATTTTACCATAGATTAAATAAAAATAAAAATATGAATAAATCCCCTTATAGTTTAGTTTTTTAACTTTTTGTATTTACACGATATATATATATATATATTTGTACACAATTTGTATATTTGTAACTACTTATATGAAAATATAAGTACTAGTTCAATGGTTTTGGCTTTTGGCTATTGAGTTATGCAAAGGAAATTTAGTTAAAAATTGCACATGCGTAGTTAAAAATTATTTAACAAAAATGCTCGTATTTCATTAGACATTCAATATATTTGCATTCTGATTGAAGTATGCCGTGTCTAATATAGTGTGTCAAGTTTTCTAAAAATGGCTAGCACAAGTTTAAATACCCTGCATGTTATAATTTAAAAATTGGCTTATTATTATTATTAATTTTTACTTCCATTATCCGACTACCGTAGGTAATGGAAGTATTGTATTCGGTCAAAAAATTTGGTATCGAATTTTCACCTGGTTTATATGTTTCAAGGTCTCCTTTTGGCAAATTGTCAGAATGTATATTTGTGTGTATGGAATCTTCTGACTATCATATCTCCTAAACTAATAAAGATAGAAAGACAAAACTTCAGAATTGAGACAGCTCTGGTGTACAGATGATTTTTCCAACTTCTGATGTAAATTGAAAAACTAGAAGTTGAAGATTAGAAATAGGAAGTGAGACCGTAAGTCCGTATCCCAAAAACGGTTCGAACGATTTCCTTCAAAGTTACTATATAAACATCCTATTAGATGTCCTTTTGTATGTATTAGTTGGTTAGTTCAGAAAAATTGATAGACGTCGCATATAAGTAGACTAATTTGTGGTCTCGATAGTGCGTTCCTTTAAAAACAGTTGTGCGGATTTTTTTTTTTTTTTTTTTTTTCAAACTCACCATATTAATTCTCTTATAGATATCCTTTCATGCGTAATTGCAGTTTTCCGGTGAACAGAGGAGTTTGCCAAGTTTTGGTGGAAATTGGAAGTGGGACCGAAAGTCAGCATCTCAAAATCGGCTCTAGAGATTTTCTTGAAAATTACTACATGTATTATTTGGTTATTACAGGAAAATTGGCAGTCATCCTGATTAGGTAGATCAGTTATAGATATCGGAAATGGGGGATTTACAAAAAAAAAAAAAGGTTCTACCGATTATTATTATTATTATTATTATTATTTTTAACTCGCTACGTACACTGCTTTACATGTCTCATGTCATTTTATATACACATGTTTCTCTTACAGGAAAATCGTTAGATGTGTGATTTGTTAGATCAATTTTATATCCTCTGACTACATTATCTCCCAAAAGTGTTTTTAATACGTGTAATCGTAGGTAATGGAAGCCTTGTGTTCATTACACACCAGATTTTTGTAAAGAAACCCTTATATCTCCCTGAATATATGTAATAATTTCATAAGAATTTATACAGATATTTATACAGATATTAAGAAGAAGACTCATAATTACATGCTACAGTCACAACGCATTTCAAGCATTACGTTTTACAAGCTGACCCCAAATATTTTCAGCTTTCTTTAATATTTTACTGGTCCCCCTTTTGCAAAACTTTCGCTGAAATATATGAGATATACTATGTTCTTTACACTCTTGAAGTTTCAAGATGATTCAGACAGCCCTTTTTGAGATATTTGAATAAACGTCTGAAATCAAATGGTGTTCGGTAATTTATGAAAAGTTAGTGTAACATACATATAGAAAATGTTTTGATTATGCCTTTTAATAGATTTTTTTAATATGTTTACAAGCTTTTCTTAATTCTACTATCATTATTCTAAATTTACAAGTTTAATGACGTCTCTGTCTAAACTTTTACATCACAATGTATTTTTGTAAAAAAAAAAAATGTATTAAGTTATCATGGCACCAAATTCTTTATTTACTCAACTCAATATTTTACTTTACGCCTATACTACTACGAAGACTTTTTAACGATTGCTAAAAACCTTTCTGAAGAAATCAGTTAAAAGAAGGCTTCGCAATTTCCTATACGAAAGGGCTTGAAGGAAGATGAGTACTAACATGTCGGGTATAACACTAGACTTTGAAATGGGTCATATACATTTATATACATTTCATTTGACTTTCGTAAGATATTAGGAACATGGTTAAAATTAAGTCCAAAATTTAATGACAACTCATGTACCGACTTTTTATTCGAAACAGATTGAAGATAAGTTGCTAATAGTGTCAGATAGATTGTCCCATAAGCTTTCAAGAGGGTTGAAACAACATCTGTGGAAAAATCCTTAATTCTGGCGCAAATAGTGTATAAACAGAGGTACGTTGCATCTACCTACACACAAGCTACCACTTCATAGCAGTCTCACAAGTATTCCACTTTTAGTATTTGCAGGATAATAAGTTCATCTTTCCTACTCGCCATCATCGTCATCATGTAACTCGCCAAGCGCTAGACCGTTCGGAAAGGAGCTCGAATGAGTTCACGGTATATAGTCCACAGTTCGAGTACATGCAAAGTAACTTATCACTAAAATGTGTATTTTATTTGAAATACTTTGCTAATATCATTTGTGAACTTTCTCCCTAATTTTCATTTTACAGGTCAGTCGTGGTAGTCTCCTTTGTAAATGTACCAATAAAATGTTAAAAATGTTACAATTCATATTTTGTAATATTAATTTCTCGGTTCTTATTTTACAACATAAAATTATGAAAATTATAAGATTAAGATATTAGTGTTTACTTTTTGTAAAGTGGAATGTACATACGAAAATTCAGTATACTTCGGGAAGTATAAATAAAAGTACAAAAAAGTATTTTAACAAATTATAAAATTAAATTTAAAATTACTCTTTATTCCAAAATTTTACTTCATACGCTTTGTAATGTGGAATCTAGATATGCATTTAAAGCAAAACATTTTTTAGATTTGTAAACTACTGAAATTGTTAAAGGGGTAGTTCAAATTTCGATATTTATACGGATTTACACACGAACAGCAAACGTTATTCCGACTAGATTGATATTATAATTTGATTTGTTGCAGGAAGTTTCTTTTTCGTTTTTTTTTTTTTTTTTTTTTTCCCTCTCGCTTTATGTAATTAATCATTAAAAGTCAAATTTGACTGTTTTCAAAATAATCTATAGTCATAACTATATCACATTTTTATAGGTTGAACACTGAAATGTTTTATTCCTTAATGCCCGATTTCCTTTCTCAAAGTCTTAATTTTTTTGGGATTGACATACAGTCGGTAACAAAAGTCTCCGAACACTAGTAAAAATTCCTATATAAAAAAAGTGTTTTTTAAATAAATCCTTGTCGAATCCTTTTTTTAGACTGACTATGAACAGGATTCGACAAGGATTTATTTAACAAAACTGTATTAAGTGTACTTTTTTTATACAGGAATTTTCGCTAGTGTTCGGAGACTTTTGTTACCGACTGTACATAAGAGTTTTGTAATATTAGATATTTGAAATGCTAATGATAATTTAACATTAAAAATTTAACAAATGTGTTTTCGAAAATCACCAAAGGTGTTTGTATGAAGTGTGCTGGGACATTTGAAACATTGCTGGAATGTTAGCCTAATACGCAGCTAAAAAGAATATATTACGATCATATTTCCACTGATAAAATAATTCAAATCAACGAATTGGATTTTTCCCCCTTGTACCAGCTCATAACGTAACGAAGTTTTTTTTTTTTTTTTTTTTTTTTTTTTTCAAAGAGCAAATCAACGAGAGCTACGCATCATAAGTATATAGATAAATAAAAAATTGTCCACCATCATTTAACGACTATCACGAAATTTTGTTTTTCTATCGATCTTTAAGACATCGGCAGTGGTAACAGACGGTGTGAATGAAGTGACTATTTTGTTTGGCACTTCGAGCCACCACTTGCACATTCTTGCTGTGACTCTGCTCATAACATTTGCGTTTTTGGAAAAGAACAGAATATCATATAAATTTCTAGGCCAACATATTACTGATATTTTCTTTAATTCATAGAAATAAAATAATTCTTTGCATTATCCCCCATTAAATGTTCATTTCTTTCCCCAATTTGGATTTAGATTCATAGAAATGAAAAACCGAGAATCTCTAAATTAATAAGAAACGAAATAATTTATTTTTCTTTTAGATATTCCTTTTAAGAAATGCAACAAACAATATGATACAGTGCGATAGGTCACTAACCTATCAGGAAAATCCAAGCACGGTGGTGTACATTTGTCACTACTGATGTAACACCATTTAACGGATGGCCTTGAAGAAAGTAGTCAAGAAGATCCCGATTGTCACCAACTGTCGCATCCGTTCCTGTCAATTATCCACGACTGAGTGACACCATTTCTCGGCAACAATGTGTATCTATATTTCTTTCTGAAACACTTCTGGCTATACTTTCACTCAAAGAAATCTCAAAATGTCATTTCATGGCATCAACTAGGACAGAAAGCAGACCGAACAATGACGTTTAAAATATCACTTCTGAACACTCATTTTTCTATTCGGTTTCTATTAGGCGCTTTTAAAGGTTACACCGCTATTTTTTGACTATCATTTGCTTTCGTCACGACCTCTTAAGTTAATTCTAAGTATTTAAAAAAGGGTATGAATTTCTGATTGACGTATTTTTTATCATTTTCGCTCATCCAAGGTTCGGATTTCGTTAATTACATAAGCAGCAATGAAGTTTATTTTGCATAAATGCGTATGAATATCGCGTGCTAAATTATATGAATAATAAAATCAACAAGGATGGATTTCAAAAATTTCGTTTTTCTGTCGATCTGAGAAAACTTTCATTAGAAGAAAAGGTTAGAAATTAGTTTACCCACAGACTAAGAAAATATTGAGGAAGTTTAACTTTTAGTAAACTTTATTTTAAGGCGGGGAGGGAGGAAGTTTGCAAAGTGTTAAATAAACTACATTTCCAAAAACAACCGGACACTTTCGATTTCAGACGTTTTGTCAAACACCTCAAAACGTGCTCGATGAATTATCTTGAAATTTCAGGTGTGTAAAGAACATGTTATACCTCATACATTTCAGTGAAAGTTTTGCCTCGAAAGGAAAAAGATTACTAGTAAAAAAATTAAAGAAAAACACTGTTTTGTTTGCGATCACCCTGTAAAAATTAATGTCTGAAATGTGTTGTTGCAATGTCATATGAATATGATGCTTCTTTTCATCATCTGTATTCATTGCATCAGAATAGCAAGTATATTCATAAAGATATAAGGGATAAATCGAAGTTTTTTTTTCCTCACGATTTTTGTTTGTAACATGCAAGATTTTTAAAAAACAAAAATGCAATGTCATTTTGTGAAATTTTGACATACTGCAATGAGAATGAAAAAAAAAATGAAATAGCTAAAGAAATATGAGTATTTTTACTTAACAATTTTAACTGCGCATGCGCAAGTATTAACAAAAACTCATTTGCCTAATTTATTAGCCACATGTGTTGAGTGATTTATATGAAAAACCTCAAGTAAATATCATGAAAATTCAAAAAGTTACCATCGACAGAATGAGCTGAATTTCAATTACTCTATCTCTTTCTCTCTTCAAAAAAAAAAAAAAAAAAAAAAGTGTGTGTGTGGGGGGGGGGAGACAAAACTAATATAAGCTTTTACTCATACTTTTATTATAATTCAACCAATGGCAATATAGTGTTCACTGATTATAAATCTAATACTAAAATAAATATGAAAACACGCCACATATATGAAACCCGATAATATTCTGACACACAAAAGTATTAAAGTATTATTGGCTAAACTGGAATACTTTTCACAAAAGATTTTAGTTTGCTTTCAAATTCAATGCATATTTTCTGATATATTTATGAAGTTACAAGAGTATTATTGGCAGTGAAGGAATCTAAGTATTATCGGCTAAACTGGAATACGTTTGAAGTCAGATGAACTTTGATTTTGAAGTTACCAAAATATTATTACCAGTTAAGGTATCAGAGTATTATTGGCTAAACTGGAATACTTCTCACAAAAGATTTTAGTTTACTTTCAAATTCAATACATATTTTCTGTTATATTTATCAAGTTTAATTTGTTATTGCCAACAAAACTAGGATTTTTTTTTCATTTTTTGTTATATTATATCAAACTACTACAGACTACTGACTATAGTTTATAATAGCTTATTTTATAAACCATTCCAAGATCTCTTCAAAGTTTGGTTTGTGTTGTCGCTATACAGTCATTTTTTGCGCATTAAGACCCAATAGACAAGGACTTGCGACTTAAAGCGGACTGAACCACTACGAACATCCACACTTCATCCGGGACTCGAACCAGACACTGAAAACTGAATACTTAAGCGCTGATTATTCCGCCACCAGATGAAAACAATTTTGTGGATATGCTTGAGGCTTTACAGTAGATGATCTGGAAAAAAAAAAATAAAGAAAAGAAGAAGAAAATGTTTGAAAACAGCACATGGTTACTAAAATAAATAATGCAATAAACAATACACCTCTCAAAAAGACAAATATTTTCTGGCGCTCCAAAACGCTACGAACATTTACGCCTGATCCGGGACGCACTTTTACGATTTGTACACCTACTGGAGTTAGGTAAAACAATCAAGCAGTTTCATTGGTTCTCTCTTGCGAGAGCATCCCAAACAAGTCAGCGAATTATTCATTTTAATTTACCATACAGATGGAATTCCCTCAAACTATTCGCATGAATCTTACAACAGAGAGCTTACTTACAAATTTGGAAAATCAAATTGTTGAAAATAGACGTACAATTTTAATTCGCTCCAATATTAAATGTATGGATATATTAATAAAAGGATTAAAGAGTTTGGAAATAAAACAAATACTAAATGGGATGCCAGTTATTTACGCCCTGAAGGAGAAAGATTTGTTTGTCTAGTTTTCTGTTTCTAAATTAATTTTAGCTTTTCCACTTTAAATGCGGAATGTGTTTAACCTTTTTCGTTTTTTGTTTATCTCAAAATAGATATTTTTATTTTTACAGGAAAAAACTTGTATGTCATTACAGTTCATTTCGTAAGGTGCATTCTGAAAAAATTAAGCGAGGAATGTCAAAAAATGTACAGTCGGTAACAAAAGTGTCCGAACGCTAGCAAAAATTCCTATATAAAAAAAGTACACTTTATACGGTTTTGTTAAATAAATCCTTGTCGAATCCTGTTCTTAGTCAGTCTAAGAACACGATTCGATAAGGATTTATTTAACAAAACCATATGAAGTGTACCTTTTTTACATAGGAATTTTTGCTAGTGTTCGGACACTTTTGTTACCGACTGTAGAATATTAGTCTTTGATAATCTTGAAGATAAAATTAGACTCTGCATGTACTAGAATTAGGGACGCAAGGCTTTCAAAACACCCGGTTTTTTTCCCGAAAAAAAAAAAAAACGTTTTTTTTCTCTGAGAATTTAAGACAAAATTGGAAATTTTGAAAATTCCCCAAAACTGGGAATTTTGAAATTATGAATATTTTTATAATTTTTGTATTTGTTAAATACTTTTTGTGTAAATAAACAGCCTCCGATCCTTAAATTAATTTCACCTTTAAATTCTGCGTAGATTTCATTTCCCTTTTCCTTTCCCGCTAATTCTAGCATCTTCGATGTTCATGTTCATTCCGTAAACGAATAAAATAATTAATTATAATTAATTCGTCGCTAACACTAACGGTAAGTTTCTGTCACTATATTCATTAATATTAGCATTTTTACCAACTTTTTAATACTTAGCAGTTTTACTAACTGAATCACAAGCGGTAAGTCTATAATTTTATTTTTTTATATAATACTTTATATTAATAACAATTATAATATTAAAATTTGTAGTGCTTAAAGGAAAAAAAAACAATTGTTTTTACTGAGTACAAAAGTAGCTAATACATGTTATTTTATCTAGAATAATGTAGTGAAATGAATTAAATTTTAGGCTTATGAAATAATGTTATCTGGTGGAATTAAAAACTATATGTAAGAGGTGTCTCTGGAGAAAAATGCTTATAACAATCCAAAGTCTAATTTTTGCCAAATCAACAAGCCTAAGAAAAGTAACATGTTATGATTCAAAGAATTATTTTTTCTTAATCATACCATTATCTTTTAAGCTTATATATTTTGTAATTATATTTAGTTATATAAATATCACCATATATCTAGTAAGAAAGGGTTTTATATTGGAATATCTTTTCAGATATATAAAGTATGACTTGTTTATATAAGAAACGCTAATGATTTGGCTGCAGTTCTAATAAATTGAAAATAAAATGATAAATTAAAAGAATGTTATAAGCTTATCAGTATATCAAAGTCTTTAAAATTGCCTTTTATATTAAGTAAGCAACATATTATTTGCTTTAGAGATTTCTAATTTGTTTTTTCCCCGCAAAATTCCCAAAGTTCCCAAATTTCCCAGTTTTTCTCCCAAAATCCCCGGGTTTTTTCCCTTGGTTTTAAATTCCTGGGTTTTTTGCATCTCTAACTAGAATGACAGACAAGTTTATAGCTGTAAGTTATACATAATTTTCGGTCATCGTTTACATTTCCCAGATATTTTCAGCAAACAGGATTGTTAAAGAGAAATCAAATTTTAATTTCTTTTTTTATTTTCTGAGAATATATTATGTAAGGAAATTACTGTAATCATGAAAAAATTCGACTATGAGATTTTGATATATCTATACATTTTAAGGTCTCCTGAATTAATTTTTGCTTTTTTTTGCGGAAATGAATATAAGTATGTGTGTGTTTTTCATGTATCTATACGTTTTGAGGTTTCTTGAATTATTTTTTCTATTTCCATAGTGATGCATATAAGTACGTGTGTAATTTTGATGTATTTATACGTTTTGAGGTCTCCTGAATTCATTTTTACTGTTTTTTGTTGAATACGATAACATGTAATGTTCGAATGAACTGAAAGTTGGTAGGTATGTTATAGGTCACCACCGCACGAATTGTACCGACTTTAATGAATCTAGCAATTATAGTTTTTTTTACACGAACACAAAGAACAATTCTTTATCATTATGACCTATGGGATCAAATTACACTGCGCTTCAAAAAATAATTTTCATTCAGAGCAGTGTTATTAAAGTGCGATACCATCTAATCGCTATGGTCGAATGAACTGAAAGTTGTGGGTATGTTACAGGTCACCGCCTCACACGAAATAAATAGATTTTAACAAATTTAGAACTTATAGCTTCTTTGCTCTCTCTCTTTTTAAACAGTAGCACAAAGAACAATTCTTTATAATTATAGCCTATGGAGGAAATTATTAAAGTGCCGTGTACCCTCTAAACGCTTTGTTCGAATGAGCTGAAAATTGTTAGTATGTTATAGGACATCGTCGCATGAACTGTCTAGAATTTTTATGAATACAATGCTTTTAGTTCTTTTACAGTGGCCCAAAATAAATTCGTTATCATTACGGAATATGAACTTGAATTACACTGCTCAGAAAAAAAAAAAAAAAAAAAAAAAAAAATTCGAGATCTGATACCATTCTTGCAGATTCTTATGTAAAATGACCTCCTGAATCTTAATATGACCACCATTTTGCCCAATCACCCACCGTTTTCTAGATACACCCCCTCCCTTATTTTTATCACTGTTTGGTAATTTTATACCCATCAGTTTGATTTTGAGAGGAACGATGATTATTTTAACCGTTAAATATCTTCTGACCTGAGAAGCTACAGAGGTAGAAAGTTCTAAAACATGAGCATTTATAGTAAGGAGGAAATTTGAGGCAATTTATGCCCAGAAAACAAAAGAAAATCAAAAGAGCAATCAGTTTCTGTTTCCTTTTTTTTCACAATATTTCTCTTATTTTTTACATATTCCAGCATCCAGTTTGCCATTTTCTTACCAAAACACCCCAAATAATAAAAAGTATATAGCGAAATTTTTTTCAAAATGTTGGTAAAGTCTCAAAGCTCTCGCAAGAAAGTTTGATTCACTTTACAACGTTTGCTTTCAATAACTCCCACGTTAAATGTTTTGGGCAGTAAAACATGAACAGTAAAACATCCTCCTTTGACACGTGTTAAAGGTCACTGCTCTTATCATTGTAGTCGTCAGTCATTATCTACCTTTAGTACACGTTTTGCGATAAAAGAGTGAACTTTAAGGTGTTCTCGACAGTGGTGATCTTTAACACGTGTCAAAGGAGGATATTTTACTGTTCATGTTTTACTGCCTAAAACATTTAACGTGGAAGTTATTGAAAGCAAACGTCATTTGTACAGTGAATCAGTCAAACTTTCTTGTGAGAGCTTTGAGACTTTACCAAAATTTTGAAAAAATTTTCACTATATAATTTTTATTATTTGGGGTATTTTGGTAAGAAAATGGCAAACTGGAAGCTGGAATATGTAAAAAATAAGAGAAATATTGCAGAAAAAAAAGAAAAAAAGAAACAAACTGATTGTTTTTATTGATTTTCTTTTGTTTTCTGAGCACAAATCCCTTCAAATTCCCTCCTTACTACAAATGTTCGTGTTTTAGAACTTTCTACCTCTGTAGCTCTTTAGGTCAAAAGACATTTAACGATTAAAATAATTATCGTTCCTCTCCAAATCAAACTGATGGGTATAAAATTACCAAACAATGATAAAAATGAGGGAGGGGGTGTATCTAGAAAATGGTTGGTGATTGTGCGAAATGGTGATCATATTCGGATTCATAGGAGATCATTTTACATAAGAATATGCTGAAATGGTGTCAGAGGCAATTTTCATGCCGAGCAGTGTTATTTGAATTGCATTAATATTTAAACTCAATATTCGATCAAAATAAAATTGGTAAGCATGTTATAATTTTTTATCGCAAGAACCATATAGATATACATGAATGTATGAGTTTTAGTTTTTTTTTTTTTTTTTTTTTTTTTTTTTTTTTACAATATATAGATTTTTTATACATTGGGGTTTATGTGCTCAAACTATTTAAGGTTAAAAGATTTAATAATATTAAACTGTTAAAAAAAAAAAAAAAAATTCTAAATAAATATTTTGATATTGCGAGCTGACTGTTTACAGTTCTTTTACAAAGACGCACAAAAGAATTTGGATGTATTACAATCCACTAAATAACATACAACTGGGAGGGAAATACTCAAACACTCTATGATTTTCCCTTTTTTTTTTTTAACAAGTTCTCTAATTTGAATAGATTTAAACAACTGTTAATTATTAAATGTCGAGTTACATTTTTTAATAAATATATATAACTTCTTTCTTTCTTTCTAAACGTTCATGATTTTTATTTTCTTTTATTATTTCTTTCGTTATTTATTTCTTTTCATTCTTTTTTCTGGATGAAGGGAAGTTTATTAGCAAAGAAATTCACATGATTTTTCTAGTTTCGGAGCATTCTTAAAATGAAATGTGTATGTTACATCATTTATACATGGTCTTACTACGATTATTTATAATTTCATCTCATATCACCACAATGTGGCAAACTCAATTGTTGACCAGAAAATAACAATTGCATATGAAAGGTTATCTAAAAAGCAGTTAATATGGCGAGTTAGAAAAAATTTCATACAACCATTTTGCAAGAACCGAAAACTGACCTACTTATACAGAAAGAATATCAATTTTTCTGAACTAACCAACTAATACATATGAAATGACATATAAGATAGTGCTTATATACAGTCTTACAGTTCCACTTTTGGTTTCCAATGTCACACTTCCAGTTTTCCAATTTTTACCAAAAGTTGGAAAAATCATCTGTACACCAGACTGGCCTCAATTCTGAAGTTTCATCGTTCTATATTTAATAGTTTTGGAGATATGGAAGTCAGACGATCTCTCTCTCTCTGTCTCCCCCCGCCTCCCCCCAATTGATGAAAACCACTTTTTGGGGCAAAAACATGTGAATCAGATTAAAACTCGAAAGTGAATTTTTGACAGAATACAATGAATATTCCCATTCCCACAGTAGTTGGGTAACAGAAGTAAAAATGTTATACAGATGCAGAAAAAATAGCATTGAACAATATTTTGTTCAAAATAATCTCCATTTTTCTGAAAATAGTAGCTTTTAAACTACTTTTACACAAAAATAGTTGCCATAGTAGCCTGGGGTAGATTTTAGTAGCAAATAGTTGCTTTTTAGTTGCCGCTGGAAACCCTGAGAGATGCATAAAAACAATAAAAATAATTAAAGAAACTATAAATTTACAAAAACACAATATTCAAATACCTATATGATATCATATAAAATATTTAAATTACAATTATTTTTTAATTCTATTGGCAGAACTGCAATTTTATTAATTGTACATTTAAATTCCCCCAATTTTGTTTTAACTTTAACAACTCTGACTTTTCTGTCAGATCCATGATAGACTGATATAATACGGCCTAATAGCCATATATTCATGGGGAAAAGTCGTCTTTAATTAAACACATTTGACCAACCATTAAATCATTCTTTTCAGCCATCCATTTTGACGTAGCCTGTAAAGTATTTAAATAATTGGACTTCCATTTTTTCCAAATAAGTTGAATAACTTTAGTTACCCTTTGCCAATGACTTAATCAGTTTTCATTTATATCAGTTATAAGTGCCTCAGGTATAGCTATCAAGGGTCTCCCTATTAGGAAATGACCAGGGGTCAAAACAGCAAATTTATCTAAGTCATTACTTAATGGAGTAAGAGGGGGTAAATTTAATATTCCCTCTACCTGAATCATAATGGTCTTGAATTCTTCATATGTAAAAAAATAAATTAAGTAAATAATCATTTAAGATTAGAAGCTTTTTATTGTGAAGCCCTAAAAAGCATAAAATAAAAAATTATTGAGGTAAAGACATGCTATAAAGAAATGAAAGTTTTAACACTAATGAAATTTTAAAGAAAAATATAGATATTTCCCTTTTGCAAGATATGAAAATTTTTAAATATTCAAAATATTTTAAAATGCATCCGAGACCAATATTCTTAGTTATTAGTTGTTTGTATAATTATCCGTCAAGCCATAAATTTCAAAGGTCACAAAAGCTTTTTCCAATATTTTGAATAGTTAAAAATTTTCATCTCTTGCAAAAGGGAAATATCTATATTTTTCTCTAAAATTTCAATAGTGTTAAATCTTTCATTTCTTTGTAGCATGTCTTTACCTCAATATTTTTTTTATTTTATGCTTTTTAGGGCTTCACAATGAAAAACTTCTAATCTTTAAAAAATATTTTTTACTTTGTGCTGTTTAGTTATAAATAAAGCTTCTTAAAAATCTAATCAAAATTTCTTAGGGTACTGTGTAAACAACTAAAGATTTTCTTTCAGATACTGACTTTTTTTTTATTATCTGAAAAAAAAAAAAAAATAGCACGTCGATCTTCAAGGATTGAACCCACGACCAACGCGTTATCAGCATGACATTCCAACCATAAGTCAAAGAACAGTCAAAAAATGTCATAGAACATGCTAGAAAAATCTACGTAATGCAAAAAAATATTGTTCTTGAATGCTTTTCGAAATACTTTGAATATTTAAGAATCTTCATCTTGTGTAAAAGTGAAATATCTACATTCTTCTTTAAAATTTTCTTACTGTTGGAACTTTTAATTTTTATAGCATGTCTCTGCAAGAATAAAATTTTATTTTATGCTTTTTAAAGGCTCCACAACAAAAAGTGTTCAGCATTTTTTTTTCTTTCTTTCTTTTTTTTATTATTTTTAGTTACTAAGAAAGAAAGCTTCTTAAAAGAACTGATCAAAATTTCTTAGGATACTGTGTAGACCATGAAAGGTTTTGTTTTTAACAAATAACATCTTTTTTATTAATTATTTACAAAAAAGTAACACGCCAGCCATTGAAGACCGAACCCACCCACCAACATCACGTTATCAACATGACGCTTTAACCTACTGAGCCATTGAATGATGTAAAAATTCCTTACATTTACTGTAAAGTGGAAGCGCTTTGTTTTTTTAGCATGACACGAAGACGCTATGACAAAATCCAATTTCAAAAATAAGAAGTTTCAAAAAAAATAATTATTTATATATTTTTTACTTAAAACATTTTATTTGGTGCCTTTTTTTAATATCAAAAATATTTTGTGATTTTTAATATCTAAAAAAAAGTTCCTTAAAAAAAACTCCTCAAAAAATTCTTAGGATACAGTGTAAGCAACGAAAAATTTTCTTGTATCAATTCACACCTTTTCTAACTAATTATCTGCAAAAATTAACCCGCCAGACCTTCCGAGGACCGAACTCTCGACCACTGCATTATTAATGTGACGCTCTAACCAACTGAACCAAGGAGCGACAAATGGAATGGCTTATATTTACTTTAAAATGAAGACACCTTGTTTCCTAGCGTGACACAAAGACACAATGACAAAGTCAATTTCATATAAAAAGCTTCTAATGAAGATTTCCTATAACTCTTTTTGAGATGATGTTTTACTGATTTCACGTCAGCCTCCCAAAAGGGAGGATTTGGAATGTATGAAATTACAATCAATATTTTCGGATGTAAAATAATTAGCCAAATTTTCATCGGGAAAATTAATTAATTTATAAAATCTTTTCAATTTTGAATTTGATCCTACAAAATTAGTAGCATTATCAGTATAAATTTTGGAACATTTGCCATGTCTACTGGTAAAACATTTTAATGTTGTGATCAAAGCATTAGAAGTCAGATCCGATAATAGTTCAAGATGGATGGCTTTAGCAGAAAAACATATAAAAATATAAACCTTATTTAAAGTGCCTTTTCTTTGATTTTTTATATCTTATTAAATAAGGACCACTTAAATCAAGACCAGTAATAGTAAATGGGGCTGAAACATTTACCCTTTCTTTGGGCAAATCGTCCATAATTTGGGAAGATAATATAGGCTGATTTTTGAAACATATTACACATTGGTGCACTGTTTTAAGTGCCATATCGCAGCCACTTAAAGGCCAAAAAAGGATTTAAGTTAGAAATTTTACTTGAAAGACCCTTTTGGTCAAATAGCTCCTTTTAAAAATGCTGGACAATTTTTATTTCAGCCTCTTTTATCTCTTATAAACTCAGAGGACCTAATTTTCTTTCTTTGTTGCGACAGTTGAATATGAACCTGGAAATATAACAAAAAACGCAATTAATTTTAAAATAATTATGAGAATGTTCAAAAAGTCTATCAAAGGTATTGTCAGATTCTTTTGCTAACAGAACAGTCTCTAAAGAGCCTTCATTTTCAAGAGTCCTTTTCTTTTTCATAACTGCAGTCTCTTTCTCGCCTTCTGGGAGGGAATCGAACTCCTGAACAGCTGGTTGGAAGTTTTTCGGAAATTCAGGATCTTTCAAAAATTTAGCACCTGTCCACCATGTGGCGCTGATTGTTAAGCTATCGGCTATCATCCCTTGAGACAAATGGTCAGCAGGATTTTCTTTACCTGCACAATAAAACCAGAAGTTAGGGTTCGTCAGACTGGCAATTTCTTGAACTCGGTTAACAACAAATTGCTTCCATCGGGTTTTAGTGCCCTTTATCCAGAAGAGTACTATCTGTGAGTCAGTCCAGTGATATTTAACAGAAGGTCTTAAGATTTACAATATTTTTTACTTTGGAGATCATACGAGCAGCGACCAGAGCACCTAACAATTCTAGGCGAGGTAGTGTAACACTGTTGAGAGGAGCTATATGACTCTTGGAAGTTCAAAGTTTCACTGAAATGCCATTTTTTGATTTTGTTCTTGCATAAATGGCAGTGCCATATGCTTTTTTGCTGGCATCACCAAAATTATGTAATTCAACATGTTCTTGGGTAGTAGCATCAAAGATGAATCTAGGGATTCCAAACTCTTTTAATAAGAGTAATTCCGAACACCATCTCTTCCATTCCTTTTCGATATCTGATGATAATGATTCATTCCATTTGGTTAGTTGTCCAGATAGAATGATATATTTTGCCCTAACAGTGAAGGGCAAAATTATCCCCAAAGGGTCAAACATTCTCCCTATGGCTTGAAGAATGGTCTGTTTGGTAATTCTGTTTATGGACATAAAGTTCAACAAACTTTTGATATCCACAATTAAATTATCCTTATTAGTGTCCCAAGATAGTCCTAAGATCTTTGGTTTATGCCTAAGCCAATGGTAGATTCTACAGGGTATGTATCAAATTCTTTGCTTTTCCGCTGCTTGGTTAAATCAGCGTCATTACTTATCCATTTTTTAAGGGACATACCTGTGTCTTTCACAATATTTTTTGCACTTTGTGATAATTCAAGTGCTTTGTTAAAATCATTACCTCTGGAAATTAAATCGTCTATGTAAAAACATTTATCTAACAGTCGAACAGTAGCGGGAAATTCTTCTCTATATTTCTCAATGTGATATCAAATAGTAGCAGTGAGCAAGAATGGGCTTAAACACACACCAAAATTTACTCGATTGAAAAGATAAATCTGTAATTTGGGCTTTTTATGTACATGTGATGCGGTTCTTCGTCACTGCAGAAAAAAGGAACAGCGTCTATGTTCATCAGCGAGACAAATTTGTAGAAAGGCCTATTTTATATCAGAACAAAAGGCTATTATGTTTAACCTAAAATTAATTAAAATATCCAAAAGATTCGGATCCAAATTTATTCCTGCCTATAGGCAATCATTCAATGACAACTGATTATTTTGGTGATTTCCTGTGTCAAACGCTATTCTTGTTTTGGATGTTAAGCGACCTTCTTTTCTTACTGCCGGATGAGGCAAATAATAAATAGGTTTGTTTAAGTCATTTTCTGCTGTACTGGGTTTGACTGTCTATTATTTTTTGATTTACGTAATCACAAATCATCTCTCTATATTGTTTATATAGTTCTCAATCATGTTTAAAATGTCTCCACAAACTTAAAAAATTGTTCCTTCGTTAACGTGTAATTATCGGAAAGTTCATTATAGGATCTTCTAAAAGGCAACTGTACAATGTAGCATTTATTTTTAAACTGAACCGTTTCATTAAAAATTTCCATAGCTTTATCCCTTTCCTTTTGAATTGAATCGTCTCTTGTTCCAAGGCTCTCTAGATCAAAAACTAGTATGTTGTGGCCACCACAAGACTTTCTTCTATATTTTCCTATATACATATTCAATCAGTAACAATATTTAAAAAAAAAAAAAAAATACGATTTTTTCTAAGTTTTTTTTTTTTTTTTTATGTTGTTGTTAAAAGTAATACATATTCAACCAGCAACAATATTTATAAAAAAAAAAAAAAAAAAAAAAAAAACGATTTTTTTTCTAAGTTTTTTTTTTTGTTAAAAGTAAAAAAAATCGATAACTTTCTTTTAAATTATCACAGATTTATAGTTCAACCATTCGTTTTAAAGGTATTGACGAGATCTTTAGAAAGATACCCATCTTGAAAATTTACCCCCCCCCAGGGGAGTACTTTCCCCCAGGGGGGGAACTGGTGCCCCACATGCACAAAATTTTTTTCCTAGTTAACTACTACTATTACCAATAATTCATATTAATTTTACAATCACAAGTTTAAAATAACGCTCATTATGTACATTTATACGAAATTTTATCCTATACTGCCATGTTAAAAATTTAGAAAAAATGCGATCACAGCGCCACCTGTTGAGCTATTGATCCCCAAATGTAATCAGCAGCATTTTATGTCGGGGAACAACTAAATACCAAGTTTGGTTAAATTTCGTTAAAAAAAAAAAAAAAAAAAAAAAAAACATAAGATTTTTTTTTCTAAGTTTTTTTTCGTTAAAAGTAAAAAAATCCATAACTTTGTTTCAAATTGTCACAGATTTATAGTTCAACCATTCGTTTTAAAGGTATTGACGAGATCTTTCGAAAGATACCCATCTTGAAAATTTACCCCCCCAGGGGGGGAAGCGATGCCCCCACATGCACAAAATTTTTTTCCTAGTTACGTACTACTATTATCAATAATTCATATTAATTTTACAATCACAATTTTAAAATAACTCTTATTATGCACATTTATACGAATTTTTGTCCTATACTGCCATGTTAAAAATTTAGATAAAATGCTATCACAGCGCCACCTGTTGAGCTATTGATCCCCAAATATAATCAGCACCAGTTTATGTCGGGGACCAACTAAATACCAAGTTTGGTAAAATTTCGTTTAAAAAAAAAATAAAAAATAGGATTTTTTTGTTAAAAGTTTTTTTTTTTGTTAAAAGTAAAAAAAATCGATAACTTTGTTTTAAATTATCACAGATTTATGCTTCAACCATTCGTTTTAAAGGTATTGACGAGACCTTTCGAAAGATACCCATCTTGAAACTTGGCCCCCCCCCCCGGTGGGGGGGGAACCGATGCCCCCACATGCACAAAAATTTTTTCCCAGTTAACTATTACTATTATCAACGAGACCTTTCAAAAGATACCCATCTTGAAAATTTACTTTCCCGGGGGGGGTACTTCCCCCCCAGGGGGGGGGAACCGATGCCCCCACATGCACAAAATTTTTTTCCTAGTTACGTACTACTATTATCAATAATTCATATTAATTTTACAATCACAAGTGTAAAATAACTCTCATTATGCCCATTTATACGGAATTTTGTCCTATGCTGCCATGTTAAAAATTTGCATAAAATGCGATCACAGCGCCACCTGTTGAGCTATTGATCCCAAAATCTAATCAGCACCAGTTCATGTCAGGCTGCAACTAAATACCAAGTTTGGTTAAATTTCATTCATTAGTTCGTGAGATACAGCGTCCACAAAAAAATGATACAGACAGACAGACAGACATTTTCTAAAAACTATTAATTCGTAATCTAGACATCCCAAAACATGTAAATCCATCAAAAAACGGAGGTCGAAAATTTTCGCAAATCCAATACTTTCTCTATATTACATATAGAAGAAAGTAAAAAGCCTTAGAGTGCTGCTAAGCGAATCATCTGTCAAAACGAAACATTTCAAAATATTCAGTTCCATTTCTTCAACCTTTCCACATGCTAGTCTGGAATTTTTATATTAGAAATGTGTAATTTATTGAATGGTGTAAGCCCTGTAATTTTATCAATAATCAAAAATTCTACTGGTTCACAAAAGGAACAATTTTAATTTGAAATAAGGGTATTCAATTTCCACTTAATATTTTGAGTCAAGCCATTCAAACCTGACACTGGGGTCATAAGAATAACATTATATACATGCATTTGCAATTCACGCTGTAATCTTATTAAAATGTCAAAAAATTTTTTGAATGGGCATAATAATTATATCAATGCATGTAGAATTATATGTTTGTCAAAATGTTTTCATCATAAAAAATATAATAAAAACGTCATCGTGATATTCTCGCTCTTTAACACGTTCACGCCGGTGCATTCTTCTCAAAAGTATCTGATCACTAGCCAATAATTCTGATATCAAAAAAGTATACTTAAAACTGTTTTGTTCAATAAATCCTTCTTGAATCATGTTCTTAGACTGACTAAGATCATTATTCGACAAGGATTTATTTAACAAAGCAGTATTAAGTGTACTTTTTTTGGACAAGGATTATTGCTAGTGTTCGGATAATTTTGCTGTGAACCACAGGTGGCCCGCGCCGGCGTGAACGTGTTAATGATGATTGATTTGAAATACTAATGCCTAATAATAAACTTTTACAACCATTTTTTTAGCAGAAACGAATTAAATTTGAAAGTACTATATATATATATATATATATATATATATATATATATATATATATATATATATATATATATTAATAATGAAATAGAGTGCATTTTAATATCTTTCTGTAAAGACAAAGAAATTTTTTTAAAATCGTATCAAAATATGAGCACCTTGAAACATCTCATACCACTTTACGGTGATAATAAATGTTTTAAATATATATGTTTGTTATTTACTGCATTAGAGTTATGAAGATTTGTTTAAGTATATAAAAATTTCTTGAAAACTATCGAAATAAAAAACTATATATATATATATATATATATTTGAATGCTCTCTGCTTATTCATTTATAAATTTTTTCACTGGATTTTACATTATTACAGTTTTTAACAATACAGTAAGACCCCGCTTAACGCGGGGGGGATACGTTCCATCAAAGTAGAGCGTAATGCGAAACAGCGCTAAACGAAGCTAAAAATGCTTCCGTATAAAAATGTGTCCGTACAGCACCACACTAAACAAGGAACACAACTACACTGTTTAAGATATGTTATTTGGAAACCTAGCGCTGCGCGCGCACAATTTCGGGAAATCCCCGGGTTGAAATAAAAGAGCGCTAATCCGAAACAGCACTAAATGAAACAGCAAAAAGCGGGGTCTTACTGTATATTCTAAACGTACTTCGATATTACTTAGTGGATTCTTTTTTTTTTTTTTTTTTTTTTTTGATAATTTAATGTAATGTAATTTAATGTTTGAGAAACAAGAAGAAATCTTATTTTAAATCTATATTCAACTATTTAACTAATTTATCAAGCTTTCAAATATCTACAATATTAAAATTTTCTGTTTTTTATTTAGGGATATCTTCATTTATTATTATTGTTGTTTTTCTTATGCTTTCTAATGAAATAAAATCTGTAGTGAATTTTAATTTTACATGAATTTTAAAATGATATCTGGATGAAATTGTTAATTTTCAATAATCCTAACTTTCATTCCTGGACATGTCAGATAAAACAAAGTAAAGCTATGAGGATGTAGATATTAGAATTGGACTGATTGATGACCAACTTCGCAGTGTCATTATTTTTAATGTGTAATACTAAAAAAAGTTATGTGTATGAAAGAAACAAGACAAAAATTTGAGTTATATTTTTTCTTTTATAAAACATGAAAAATAATAAAACAAGCAAACAAAATACATAAGCATTAATATGGAAATAATATATTATAATAAATAATTGTACTATAAAATATATATAAAAATTCAAAACGAATAAACTAGATAATAACAAAAAATGTAAGTTTAAAAACTTTCATTCATCAAAAAATTGGTGCTTTGAAAGATATTCATTTTTACTTTTTTTTAAATATTACAGTTTATAAGATTTCAACAGATTATGTATGCAGGGGTGATTGTGACTCAAAAGTAAAAACCCTGAAAATTAAAGTCTTCAATAAAAAAGATCTTGGAATATCAAATGATACTCAAATTATTTAGACCACAAACACTTAATCTCTTTAAAATTTGTCCATATGTCCCCTGGATGACAAATCAACCACAGATATACAATAAATTAAAATCACACAATAAACTGATTAGAAAGAAAATCATTTATTGAAATTTTTATTTTTCCAGACAACCTTTAGGCAGAAACATCTGGTCTATCATGTAGATAGCTCAAGAGAAATAAACCGCAGGTAAAGGAAAACACCATTAAACAATGGGAGAAAGAAATACAATAAATTAAAATCACACAATAAACTGATTGGGAAGAAAATCATTTATTAAATTTTTTATTTTTCATAAAAATTCAGAAAAATCATTTTTATTTTTCTGCCTAAAGGTTGTCTGAGTGAGTAATGTCCACCGGTTGTCGGCCTGGATAGCTCTGGTAGAGCCTTGACCTAGTAAGTCAAAGATCTGGGGTTCAACTCCCGATCCAGGCATTATTTTTCACTCAGCCGGAAAAATAAAAAAATTTCAAAAAAAAAAAATAATAATAATAATAATAATAATAATTCAACCACAGATAACAACAAAAGATATATTTTTATGAAATATGAAAATAATGATGGATTGATTAAAAACTCTGAAATCAGGGGTAACCCCTGAACACAAACACCCCTGATTATAAACAAAACCAATCTAAGATACAAATTCTTTAACAATTATCAGAAACAATATTTTTATATTAAGGTTGAAAATGCATCAAAGTCATTTTTTCTCTCTTTCTTAGTGTATTTATGTTTTATAATAGTTTAAATTCTTTTAACTCTAAATTACTTAATGATCATATATATTTTTATACAAGAGTTTAACAAAATTTTGAAATATAATCCTTCGTAAATTAGAAAATTTGGCAAATCTACACGTTTTATAAGCATGTAACTATTTGCTATGGTTTTATAAAGGTTTATATATATAATAAGTGGTTTTGGAAGGATTACATGCAAATCTAGGAAATTGTTTAAAAAAAAAAAAAAAAAAAGAGAGAATCTGGCTATAAAAAATGTGAACAAATTTTTTAGTAGTAATTACTGTTCTTCAAGGCAAGTTGTTTTTCTTCAATACTTTTATATAATTCATTTTTCAATAAGAAAATAAAATTAACTGCTCAAAACTATTATGAATAACTTTATATTTTTTATTATTATAATTACTTATTTATGGTAACTTGTACTTCATTATTAGCAAATAATTCTTTTAAAAATAAAAGCTAAATGTGCTTTATTAAAATACTACACAGCTGTAGATTTAGGAACATTCAAATATTTTAAAACAAACATTTTCAAAATATACAAAAATTAACAGTAGAGGAGGTTTCATGATTGTACAACATATACAATATATAGATAATACAAAAATGATACAAAACAGATAAACATTTTAATACTGAAAAATCTTATTAAAAAATATAAAAATACTTGTTTGGAAAAAAATAAAATAACCAATAGTATTTAACCAGTTTATAAAATAACTCTGTAATAGTTAAAACAAATTCAAATAACTAAATATAAAGTTTGTTCAAAAGGCTCAATTTTAAATTTTTGAATATTTTGAAAACCTACTTGTGTATACTACTTTTTTTTTTTTTTTTTTTTTTTTTTAAATGATGGTATATAAACATGTAGTTTTTCAGAAATACAATTGTAAAATGTCATGAATATTGGATTAAAAAGAAATATGAGAATGAATTTTAACTTTTGTTTTACCTTTATACTTTCCTAAAAGCATATATGCAAAATTAAATTTATATGGAAAAAATTCCGTTTTAAATTTTAATTTATAATCATTCACTATCTAGTATTTGCGCACAAGGTTTTTATGGACTGCCAAATTATATTGTACCTATTTTATTTCCTTAATTTTCAATTTAAGATAAAATTGAACTAAATTAATTAAGACAAGTAATCAATTCAAAATGTATAAATGTCAAATGAGAGAGAGAACAAACTCTTAAATGCAAATCAAATTCTATTATTCAAAAGATAAAACATGAAAATCTTGAAAATAAATCACACATAAGAAAATAATGAGCATTTAGATGCATTAAAGAAAAGTAAGTAGTAATAGTTATATAATGTTTACTTGCATTGAAATAGATAATAAAATATCCTTTAAGATGTTAAAATTAATAAGTAGATTTTTTTTTTTTTAAATAAAATGAACATTTATAAAAGTAATACAACTAAAAGTGATCATGAAATTTTGCTTTCATTTAATCTCACCATGTTTTTCATATTTTTACGTAACTTTCTTGCTGGGGCTAATATTTTACATCAATTTGCTATTTATTTTCTCATAATAATACTTTAATGCTTCTCCTTATTTTATTTTTTAACTTTTTTTACTTATTTATTTTAAGTAGTTTTTACAAATGTTTATTAAGGTCCAATATAAGAATTTTATAAATTTAAACTCTAGTCAAAAGACAAAAAACATAAGAAAATAAGTACAGTAAGACCCCGCTTAACGCTGTTTCATTTAGCGCTGCTTTGGTTTAGCACTCTTTTATTTCAACCCGGGGATTCCCCGAAATTGCTCGCAGCGGTACAGGGATTCCCCGAGCCTCGTTTAGTGCTGTTTCGCATTACGCTCTACTTTGATGGAACGTATCCCCCGCGTTAAGCGGGGTCTTACTGTAGATATCATCTAAAATATGTTAGAAAAACAGATACATGTATTCTCATGAATTTGAAATCTTACATGAAAATATGGCAGAAAAATGCGAATTTATGATAATAAAAATAACATCATAAATCTCAATTTGTTTTAGCGACAAGAAAATATTTTCTCATAAGCATAGATTAAATTTAATTTTAAAATATTAGAACTTTAGTAAAACAAAACTATTACAATTTATAAATATTTTGAAAAAATAAAAATAAATAAAATGAATAAAAAATCAAATTTACAATAGAAAAGTAATATTTATCACGTACCTTTAAAAATCAATACATTACAGTTAAGCAACTTTACTTACATCTAGCATAAACGGTTTTGCTTATTGTTTTAATGATCACTAGTATGTTAACAATAAAGCAGAAAGGATTAGTCAGTATAAAGGGCTAGTTGGCACTATGGATTGACTTATAGAAATGGGGGCCCAGGACAAAATTATTAATTGGGGTCTTCTCCTGTCATAAAATACACAAAGTGAATTTTGTATTCATGTAAAATGCTTTTAATTAAAAAAGAAAAAACAGCTGATTTGGGGGCTTTCTTATAGATGGGGGGCCCAGGCACTTGCCCCATTTGCTCTTTGGGAAAGGCCCTGGTTGGTACATAGCTTTTATTTCCTGCCACCGTGAAGCTAGAGAGTTATTATCTTGGTAGTGAGGAGTGTAGGCATAGATGCAGTGGCGGATTTAAGGGGGGGGCTAGGGGGCTGAAGCCCCCCCAAAACACTGACATTCACAATTGAATATTGCAATTGTAAATTTTTTATTGGTCTAGAATAACACTTTGAAAAATTTTAGCCCCTCCCAAAAGTCAAGTTCTGGATCCGCCACTGCATAGATGCATCATCAGTCATAACTTCAGTCTGCTTGGAAGAGTCACAAAGGAGACTAGTTGACATACTTAGGTATATATTCAGTTCACATAGCTTGGTTTTACTTTATGATAGTTTAAAAACTGAAGATCATCTCTATGGTGCTTTCTCTCTATGGGCTTTCACCCTCAGACTCCTAACAAAATGATGGTGAGAATTTTTATTCAACAGTTTCCACAAACTCTGGAAACTCCCAAAAAAAGATGCCCACTGGTTACATCAAACAAGACAAACAACAAGTCATAATATCAAGAACATCCTCATCACCCTAAAAACAAAATAATGACTTTATTTTGGTGAAATATCAAACTTACTAGTAACTTAGGAAAATTGATGGTAACAAGATTCCCGTGTCCACTATGGTAAAAAAGGCAAACAAATGTGAAAGACCAAATGAAAACAATTCAATTTCATACAATCAAAGTAAAATTGCATAAAAATTGAACCCATCTATTCAAATAAATGAGTGTGCATCTTTTACATTTGTAGTTAATTTCAAACTTTGAGCTAACTACATTTAAATAATTATAGATAGGTATAATAATAAGGAAAAATAATTTTTCTTGGCGAATTCATTATTTGTTCACACATTTAAACAGAAATGCTTGGCCAAACATTGTTAAAATAAAATGTTTTGATAAAATAAAATATTCTTCCTCAAAAATTGTTGCATTCTGCCTAAGTATTTTCATACCAACTCAATCCTACAGTTATGCCAACTGACCTCACACTTGAGGTCAGGTGGTATAATCACCACCTTTTAGGAAAAAGGGTTTTTTTTTTTTTGGTGGTGGTGGTGGGGATTACCTAAACTCAAATATAATTGATACGTTCTGCACAATTTTGTAGTAAAAAATGTAAGCTTTCTGACACATTCATCAGAATTTCTCTAAGTATTGCAGAAAATAATAGAAAAATCAAAAACTAAAATCTATGTCAACTAATCTTGGACATAAAAAAAAAAATGATGGTGCGAATGAAATATATGACAAAGCCTCTCATGGCAAAAAACATCTTTGTTGATATACTGATAGTTTTAAAATTTGGCTTTGAATAAAACTTATAAGGTTGAATATATTCATTTTTGTGATAATGAATTGCACTTTATGGCACTAAAAAGAAAAAACAGAATTTCTTTGTACAATTCATAATTATGCTTACATAATAATACCACCATTGACTAGAGAAGCGAACAATAAAAAAAAATTAAACAACAATCTTCAGAGTAACAAATGCAGTAACATAATATGCATTACAGAGCTTGTGCTAAAAATAAATAAATAAATAAATAAAAATTCTTTTCATGACTTGAGAAAAATTATAGCAGTAACAATGCTGCAATAAAAATATATATATATATATACTTTTTTTTTCTTTTTTCTCAAAAGTTACTATCATTTTTTTCTTAAAAAAAAAAAATAAATAAATAAATAAAATAATAATAATTAATAAAATAAAAAATAAACATTCTGAAGGTTCAATCAGTAAATAAATGATGCATATTTTTTAAAATGTGTTATTTTTTTCACCATGTTTTGTTTTATGGAATGCATTTATTATCAGTAAACTGCAAATCATACAATTTTATAAATACACAGTATTTAAAAGTATAGAACACATACTCTTTATTTCTAAAAACATATCTATAAAATAGTATTAATATATATGTATATATTATATACGCACACACACAATGAAACCTCTCTAAAATTCACATTCATTTAAGAGGTATTTCCATTCCTTTTAGAGCCAGTTTTCTACCATAATACTTGATAATTTACTACCATTAAATGCTTATGTAAAACTGTGTCCTCTCTTAAGGGTAACATTTTACGAAAGCAGTTTATTTTATTTTTCTTCTCTTGACTTGCCCCCAATCCTTTTGGGTATCAAAATGTTTAGACCATGATATATGATAAAGTCAATTACAATCTGTCATATCATCTGGGCAAGAAAAGTGACACAAATAAAATATTTCAATACTGACAATAAGTTTATGTAAATGAAAAATGTATATGAAATGCCCCGATGTACACAAAAATCATCATATCTCTACTCTATCCTTCAATTTATTCACCTGAGATACAATTGTGTGAGTTTCATTGTAGGTTAGTCAATGCTTTATTGTCTCCTTTAAATTGATGTTTCTCAAATACTGTATTTTTGAGTTGTCACTTTTCTTGCGATATGTGGATTTATCAGAATTTCTTCTTTCTTTATTACATAGAGGCTCATTCAACAAAATGGATAGCATGCTTGCTTTCTGCAAAATAAAGTATTTGGTGTTTGAATTAGCTATTTCAAATCCATACAGCCTTAAATGACTGTTTTTAAAATTTGTGTTCATAATTTACCTTGCTCAGTAACGTAATAAAAATGATTTTTTATAAGAAAGTCCTATTTAAAACTTGCAACATTTAGCAATATAACCAAAATATATCCTTTGCTTTAATTAAACTGTGCCTCCAACCACCGTTTTAGGTCAGAAAAAAACTTACCACTATTTCTTAATGATAAACTTACCAAAACATTTTGTATTTACGATTTATTTTATGACTAATTTTTTAGATTAAAAAAAAAATCACAGGTGTAAAATCTTATAGAGTAAGGTGGATGAGGAAATAAATAACAATATACATGATCTGAACAATTTCACGATTGTGATCTGAGATGCATAAGCAGATGATAGCTTGATAAAACAAAGATTTTTTCTATCAATTTTGCTTTGAAACTGTCTAATAAATTAGAATAATATAGTCGGATTATCCTCTTTACTTGTTCCAGATAAGTGATAAGGATTATGCCTTGTGAGTCCTAAAACACCATGGCCATAGTATTTTTTGGCAGATGAAAACACTTTGAAATTATTACGTAAATTCACTTTTGATCAACTCCATATCTCAGATAAGTGATTGCAGCGAGTGAGGAAAGCAGGGGCTGATTTAGGGCATTTGGGGAACATGTCTGGATCATAGATATAGTAATATATATAGATTTATCATCCCCATGTAATCGAGCAAAAAATTTTTTATGCCAAAAAAAAGTTTTAAAATCAGCCATTAGAAAGTATTGAAAAAAAGAAAAATGAATTTGAAACTGTATCTGGAGTTTTTCTTTCACTTTTAGTAAATAAATTATTCATAAGTTTTATTTATTAAATTATCCATGTGTATTCCTGTGTGTAATTTACTCGGGGAAAGACAGCCATTAGAGTAACTTTTCCTGAGAAAAAAAAATTACTTCCCCCCCCCCCCTCCATGATCAATCTATGTCTTATTACTATATCTATGGTCTGGATTTCCCAATGAAAGAGGAGTCCATATATCAGAATAATTTCACATTTTCTTCTGTATATGATTTTTTTTTTTTTAACTTAGATATTAGAATAAAATTATCGGTAAATGTAATTTGAATTGTCGTCTGTAAATAATCATCAAGAATTTTTTTTCTTTTCTTTTCTTTATTATAATTATTTATTGTGTATGTGTGGGATGGGGATATGTGTTTCTGAGTGAGGGGGAAACACATACACCATTTTTATTTGAGGAGAAATGGAATTAATTAGGAAAGACATCAGATATTTTTTCTTATATGCATTTAACAGAATTAAGAATTTTATAACTATTGCAGAATTATTTCTTATGGAATGTTAAGAAGTTTCCATTCTATAAGGGGGAAAAAAAGGCAGGAATTTTTTGAGTGGAAAATTTTATTTTTTGATTTTCATTTCAGGGAGATTTCAAGATATTAAAATACAAATCTTTCTATGCCACTCTGAATCTGAAATCCTTTTAAAATTAGAAATATTAAAAAGGTGGCTGGGTGAGTATTTTTTGTAGATTATTTTAAACAATATTTTTATCAGCATGGGCAGTGAGCTTTTTATTATTATTATTTATTTATTTAATAGGGGGATCCCTATAGTCGTAAATGCCCCGGGGCACCTAGCTATGTAAATTGGTCCCTGTGAGCGGGTTTTATGTCTCATTAGAGCTATACAATGGCCAATTGTATTGGTCTGGGACTCATCCCTAAAGGAGTTCCAGCATTAATTGCAGCATACATTTCATTGGTCTTATTTTCATACACAAATGTTAAGGCATGATATTAAATGTAAACTATATTTGTAATGGAGCAGAATTCCTAGACTATTTCTTCATGTTTTTTCAGTTTCGTTAATTGTTTTTTCAGACAAATGTATTGTTTTAGTAACACCCGATATTTTCCTGTTTCCATAACACTCAGTTGATGAACAGATATTAAAATACAAATCTTTCTATGCCACTCTGAATTTGAAATCCTTTTAAAATTAGAAATATTAAAAAGATGGCTGGGTGAGTATTTTTTGTAAACATTTCATATATATCTGTTTCCTATACCTATAGCATGGTGGAGAAATTAAAGAGATATGAAACGGGTTCTTAAATTTTGTGTGCCCCCCAAAATTTTTGTTCACGCTACGCCTATGGTCCTGCACATAAAGGAGATTATTTTCCATGTTATGTGAAGGACATATTATGTGTGTAACTATAATGAGTGTATAAAGAATAGAACTGAGTGACAAGGCTTTATATTTCTGAATGTGCGTGCTAAGAGGAAGAGTTTAAGCATGAAGAAGTGGTGGAATTCTGCATATCATTATTAAGCAAATAAATTTTAAATATATAAGTGAGGAATGTTGATTTTAAAATGTAAAATAAAAGTATTAAACCTAGCTAAAATAAAAAGCTCAAACTTAATATTTCCTTTTAGGAAACTTTTGTGGAAATTAGTAGATTAATAGAAACCTCTTTTCCAGTCAGAATTAATGCTCAAAATTTTTGCTAAAAAACTGTTGAAATTTAAACTAATATTAAAGGTTTTCACAAAAGCTGCATGAACAAATAATGCAAATTTGAATAACTAAAACCACTAACTCACAGGATTTGTTGCCTGAATCATGAATCTCTTTGCATCCTCTATTAAAAAGCCACTTCTCTAAGGAACCAATTTTTAATGGTTCAGTGAACGGCTCACTTAGGGAGCAGTGGTGTCACTAGAAAAATTTTCAGGAAGGACAAACTTAAAATTGTAAAATTTTAGTACATATTTAAAAAATTCAAAAAGATTCAAATTATTGGCTGATAGGTTGAGGTGATTAAACAAGCAAAGCAGAATAAACAAGTAAAGTATAAGCATCAGTTACAAAAAAAAATTATGTATGTAATTTAAGACATTTTATTTACAAAAATTATACAACTTCTTCCAAACCAATTCGAATCCAAGAAACTTACTGTCAAGTTGATTCAAACTCTATTTGTAGGGAAAGGTTTAAGCCATCATGTGAAGGCAGGTCAGGTCCATTTTGCTCTAATTCGCTCAGTGATATAAATTTTATTTGACTATTCATTTGAAATCTAATGACATAATTTTGAAATTTTAAATGTAAATTTAAAAAAAATATTTTTTTACTTATTAAAATTTCTAGGAGGGGGCAAGTGCCCCCCCTTGACCCTATGTGCCAATGTCCATGTTAAAGAGGTTTCACTGTCTATACATTAATCATATCATAACTAACTGCAACAAAAATCAATTTAAGATTCAAGAGTATATTCCTATGAAATTGCGTGAGATTTTGTGATACCAAGTATTATCAAGGAATAACACTATCCTCATATCCTAAGTAAATATAGAACATATTTGAAAGAGGTTAATTATCTAACTAAAATTATAAGAAGAATTCTTTTGAGTTTTACAAAATAAAAATAAAGATTTATAAATTTAAATAAAGATTTATTCAAATCTTTTTCTATCTCTTTTTGATTAAAAGTTAAATTCAAATTATATATACAAATTATTACAGGACAAATTTTCTAAACAAAAAATATGCTTAAGATTTAAAGAAGAAAGAAAGAAAAAGTCAGAATAACAGGAACATAATTAAAAAGTTTATTCTATAAACAAAAACATATCAATAATGGTTTATAAAGAATTCAATAACCATTTATTTACACAAAACATGAGCATAAAAAAAGTATGCTATATAATAACAATATTGGAAGACATTTTTCACTGTTAAAAGGAAACTGGTGTGGAATATCACTGTATAATAGCAAATGGCGAAACATTTTCTTAAAATAGATTAAATATGGAAGACTGCAGCACACTAGCCTGGAAAAAATAAATAATAATAAACATCAATTTATTGGTGAATTAAAAAATAATAAATAAATGAGTATTAAGTTTTAAAAAATACAAAATATTTTAATTACCAATGAAATTATATAATGAAAATATGAATCAGTTTTAAAAATACAACTAATAAATTTCAAATAGAAAAGAATGCTTTTTAATAATAATGAAATATATATATTAAAATATCTTAAATTTATTGTTCACATTAAAATAATAACTAAATTAATGAACTTAAAACAAATTTTACACAATAAAAAATAAAAATCGATTCTGAAAGTATATAACTTCTAAGTTTTGAATCAAGAGTCAAACAAAAACATTTTCTGTAATTCTATATTTTAATCAAGATATTCAATAATTTAAAGCACAAAATCCTTACCATATAAAATATTCTTATATATTAATTAAAATTTATTAAGAAAGGATTAAGTTTTATATTACATAAATAAAATACCTCAAATAACATTCTTTTAAAGAACTTAGCATATTAATTTCGGGCACACCGTACCCATCCTCAGTGCCAAGTACGAAAACGTTGTTCTTCTGTAGATCTTCATATTCGTGGTGTCGTGGTTTACATGCCTTCGCTTCGCTTCACTTTCAAGTTCGGTTCAGTTTCTTGTAGGAACTGCTGCCATACAGCTGGAATGATGTAGTGCTCTCGGCCGTTGACGGCTTGATTAAACCTGCGTTTTGTCATACCTATGTATAACCTTTTTAATGAACGTGAAAAAGAACATCGCGCCGACCTAAAATATGGGAAAACTTCTGACATAGACCAAAAGGTCTATCTTTTAATTAATTTTATTATGCAGATAGCATACAGTAGAAACTTAATTAATTTTAAGGGTTCCAATAATAATGACCTGACCAGTGTCTAAAACTATATAACTCATCAAATACAAAAGTTTTAAACAAGAACAAATTTTATTCAGTAAAACAAAATATATATATATATATATATATATATTAATAAAACATTTTCAGAGTATAACAGATTTAAAGTTACCTCATTTTATAGGTGATGAACAAAGACAATGTAGCAGACATGATCCAAATTCCATTATGACAAATTCATGATATAATATCATCTTCAACAATACACACATTTCGTAGATCACTGTAAATTAATGAAGAAACAACACACCGCGGTCGCCACGTTGACCAGCGGGAAAACGAAACAAGATTATATCATTTAAAATTGAAGATCACAGTTGTACACCAGTGGTCGCCAGGTTGACCAGCGGGAAAACGAAAACAAGATTATATCACTGAAGATTGAAGATCACAGTTGCACACCATTAGCTTTATAATTTGATCAAGATCACTATTGTATACCATTAACTTTATAATTTGATTAAGATCACTATTGTATACCATTAATTATATAATTTGAGATCACCATTGTATACCATTAACTTTATAATTTCATTAAGTAAAGATTCTGATTCAAAAAAGTTAAACTTAACAAGTGTGATTTAAAAAATCACTAAGCAAATGCCAACATCAATCAAAAATCAAATTTAACAACCTCAATTCAAAAATCAATTACCACTTTTAATTTTAAATTTCAATCATCCGCGAATGACGAAACTTCATGAGATTAAACTCATCCTTTTAAATATAAACTTAACAAAGAAGGAAACTTAACAACTTTGAAAAAAAACTTCAACAATGGCAGCCATCAAGGTAAAACGTAACAGCTACAAAAAAATATACTCAACTGTAAAAGCTAAAGGCACACCTCCCCTAAGTGCCTAACTTCACAACAGCTTAAAGCTGCTCTATTACCTAAAGCAATTAACACTTCATTGCTGGTTGAAGGCTAGCTGACAACTGCACAGTTACAAATTCGCCACGATCTTTTATACTGACAGAAATGTCAAATCTGCATATAAACAAACATCGCTGTTGCCACTCAACGATCAAAGTCAAAAACATAATTTCTAATAATTATTTCAACAACAGTGGCAACAGCCATAAATAGAAAAATTAAGCAGATTCAAAGTGGCAACGGCAAAGATGTAAACAAAACATCGATGTTAATGTGTGATGCATGGAAGGCTGCAAATTAGATTTAAAATAAAGAAAATAAGTAGATATTAACTAAACTTCAAAATAAAAAGATAAGTTAAAAGTTATTTCTCAAAAAGTAAACATTTATATCTATGAAAATTAACTATATTTTATATGTGAGGACATTTGACAGCTATCAATGCCCCCCACCGCAGCATATAAAAAAACACAATATATAAATTAGTTAACAAAAAACCATTATGAGATCCCCACAGTCCATAAAAAGTATCACTAAACGATACAAAAAACTAGTTAATAAAAAACGAAGAATACCATTGACAAATTTTAACGTATCCAAACTTCAAGTAATCAAAAACATTTATCTCCACCATGCAGATATACTAAAGAAAAGGCGATATGAAACATATATATTATATACAATATCAATTATATGATAACAATTATATACAATATCAATTATATTATGCAATTTAATTTATGTACAAGAATAAATATGATGAATATATACAATATGTGAAAGAAATTATGAAAAATGAATATATATATATACAAATGTACAAGTACACAAGGCGCCTCGCGATTTCACACACACATTCACACCATGATAACATAAAAATTATGAAAAACATCTGCAAAGCGAAGAATCCAATTCAAGCACAAAAGTTTTATATAAAGATTACTTTTATAAATTTTAATAAATCATTTTTTGTCAATGGCTTCGTAAACGGGTCGGCAAGATTTAATTTAGAAGAAATATATTCAATATGAAATTTGCCTTCATCAAACCAATCCCTTATGAAAAATAGTTTAACATTAACATGACGTGTGTGGAAATTCTCAATCCTGGACTTTGTAAAACGTATGGCAGCCTGATTATCAGCATATAAGGTAGGTATATCAAAATTATTATCTATAATATTTAAACTAGAACACTCACATAGAATATTATAAAACCAGTCCTGCTCACGAACACAATCACACATAGAAACAAATTCTGACTCCATTGTTGATATGGTAATCCCTTTTTGTTTATTAGTATGCCAAGAAATCGCAGCACTATCCAAAAGAATCAACTGGCCACCCATAGAAACATAGTCATCCCTATTAGCAGCGAAGTCAGCATCAGAATAAGAAATTAATTTAACTTGGGTGCATTTAAGGTGGAGCTTATATTGACTGGTGAATTTTATGTATCCTAGAAGTTTAAGTAAACCCTGCCAATGTTTAATGCCTGGATTTTGCTGGAACTGTGAGAAAATGTTAGTGGCATATGCGATATCAGGTCTGGTACGATTTGAAATGAAAGAAATACAACCTAAAAGATTTCTGTAAGGTAAATGAGAAGCTTCATCGATGTCTGCTTGAATAACAGGACAATCACTCTTTGAAAATTGGATACCTTTAGCAATAGGCAAGGAGGAGATAGGTACACGGTGATTTTGAAACCTTTTACTGACTTCATCAATATATTGATTTTGGTGGATCAAAACTCCTGTATCTGTATACTTGAACTCCACACCTAACAATTTACGAGTGATACCCAAGATTTTCAAATCAAACTTTGATTTCAATAAACTTAAAATATTATGAGCTTGGGACTCAGTTCTAGCAAAAACAACGATGTCATCAACATAAACCAATAAAACAGAGAAATAATACGAATATGCACAGTTACAATTTTCAAATTTATTAAAACCAAGTTAAAACAATACTTTATTTAACTCATAAAACCATAATCTGCCTGACTGATGTAATCTGTACAGTGCTCTATCCAGTTTACAGACCCAGTCTTCTTTACCTTTTTCAGCAAAGCCAACTGGTTGCCTCATGTAAATCTCATTCTTTAAGGGAGCATACAGATAGGCACACTTAACATCACACTGTACATTAAACCAACCGCAACATGAGACTAAAAGAGAGAAAAAAAATCTAACCACGGAAAAATTTACTACTGGCGATAAGGTCTCATCATAGGATTCACCCTGGACCTGGTTGAAACCCTGCGCGACCAATCTAGCCTTGTACCTGACAATGTTGCCAGACTCGTCACGCTTTACTGTATAAACCCAGCAGTTTCCCAACATAGTTTTACTCTCAGGGAGTTTCCAAGATGCCAAACACCTCTCGTGGCCATACATTCCAATTCTTCCAGCATAGCCCCATGCCACTCTTCAGACTATGCAGATTTTAAAGCCTGTTTATACGTTCTCAGGACCACCACATCTAGTCAACTAGCTGTGCTGGACGCGGAAGGTATAACACCAGGGTTTACAACACCAGAAAATTTAATAAACTTGGAAAAATCAAAATCAGCAGGGTTAAAAATAATACCGTTTGAATTACAAAATTTCTCTACATCATTAGGTGACCTTTGACAACACTTTTTACCTTCTCCATCAGGATAATAATAAATATCGACCTTTTTTCCCTGAGGTCGAGGCACAACCTTCCAGTACCAAACAGGATTGGTCATCCAGCTAGGAGAAGTCGTATGAGGAATAGTTTGAGGAGCAGGAGTAACGGGAGAGACGGCATCTTCAATCTCACTGGGCAAGACACCAGAGGTACAAGGCTCCGGACCAGGAAGATGGTACCAGTCAATGGGCCGTGGTTGTTCCTCTGGAACAAGCACCAACTCAAAAGAAGAGTCGCCCATCACCGCTCCACTGTGTAGAACATCACCGCTTTCCACAAAAGACACATTTATGGTTTCCACAACTTTCTTCTCATCCTCCAACCAGACTCGATAACCACATGTACGCAAGGCATAACCCACAAGGACTCCATGCTTGGATTTAGGGTCTAACTTATGTTTGCGCCTGACCTTTGGGACACCGACATATGTAAAAGTACCAAAAGGCCTCAAGTGCCGGACAGAAGGTTTATTTCCTGAGTAGAGTTCAAATGGAGTTTTAGAATTCCCACCATGACAAACCCTGTTCCACGTATAATTAAAGTGTAAACATGCTTCAGGCCAAAAATCATCAGACAAACCACTGGATTTTAACATTGCCCGAACCCAATTCATGATTGTCTGGTTGAACCTCTCACAAACTCCATTTTCTTCTGGCGTGTAAAAATTTGTCAGTTCATGATTTATACCGTTTTCTCTACAAAAAACCTTAAAAGAATCATTATCAAACTCTTTACCATTATCAGTTCTGATCGACTTCAACTTGGTTCCCAAAAATCTTTCAGCTCTTAAAACATGTCTCTTAAAGACCTCAAAACACATAGATTTTTCCTGGATAGGGTAAACTGATGATCTACCAGAAAAATCATCTTTTATTATGGACAAAAAGAAACGTTCACCTTTTTTCCCAGAAATTTTAATCGGGCCCCAAGTATCCATAAAAAGCCGATCTAAAGGTTTTTTGGAAGAAGAATGACCCAAAGGTTTAAAAGAAACCCGGTTTTGCTTACTAACATGACAAGGATCACAAAAAAAATTATCAACTGTTTTTAAATTAGGCAAGCCTTTAACAGCAGAATTACGAATAGTATTAAAAATTAAATCAGGGCTGATATGATTGAAACGTAAATGCCAGGTATCAAAGTTCTTTATATTAACAGGCTTTATTACAGGAGAAGCTGAGATTTCAGCATCAACGTCTACATTGGAATTCTGCCCCCCATTCAATTTAACACTATGCTTGCTTTTATGTACTTTAGGAAATGTATAGTAAATCCTGTCATGGAGTTTAGCTGAGAAAAGAAAATCACCGTACTTGTCGACCACGTTTAGTTTGCCAGCCTCACCAATAAATTTTGCACCACCCTGGTCGAATCTAGAACCACTCAAAAGATTTTTCCTCAAATTCGGTGAGAACAAAACATTCCAAAGTTTAATAACAGTCCCATTAAAACTCAACTCTACTTCACCTTTACCAGTAATGGGAAAAGTAACTCCATCAACAGCCACGTGTAACTCATCACCAAAAATTTCAGAAAAATTACAAAAAAGAGATTTATCTTTGCAGAAGTGATGAGAGGCCGCTGTATTGAAAGCCCAGCTTCCCTCTCTATCAAAACTACTTAAATTTGCTTCTGCAATAAAATTTTGAGCTTTACGAGTAGGAGTTTTATCACGTTTTGACTGTTGATTGGAGCCACCCTCTTAGAAAAATTACTTCTGAGTGGCCGTCCTTTTTCTTTTGCAGCTAGATCATTATTTAATTTAACTTTACAATCTTTAATTACATGGCCTTTTTTTCCACATCTCCAACAAGTAAAAACAGGCCTACATTTAAATTTTACATTTTGGGCCTCTATAGAACATTCCGTTTTACTCTTATCAAAATTCCTAAGTTGGAGACGTGTTTCGTCGGCACAAAGTTCAACAATAATTTTTTTAAAGTCAAAATCCTTATCAGACCAACGTAAAATCTGTTGGACAACCTGATCAAATTTATCAGGTAAGTATCGCAACACTTGAAAACAGAGATACTCATCCGCAATTGGTTTATTAATAGATTTTAATTGATCAGCAATTCTAGAAATTCTAGCTGCAAAAACACCGATAGATTCGCCAGGTTCTAAAAAACATGTCCTCAGCTCTGAAAAAAGTTTCATGTGGTGACTTCTACTATCCGGTTGGAAGTTAACTTTCAAAAATTTCCATGCTTCTGAGGGGTCAGTGCACTCACTTATAAGGCTTCTAAATTCAGTATCAATATTCAAATATAAAATTGACATGGCAGCATTCTGCCTTCTTTTAAAGTCAAGCACTGCCTCCTCAGTCACGGTATCACTAACATTAGGTTCAGTTTCGACACCAGTAACGATGTCGTAAGCATTTTTTTCCATAAGTAAAAATTTAATGTCACACTTCCAACCAGCATAGCTAGTTGAATTTAACTTAGAGATTTGAGGAGAAATATTATAAGCCATTTTTACTAATTAATAACTATATAGTAAACAAGAGAAAAAACAACTAGTCTAGTCAAAAAAAATATGATACCCTCAAAACAACACTGCCCATAACCAAATGACATAGACCAAAAGGTCTATCTTTTAATTAATTTTATTATGCAGATAGCATACAGTGGAAACTTAATTAATTTTAAGGGTTCCAATAATAATGACCTGACCAGTGTCTTAAACTATATAACTCATCAAATACAAAAGATTTAAACAAGAAGAAATTTTATTCAGTAAAAAAAAAAAAAAAAAAAAAATATATATATATTAATAAAACATTTTCAGAGTATAACAGACTTACAGTTACCTCATTTTATAGGTGATGAACAAAGACAATGTGGCAGACATGATCCAAATTCCATTATGACAAATTCATGATATAATATCATCTTCAACAATACACACATTTCGTAGATCACTGTAAATTAATGAAGAAACAACACGCCGCAGTCGCCACGTTGACCAGCGGGAAAATGAAACAAGATTATATCATTTAAAATTGAAGATCACAGTTGTACACCAGCGGTCGCCATGTTGACCAGCGGGAAAATAAAAACAAGATTATATCACTGAAGATTGAAGATCACAGTTGCACACCATTAGCTTTATAATTTGATCAAGATCACTATTGTATACCATTAACTTTATAATTTGATTAAGATCACTATTGCATACCATTAACTATATAATTTGAGATCACCATTGTATACCATTAGCTTTATAATTTGATTAAGTAAAGATTCTGATTCAAAAAAGTTAAACTTAACAAGTGTGATTTAAAAAATCACTTAACAAATGCGCCAACATCAATCAAAAATCAAATTTAACAACCTCAATTCAAAAATCAATTATCACTTTTAATTTTAAATTTCAATCATCCGCGAATGACGAAACTTCATGAGATTAAACTCATCGTTTTAAATATAAACTTAACAAAGAAGGAAACTTAACTTAACTTTGAAAAAAAACTTCAACAATGGCAGCCATCAAGGTAAAACGTAACAGCTACAAAAAAAACATACTCAGCTGTAAAAGCTAAAGGCACACCTCCCCTAAGTGCCTAACTTCACAACAGCTTAAAGCTGCTCTATTACCTAAAGCAATTAACACTTCATTGCTGGTTGAAGGCTAGCTGACAACTGCACAGTTACAAATTCGCCGCGATCTTTTATACTGACAGAAATGTCAAATCTGCATATAAACAAACATCGCTGTTGCCACTCAACGATCAAAGTCAAAAACATAATTTCTAATAATTATTTCAACAACAGTGGCAACAGCCATAAATAGAAAAATTAAACAGATTCAAAGTGGCAACGGCAAAGATGTAAACAAAACATCGATGTTAATGTGTGATGCATGGAAGGCTGCAAATTAGATTTAAAATAAAGAAAATAAGTAGATATTAACTAAACTTCAAAATAAAAAGGTAAGTTAAAAGTTATTTCTGAGAAAGTAAACATTTATATCAATGAAAATTAACTATATTTTATATGTGAGGACATTTGACAGCTATCAACTTCTACTGCCTTCTCTTCCACCCACAACACTAACCCGATTAACGTTAACTCCATTAATATTAATAAAATAGCCCCATATAACAGTCACAACTACGCACTAAAATGGGAGGCCATCGAAATAATAACTAACAACCAAGCCGTCAACAACCAAGAGCACTACATCATTCCAGCTTTATGGCAGCAGTTCCTACAAGAAACTGAACAAAACTTGAAAGTGAAGCGAAGCGAAGCCATGTAAACCACGACACCACGAATATGAAGATTTACAGAAGAACGACGTTTTCGTACTTGGCACTGAGGATGGGTACGGTGTTCTTTAAAAGGATGTTATTTGAGGTATTTTATTTATGTAATATATTCTTATATAGTTTTTATTGTAATAAAAGTTCTTTAATTTCTCACTAAGAGTATTATGCCCAACTCATAAATGACAATATCTCATTTTTAATGATTTTATAGATAATTTCAGATAACTGTAAATCCCTATTGACACAGACCATATTCCAGATTTTGATTATGTTAAGATCTTAGCTTCTGACTTAAATGATTATAACTCACGGATCTTCCTAGAAGGCATGTTTATGAGGTTAAAAACCTCTCCTTTGAATGAAGCTAAAGCAATTCCTCCTGAGTATTTAGTTTCATTTTAATATTTTACAGCTAGAATTTTACTGTCATGCATTTCATGTATTGACACTAAAGAGAGCTAATTTATAGCCAAAACGTTTCTCTTGTGTTTTATGTTTTTAAATAAAAAGTGTTTTTATACTTTTAATGTATTTAATTATCTCATTTTAAAATTTTATTGAACTTTAAATTTTAGCATTTATCTGATTCTGTCAATTTTAGAAATCAATCTTTTTATTTATATTTTTCACAGGGTTTAGCATTAAATGCACAGATATATTTTTAATCTCATACTGAAATAACCTTTACCATAATTTCAGGGAGATAAGTTGCCCCTGCAGCCGCACCACATCAGTGAAAATTGATTTTTTTAAAAAAAGTCTGATACGCCACATAACTTTTTACTACAATGTTCATCAACGTAATGTTTCTCATAATTTTAAATTGAAATAATTTTAAGCATACAAATATTAGATGCTAAAAAAGTAATAAAATTAAAAATAATTAATAAGTAAATAATTGTTTAAGTTATTCAATGAAGATAATACAAAAACGATCTTACTTTAAATTCGCAATCACAAACTTCCATAACTCTTCTCATAAAATTATAAAATAATACCTTTTATTATTGTTAAAGAATTATTTATTCAATATCATCCAATTTTTTTTCAAAATTTAAACAAAGCCATCAAAGTGAGAATTGTCACTTCCTGAATCAAACAGATTTAAAAATTTATCTTACATTCCTTTATTTCCACTTTCATCAAAATGTACTCAAAACGTTATTAGAATTTTTGGAATGACCAGCATCGGGAAAACGAAATCTAGCAAAAGGTAGGGGTAATTATCTAGTGAAAACCTTAAGATTTAAAAATTGAATAGTGTTTAACATTTTCTGTTTCTGAACAATACACATTTTCTCTTTATTCTCCTTTGAATTAGTTTACCTCAATTCCTTTGGAGTGAAATTTTGAAAATATATGCTGATTATTCATTTTAAGTAAATTGGAGTGCAAAGGTTGATATATTTTATATACCAACTATGTGAAAAATACCAGAGCCGGGAATCGAACCCGGGCACCTTTGCTTAACCCACGGATGCTCTATCACTGAGCTACCCTGGCTGACAACCAGCTAGGCATTTCTCACATAATATTTGTTGACAAAGTCACAGAGTCTGCAAATGCAGATATAACAGGTGAGACAATATTAATCGTAGCACAACTCCATAGACCACGAAATTTCAATTTAGAAATTGTTTATTCATGAATTCATTAACCGTGAATATTCATTTTATGTAAATTGGAGTGTAAAGGTTGATATTTTTTATATACCAACTATGTGAAAAATACCAGAGCCGAGAAGGAAGATTTAAAGAGCTAAATATTTCTTTTAATTTGGTCTTCTTTCTTTACTTTTTGTAAAAATGGACAACGTTTTTTAATCCTCCCCCTCATTCTCTTTTTCCTTGCAAGTTTTTTTTTTTTTTTTTTTTAACTGATAGCATACTTTTCAAATTTTTCAGAACAGTTTGGCATAAATTTCCATGATTTTCGAAAAGAATCATCTTTAGATTGATAGTTATCACAATGTTTCTCATTCATATAGCCCTAATCAAGCTGTGGGAATTAAGAATTGTTTTCACTGACATTATTCCTCATCTTAATATGCTCATGTCCAGAATGGATTTCACCAAGTATTTATGATATGAAATACGAAATGATTTTGTTTATGCAACACCAAAGATTTTTCCAGATTTTTGGTCTTAAAAACTCACAACCAACTAGATGGAGATCGAATGGTGCATGCTGGAGCCCCGCAGCATGCATATGCACATGGTCTTCTATAGCTTGGGTTTCACGGCACTTTTATTATTTTTATTTTTACAAGTTGTATGAACTGACGTAGTGTTCAAGAAATAAATTATCCTAGGGAAATTTTTGACTGATGGTGGTTATTCAAGCATTACTAAAAGAAAAGAGAGAGAGAGAGAGAGAGAGAGAGAAAACCCACCAGATATGCCACATATGCCAAAATTAAACTTTTAAAATCATATAAGCTGCGGCTTATCTCCACGAAAATATGGTACTTTAGTACATTGATAAAATTGCGCACTGAAAACAATATTACAATTTTGAAATTTGGGTTAATCTAACTAAATAATTTATAAGCATCCAAAAGAAATCTTTTTGGCAAAAAATATGGATGTTTATATATCTTAAAGAAAATTCTGTTCATTCCATTGATTAATCAGATTTTTATGAATATAAATATCATTTATCTATTTTTTAAAATAGTTATAATGAATATTTTAAAAATAAATTCACTGCTATAATTTTTTTTACAGCTAACATTAACATCATACTTGCAAAACTTTCAATTTTAAAAAACAGTAGATTTTATAAATTGATATTTTTAATGACAGAGACTGAATTTATATAAATATATAGTTGACAAAAAGAAAAATATATGAATATTTACAAAAGATTTTCTATAAATAGTAATATTCTTTAAATAAATCACCCATCTTTCAAACAAAACAAATAAAATATTGAGATTATATATGTTAAAGAATTAATGTCAAATCCCAAATATTAAGAAAAAGAAAATGTTGCCAATGATATTTAATTAAACACAATTTTTTACATTTGTAGCAGATTTTGCTTTATTAAGAAAAGAACAATTAAATTGTTGTTCACAGCAATTTTAAATTAAATTTTCATTGCATTTAGAAATTAAAATGTTTTCCAGATTTTTATCAAATAATGAGGATTAAAATTCAATTTTTAATTAACTTATCTGTCTGAAAATATAGTCACAATGACTATGTAAATGTATTACAAAAGCATTATTTAAAACACTTAAAAATTTAAAGCTATTTTGAGTTAATTAAAATCAATATTGTAATTTTTACACATACATTTAATAAGCCCCATTCCATTAGTATATTTATTCTCTGCATATTTTCCTCCATATACTTTACAGGAAAATTGCTTAATTTTACGATTTTTCTTGTAGGTTTCTAAAAAACAGTAGATTTTTAACAAAAACCAGTAGACGAGTAGAAATAGCCCCAAAACAGGTGTCTACTGGTAAAAGCAGTAGAGTTGGAAAATATGTAACTTTTTTTTTTTTTTTTTTTTTTTTAAGTTATATCAAATTATCTAGAAAATTAGTAACACTTTAAAAATCAATCACTATTACTCAAACGAATAAAATGTCAAAAACATACCAAAGCAATGTCGAAATACCATAATAATTAACTCAGTCCTCCGAGGCATATATATTTTATTTCTGTATATTCATCTATTCCATAACGAGAACCTTCTCGACCTAAACCAGATTCCTTCACACCTCCAAAAGGAATTTCTGCCATTGAAATTATTCCATCATTTACACCAACCATTCCAACTTCGAGTTCTTTCGCTACTCTCCATATTTGGGAAATATCTTCTGAATAGAAGTAGCCTTAAAAAATATTATGACAAAATAAAATTAAACAGTCAGCATAGCTACTAACATTGCAGTTTCAAAAATAAGAAAGAAAAGAGAAAATTGCTACCCCAAAATGCAAAGGAAATGGGGAAAATTTTTAAGAAATACATATTCAACCCAAAATAAAGTTTGACACACATACTAGCCAAATTAAATATCTTAAATGGGTCAAACATACACTAAATACTGTATATTAACTTATACATATATTATGTAATATACCATACTATGAACTACATAACATTATTATTTTTAAGTGTTTTGAATAATGTTAACTGAATTAAATTATCTATTTAAATGATTCAGAAAGTACAGATTTAAGCTTGTTTCAGAAAATCATTAGCGGAAAATTTCATGAAAAATTATTATTATTCAAGAAATTATTATGCTTTTTCATATATAATATTACTGGCACACCAATGCCTATATGTTATAAGCATACATCAGACTTTCAATGTGATGAATATTTCAGTATTCATCACATTAAAAGCCTGACATTTATAGAGTTGTTTGAGAACTGTAGAAGTTAATTATTAGATTATACCAGTGGCAGATCCCTAGCCCCCCCCCCCCCCCAAAAAAAAAAAAAAAAAAAAAAAAAAAAAACACTGACATTCACAATTGAATATTGCAATTGTAAATTTTTTATTGGTCTAGAATAACATTTTGAAAAATCTTAGCCCCCCCCCCCCTCATAAGTCGAGTTTTGGATCCGCCACTGGATTATATCAAATCAGTTAATACACATTTGAATTTTTTTTAAAGTTGTTAAATAAAATGATAAATGAATAAACTACAGGTCTTTCTATTCCAAAGATTACATATATACATATAAATAAATTTTAAACTATCATGTGAAAAAATTGTTTTTAATACAAAATATCTAATATTTTATTTCACGTTTAAAACGATGATGATAATAAAAAGTTCTTAAAAAACTTGGGAATATTTTATTAGTAGTTTGCATCTCCTATTTTGCATTTCAATAACAGGTGTTATAAAGCCTGCATAAGAACTAGCATAATTTTTGTTTGATGACACAATATTTTAAGCTTATTAAGAAAAAAAGCAAGTAGATTCAGCAAGTTCAAATCTTGAAATGATTACATATGTGAGAAATATTGAGCACTGCTATCACTTTCTTCATTCTAAAATCTAATAAAACAATTTTATAATAGACATTAATCCTTTTGTTGTAGATTGAGAAAGTTTGAGCATCATAAGAAGTTTAATCATTGAACTCTAGCAGGAGATATACTGACATTTATATTTTTGCTGGAGAAAAATTTGGAAACAAGGAGCCTTTGATCACCAATTAAAGAACATCAAGAAGACATAGGGGATAAAAATGAGGGGAAGATAAAATTAATTACATGAGCAAGAAATATTGAATGATTCTGTTTCTTTATAGGTTCAAGAATCTCATAAAGTAAAGCAAGTTTGAAAAGGAAACTAAGCAAGTGAGAAGACTGCCACATTCAGTTCACCTAGCATGCCAAATGAAGGCTGCAATATGCAGTCAAAAGCACTAACAAGGGGATTTTATACAATCGTTTAAATTGCAGATTTCAATATAAATTTTAAATAATCATTTGTAAATAAGATTTTAAAAATAATATTCATAACTTTTTTTAAAAGCAGAAAAAATTTAACAAACCTCTGAAGCCCGAAGATAAACTTAAAAATCAGAAAACTTCCAGCAAAATCAGAAAAGTTAGCAAGTATGAGTAAAGATCTTTTTAATCTAGCAACTACAGTACAACTTTATGAAATAATTATTGTGCATGGTTTAAATAAAATTACCGAACATCCTTGCACAATAAATTATCAGAAATAAACTGTGAAAAAAAATAAAACCTTATAAATTAACAGTTTTTAAACATCACTTACATAACTCAAACTTTTACTTTATTTTTATTTTTTACATATTCTTTTAATTTATTCATTTTACCTCAATATACAGACAAATATCTAAAAATATATTTTTATATGAAAGACTTTATAATGAAATGTTATTACCAGCTAATCCAGTTTTTACAGAATTGGCTAACTTTACAGCTTCTTCTTCAGAGGAAAATCTTAAAAAAAAATAATAATAATAATAATAAGCTAAAATGCATTACAGTAGAAGATGATAAATCAGAACAATTATTAGAATAAAGTAAAATAAAATAAAAATAATAATACATAATAATTATAAGCAGGGCTTAGCAAATGAGGTCACCAATGGCATCCAATGTTTTCTAACTGCCAATCAGTTTTTTACAGCTACTTCCAATCTCCTCTTCTTATTTAAAATTTTTGTATTTAAGATAATGAAATCTATGAAACAATACATCTAAAATGCAACTTCTAATTTAATCAATTACTTTCTCTTAGATTTGTAAATTATGCTTTTTTTTTTTTTTTTTTTCTTGGTGAAGTAATTTCATTTCATGGAATTAATGATATAGCTATTTGAACAGTTTATTTAAAACAAAATGAAGATTATTAGAATTTTATACATTATATTTCTGTATAAAATTAAAAATTAAGGAAAAATAAGAACTTAAAAGATCATTTGATAATTTAAAGGTTATAACTTTCAAGGTAGTTAACATACTGCTTTTATTATTATTACTATATAAGACATCACACTTTCTCAATTTATGTACTGAAAATTTCATGCATTTTAAAATCCACTTTTTTTTCTGTCTACTAGGAAAATTTTTTGTCTACTTAATATTTTAAAATTTGTTAAGGCCTGATTAGAAGTCAATGTCACTGGATCATAAAAAATACAAAATATAAAACGAGCTCTAACTTTCCCAGCAAAAGTGAAAATGCAATACTGAGGGGGAAAAAATGCAACCATCAAAGTGAAATTTAGAGAACCAATAGAAGTTGAACAGATGTACAAATTATTTAATTTTTCTCCTGATTGAATGGTCACCATTTTGAAACAAGATGACATACTGAGTTATTTAATAAACTTTGTTGAAATCTGGATACAAGCTATGTACCTATGAGTTTTAACCCTTTGCGGCGCAAGACAATTCGGATCATTTAAATTATACTGCCACCGGAATTCATGAACTAAATTAAACTAAAAGAAATTTTAAATTTTAAGGGTAAAAAAACCTGGCCTTTTCTGCTATGTTATAAATGTAAATATTTGCTAAAAAATTTCCGGGGCGAATTTTTGCAGCTGGATTTTAAATTTTGCGTCCTCGCAGTGAGGACAGCGCGCGTTAAGGAGTTAAGCAATTTCAGTCATAAATATGTGTTTCTCTAATTTTGAAATTTCAAGTGGCCACCACTTAGATACATGATAACAGATCAAGTTAGCCAACAAACTTATTCAAAGCATTGCAAAGATGTCCACTGTTGAAATTTGGCTTGAATTATTTGAGTATTTTGAAAGCTATTGTGATAAAAATTTTTCAAGTGGCCATCATTTTTAAACAAGGTGGCAGATCAAGTTGATGAATAGACATAGTTGATACCCTGACATGGGGTGTGCATGCATGCATTGAATTTTAAGTGAATCTGCTTAAATATAAAAATAAATATGTTTAAATAATTTTTTTTTTTTTTTTATGGCGTGAGTTTGAAATTGTAAAGTGTCTGATACTCGAAATTGAAATGATGCAGCAAGTTGTACAGCAAATTCATCCAGGATATGCCTGCTGTCCAACTTTGGTTTGAATCAATTCAGAATTTTAGAAGTTATCGTGAGGACAAATTTTCCATTATGTATTATAATATATATAAACACATACAGACAGTGGCGCCAACTTTTGAAAAAGATAGGTTGGGCTCAAATATTTTTGGTAAAAGGAACAATGCTATAAAGATTTTTACTTTTTGAATATACCATGTAAGGAAAGTATTGTAATCATGACAAAAATATGAATTTGAGATTTTAGTGTAGCTATATGTTTTGAGATCCTCTGAGCTCATTTTTGCTATTTTTATGGTGATGTATGAATGTGTGTATGAATACAATACCATCTGAATGCTTTGTTCCGATGAGCTGAAAGCTGGTACATATGTTGTAGGTTTGTATATCATTGTAGCATTAACACTATTGATTTTGGTGAACTGAGCACTTACAGTTTTTTTTTTTTACAGGAACATAACACAAAATTCTGTATCATTATGGTCTATGGGCTCGAATTACACTGCTCTGCATGGAAATTGCCTCCAACACCATTTTTTCAAATTCTTATGTAAAATAACCTTCTGAATCCAAATATGGTGCCCATTTTGCCCTATCACCCACCATTTTTTAAGGATGCCCCCCCCCCCCCCATTTTTATCACTTTTTGGTTGTTTTTATGGCTATAAATTTGATTTTTAGGGGGGGAAAGATTATTTAAATTGTTAAATATCTTCTGAGGGGCTACAGAGTTGGAGAATACTAAAACATGAACATTTGCGGCAAGGGAAAAATTTAGCAGGAGAATTTACCACTGAAAATATGCATTACATTTCATTTCTTTTAATCTGTTATAAATGTTATCTATTAAACATTATATTTTTTGTTTTTAAGTGTTAAATTAATTCTTTTTCATTCACCAATCAAATTCGTGGCCATAAAATTACCGAACAGTGATAAAAATTGGGGGAGGGGTGGTGTCCTGAGAAAACGGTGCGTGATTGGGCAAAATGGGAGTGATATTCGGATGCAGGAGGTCATTTTACATAAGAATCAGCACGAATGGGTATCAGGGCTTGCTTTTTTATTTATTTATTATTATTATTTTTGCAGCACAGTGCTAGTTAAAGTGTAGTAATCTCTAAACGCCTTATTCAAACAAACTGAAAATGTATACAAATATTATAAGGTACTTTCACACGAACTATATAGGTTTTGGCAAATCTTGCACTTACAGATTTTACAGGTACTCAGGCACACAACAAAAAATTCTATATCATTATAGTCTATGGACTGAAATTATTTAAAGGGTGATATTATCTAAATGCCTTACCCAATTGAGCTGAAAATTTATGTACATGTTATAGGTCACCAATGAATGAACTGTATAATTCTGGGGACTCTAGCATTTGTAAATTTATACACAAGGAAAAAATAGTTTATTATTATGCCTACGGGTTTCAATTATTTAAAATGCGACAGTGTCTAAATGTCTTATCCAAACAAACTGGAAATTTACACTAAATGTTATAGGTCCTGTCACACAAACTGTATAAATTTTAGAGAATATCGCACTTATAGTTGTTTACAAGCACACAACAAAATTTTTTTTATCATTAGGTTTATGGGCTCAAAATTTTTAAAGGGCGATAGAGTCTTAGACAATAGCGTTTTATCTGATTCAGCTGAAAGTTTATATACATGTTATAGGTCAATGTTGCACAAAATTTATAGATTTTGGTGAGATTAGGATTTACAGATTTTTACAGGGACAGAACGAAATACTCTATCATTATGACTTATGGGCTCAAATTTCTTTTTAGTACAATAACGTTAAAATAAACAACATACTATATATAGAAAAATACTGAAACATCCTAGTATAATTTTCTCTTTTGTTTATTTAAAGATTTCTCTCACTTTACTTTTTCTATACAATAGCTAATTACTTTATGTTCGGAAAGTTCAGTAGAGTCACTCCAATTTTTTTTTCTTTTTTTTTATTTAAGAGAGAGTGATGAAGGCTGATAAGGATACATTAATTCAACACTATTTAAAGTATAAAGTTATGATGGAATTAAGAATGGACCTTCGTCTGGTCAAGTTTCACTGCTGGGCAAAGGAGGGCGTGCAATATATTTTCTGTGAAACGTCTGTTGTTATAACCAAAAATTTCTTATTTTGAAACCTAATACATATTATAAGAATTTACAATTTACACTGATCATAATTCATTTGTAAAATATGAAGTTTTTAATTGATATACATTTAAATATGAATCCACCGAATTTTCTTTGATTCCTTTTGTGTTCCTAATTTTTTTTCAAAGAAAAAGCTTTTTTAAGCTTCAAAAATATAAATAAATAATAAATGAGAATAATGAAAATTGGGTGATCTGGGAAAGTAAATTATTGGGTGGGCTCGTGCCCCACGGGCCCATATAAGTTGGTGCCACTGCACACAGAGAGAGAGACTTTCTTCTGCGTAGATGTAGAGGGAATACTCATGGGCAGTCGTGAATATTTTCCTGCTTGCAGAAAACGTCAGTTGCTGGTAGTCACAAAAGAATGAAGATCTGCAGTGAGTGGTCATTTAGTTCTAACCATCCTGCACATTTGATTCAGACTTTCATCACCAAACACAACATTCTTATAGTTCGTCAGGCTTCGTACTCATCCAACATGGCTCCATGTGGCTTTTGTCTGTTTCTCAAGCAGAAAATTCTGCTAAAAGGGAGAGGGACCTGATTTAAGTCAAGGGAAGACATCATGCAGAATGTGTCAAGATGGTTGCTGACCATTCCAAAAACTGCATTCCCAAAGTCTCTCCAATAATGACGGGAAGACTGGGAGAAGTATATGGATTACCAGGAAGACTACTTTGAAGGCGATTAGTGTTTCAGATTTCTAAATCAATAAATGCATTTTTTCCAACTAAAGGTTCGATACTTTTTAAACACATCAAGTATGCAGAGGCCCATGACGAAAAATGCCCCTGAAAATATCTTGGATAGTTATCAAAAAGTTCTTTAAAAATCACAAATCAAAACATATTTGTCATTTTAAATTTTTTCTTCTTCCATAAACGTCCTTCAAAAACTCTCTAAAGATGAGTGGATTTAACATTGCACTAGAGTTAAGTAATGGGCAACTAGTGATTTTCTAGGATCTACCCTAGTTTGGGTCCAAATTACAGTATTTATCCTCTGGGAATAGCTTAGTCAAAGGGAAATTTTGATTATCTTCTATGATACCAGGGGTGCAGAATATGTCCGAAACAAGGTTCGGGGGAAATTTAAACTGACTGAGGAAATTTTGAATATTTTTTTAAGAGAAAATAAAAATGTAAATAAAAAATAACAATTTGCTACTTTGAAGTGCTTATACACTAACAGCGATATTTTTATGTTACACTGTATACTTATTCTCTTAAAGATTTATTACATAGAACAAATGACTTTGTATAGCAAAGTAGATTTTTGCATTATTGAGGGAAAATTATATTGTGTTTGGGGGAAATTTCCGAGGTTTGAACATTTTCTGCACCCCTGTATGATACTAAAAGGAATTTGAGTGGGTATATTTGTAGGTTATTTTAAACATATTTTGTATTTATCTTTTTAAAAATTGATGGTGGAGAGCACTCTTAGCTGTAAGTGTCCCTGGGCTCCCAGATATATAAATCAGTCTCTAGATAAACAGCCTTACATTTTTCTTGGATTAATCCGATATATGTAAAACCTGAAGTCGTAGGTTGGCCTTCACATCTTACAGTCGAAAGTTTTTACAAGGGGAAAAAAGAAACTGAAATACTAATAGTTTTATTATTTGATAAAATGAGAAATGTATCATTTTTTATTCAAGTTTTAAACAAATTTTATTGTCAATTGCAGTATCAGATATTTAAAACCACAAAAATATGCAACAGGTTACTCTGACATCAAGTGACACATATATAGTATAATTTTATTATTGCTTACTTCATTACTGCAGCAACAGGTCCAAAGGTTTCTTCAGAAGAGACAACCATTTCATTTTTTATATTAGTAAGTAAGGTTGGCTCAAAATAGTTGTTGCCACAGGAATGCACATGCCCACCTAATACTAAATTAGCTCCTTTTTTGACAGCATCTTCAACATGCAATTTTACCTATAATAAAATAAACAATATCTAATTATAGAATATGAAAAAAAAAAAAAAAAGAAATGAAATTTTAACAGTATAAATTCCGATTTATTGTATTTTTTAAAAGAAACAGAAAAAAAGAATGTAAAATATATAAATTATTGTAGAACAGCTATTTATCATAAAAAAGCTTGATTTACAATTTACTAAGCTTTTTAAAACCAAATTACAACATTCATTTTATAATATAAAAAGAAAAAAGAAAAAAAAAACATGGAATCTAATCTCAATTCGCAGATGAATTTAAGAAAGGCTTGAAAATTGAAAAATCTTACTTAACTTTATTTTCACCCATCAAAAGTAAAGATTCTGTGTTAAATATTCAAAAGTATTTTATATATATCAAGAATTATCCCCTCCCCCCTCCCAAGATGATCCAATATGTACTGCAGAGAATAATGGACAGTTGAAAAAGATCTACTTTACACTTTGCAACTTCTCAAAAAAAAATATATATATATATCTATACATAAATGACAGTAATGTTAGAGTTGAAATAAAATTATATACTATTTAAAAAAAAAAGACAAGTTTTTACATCCAAAAACTGTTTTCATTAGTAAAATAAATTATTTTTCATATTTATTTATTTATTGTCTTTTTAATACATACTTGTCAACATTAAAGGATCAAAATAAAGAAAATTCGACAAGCTGTACTTTTAGGCATAGAGAACAATGACAAGTTTTTGACCTATATTAGTTTTTGAGAATTTAATTCATGGTTTAAATTGTCAAACACATATATGCATAAGCAAAATTTAATTAATAAGTAAAACTTTAGTAATAAAAAAAATAATAATAAAATAAAAATAGTGCCATCTATTGAGATACAAAAGAAATTTTACTGTTGAAAGTAAGGATCTATTTAAAAACTGAAGATTTGTAAATGTTTCTAATAAATTACATATGCATAATTTTAAAATGCTTAAAAAATAAGAGAAATGTACAAGGATGAGGGAGAATAGAAAAACAGTCCTACAATGGGAGTCTTCCTTGAAAAAAGGGAAAGTTGGCAGGCATGTTAATGCCATGTGAACTTTGAAAGAACCCTATTACAGCTATAGAAAATAAAAGTTAATCATGTTTTTTAGTTGTATATTTACATTAAAGAATATAAATGTATTTTTTCATAACAAACAAATAGCTGTAATTTCTAGATTTTAATTTAAAATATAATCAAACTTTGATTTACAGCCCCTCGAAATACCACTAAAATTGTTTAACTATCACATGTATAAGTGAACAAATCTTCTGTAGACTATATACATTTACAATGTACTGTTTATAATCAACTACAATAAAAAAAAAATTATATGTACTTTAACATATAAAATAAAACTTTACCTTTTCTATAGCTTTTTCATTAATCAAAGGCCCAATATTTACATTTTGATTAAAACCATCACCAACTTTTAGATCTTTTGCCATAGTTTTTCCTAATTCTTCAATAAATTCATTATAAATGCCATCTTGAACTAAAATTCTGTTTGTACAAACACAAGTCTATAGAAGATATATATATATAATTAAAAGTTAGTAAATCTTAAAATTATTTCTGTTAAAATGTAGATTTAAAAAGTTATAATAACTTATACAAAACTTTATAGTTAAATTTAAAAACAAACCTGTCCAGAGTTCCTAAATTTTGATGCTATGAGACCAGCAACTGCCTCTTTTACCTTTGCTGAGTTAAAAACTATAAAAGGAGCATTTCCTCCAAGTTCTAAGGAAACTTTTTTGACAGTTGAAGCAGAATTTTCAAGCAATATCTAAATTTAAAAAAGAAATTGACTTTTTGTACTGAAACATATACTTAAAATATCATATTTAGAAGTATATTTGGAAGAATTTAAAGTGAGTTAAGCCATCCAATTCATGGCTGGTACAAAGCAGGAGAGTGGTGACACCATCCATTGATCTAAATTGAAATCATCATATTAAGATACAATTTTAAAATGCTACTCAAAATAAATTTTTGAAAGCCAAAATCATATATATTTTTAGATTTTTTCTTCATCATAAATGAATATTATTTCTTTTTAGTTATTTATTTGACAGATACATTTATTAACTATGTAATTTCTGGTATGTAGGGTAATTTCTAAAATTGAAATTATAATACAAATATCAAACATTTTAATTTCATTTAAAATCAATAAAAGGTAAAGTATAAAATATATTAAAAACATTTAAAACCGTTTAAAATTACCTCACAAGCGCTTTCAACTGCTTCAGATAAAAAAAAAACGAAGCCGCGAAATTAAATATAAACTTACCGATAAAACCCAATAGTAATATTTTTCAAAGAATTAGAAATGATAAAGACCAAATCCATTTTTCAGAAACTGCAGGAATTTACAAAATTAATTACACTAAAGAAGATAAAGCAACAGGATGCTATATCGGCATGACGAAACGAAAGATAAAAATGCGGATTAAAGAACACGAAAATGATATAAAATACGGTAAAATAACAACAGCACTAACAAAAATAAACGAAAAAGAAAATATAAAAATAGACTTTAAAAACTTCAGCAAAATCGCTCACTATAACAACTATTATTATGCCACAAAGAGGGAAAACGTCGAAATTATTGCGAATCACGATGCATGCAATACTGAGCCAATGGAAATTGACGCCGGGTGGCACCCTATCCTAGAGAAGAGAGGTGGAAGAACAAAAGATACGCCCGACGAACGTGGTTCACTGGAGCACACACCTGAGGAAGACTGCTGAAGCAGTTGAAAGCGCTTGTGAGGTAATTTTAAACGGTTTTAAATGTTTTTAATACATTTTAATTTCTTTTATTGAAAAAAAGAAAGAAAATTTCGCAGTAATTTTATTTATGAGATTTTTCTGAAAATTCTATTAGGTAAGTAGGTACTATAATACAGATGTTCTGCATAGAAAAGCTAGTTAATAGATAAACTATTATAAGAAGTGGAGTGGGAGAAGTTGAAAAAATAATTAAATAAGAAACCGTATTTTCATACTAAATACTAAATTAAATCAGTTAAAGGGGTAACGGGTAACCATTTAATAAATCTCTAAAGTTTTTTTTTAATTTCTTAAAAAAAAAATAAAAAAAAATAAAAAGTTTTTATTATTACAATAGAAATGAGCTTTGTGGACAGAAAAAATAAAGTCTTATGTATACTTGGACTAGAAAAACAGAAATTTAAGTTGACCAGAGAAAAGTTTATGGTATACTGTAGTTCTGAATCTAGTAAAATTATCAGTAACATTGCATTCAATAAGAACATCAAGAAAAGGTAATTTGTAATCATTCTCAAATTTGACAGTGTGCTAAACACCAGGGTAACATAATAACATATGCTAATTCTTTATACCTCAATATTCAGTTCACTATTGAATATAAGATTGATTTAGTTACCTAAACACAATATAGAAACCAAATTCTAAATATTGTCCAGCATACATGTGTTTAGACTAAAACAAAATATAAAGAAATATTTAACTAACACAAATAAACATTAAAATGCTAGATAATTCTATAAGTAAACTTAACAATCTTTTATGTCATTGAAAAAAATAACACAGTTCTAACAGGTAAAAAAAAAGTCTGTCCAGCTCATTTGGAAGCCCATACAGCCACTGATATCCAATAGACATCTAAACTACATCCAATGATCCATAAAAGGTACAAAATATCTAAAGAATGTCCATTAAAAGTCCTGGATATCCTGTACTAATTATAGATATCTATTAGATGTTTAAATATAGACAAAATTTAGACATGCTTTTTTCGATGTCTAATAGATGAACATGTTAGATCTAAACAAAATTTAGATATTTTCAATATCTATTAGATCTAACAAGTCCAATTATTGGATATTTGGAGATTTATTGGATATGTAACAGACATCTAATGGATGTAAAAAAGAGTGACATTTGTTGTGCTAACAGATATCTGTAGGATATTACAGAAGTTTAATGGATCATTTTTTAACTTTTATGCGTGTTTATAGATGTCTTATGAATGTAAGTGAATGTGTGGGAGGGTAGGCTAATTATTTTTTTCTTAAAAAGTAGCTGCCATTTTGAAACAAAGTGGTGGCTACAAATTATTAATAGACTTGGTAGAAATATTTATGTGGTCTATATACATATGGAGTTTTAAGCAAATTGGTTCATAAACAACTTTTTATGTGAATCTGAAATTTTCAAGTGATGGAACTTTTAAATGAAAATGAAATGAATTTTCAAGTGATACTTGGAAACAAGATTGCAGATCAAGTTGGCAAACAAATATATCAAATGCATTTGTGAGATAAGTATACTCTACAAATTTAGCTTGAATTAATTCAGAATTTCAAAAGTTATCAGTTGACAAATTAAGTGGCCATCACTTGGATCAAAATGGCAAATCAAGTTGCTCAGTGAACTAATCCAAGCTATTTCTAAGATAAGTCTACTGTCTAACTTTGGTACTAATAAATTAACTATTTCAAAAGTTATCATAATAACAAATTCTCCAGTGGCAGCATTCAAATGACTGCAACATGGAAACAAAATTATGAAGAAACTTGCCCACCAAAATCATAAATATTTGAATAATAAATCCATTGTTCGACTTTGGTTCAAATTGATTAAGTATTTCAAAAGTTATTGTGATAAATTTCCACGTGGCTACCACTTAGAAACAATATGGCAGAACAAGTTGCCCAGGAAACTCATACCTGATATTTGAAGCATAAGTTAACTGTCCAACTTTGGTTCGAATCAGTGAAGTATTTAAAAAGTTATTGATATAACAAATTTTCTAGTGGCAGTCTGATTTTAAGTGGCTGCAACTTGGAAAAAAATGGCAGAGGCAGAACAACTTTCCCAGCAAAATCATCCAAGATATTTGTATAATAAGTTCACTATCCAACTTTGGTTCGCATCAATTCAATATTTCAAAAGTTATAAGAAATTTTGAAGTGACAGCCTGATTTTATGTAGCCACAACTTGGAAACAAATTACAGAACAACTTGCCCAGCAAAATCATTCAAGATATTTGTATGATAAATTCACTGTCCAACTTTGGTTCAAACTAATTCAGTATTTCAAAAACTAATGTGATAAGAAATTTTCAAGTGGCACCATGATTTTGAGTGGCTACCACTTGGAAACAAAAGAGCAGAGTGAGATACCGAGTGAACTTAAATGTGATATTTGAATGATAAATCCACTACTCAAATTTGATTCGAATTGATTCAGTATTACAAAAGTTATCACAATGACAAATTTTCAAGTGGCTACCACTTGGAAATAAAATGGCAGAGAAAGTTGCCTAGCGAACTTATCCTAAATATTTGAACCATAAGTTCATTATCCATTTTTGGTTTGAATCAGTTTAGTATTTCAAAAATTATTATGATAGCACATTTTCAAGTGACAGCCTGATTTCAAGTAGCTGCAACTTGGAAACAAAATGTCAATAAATTGTCCAGTGAACTCACCCAAGATATTTGCATGATAAGTTCACTGTCCAATTTTAGTTTGAATTGAATCAGTATTTAAAAAGTTATCATGATTATAGAATTTCAAGTGGTAGTCTGATTTCAAGTTTTTCCGCTTAGTTTAAGATATGTCACTTTATTAAAAATGGTGAAAAAAGTTCATTAATAAAATTGGTTGAGATCCTTATATGGTCTATGTATACATGAAAATTGAAGTAAATCTGGTCTTAAATGTTGTTTAAATGCTTTTTACCTCATATAATAAGTATCTTCCTACATCGCTCCCTAGAATATACTGAACCTCCCAGATTCTTCTTGGAGGAAAATGGATATGTTTGAGAAATCTGAGGGAAATCTAATTTGATATTTCTAGGAATGATCCAACACAGGTAGTTGTCAGGAACTAAGATGGCGCTAAGAAATGACATTATTCCTACGGAGGCCACTACGAAAGACATTTTGCATTCCAGCAGAATATGCTGGGAGGAATATGGGAAATCTGGGACTTACTGTGGGAGCTCCTACAGAAAAATATTTGCTATATGGGGCAATGTGAATTTGAAATTTTCAAGTGACTTCCACTTGAAAACGAAATGTCAAAGCAAATTGGTTAACGAACTCATCCAAGATAAGTTTGCTGTCCAAATTTGGTTCGATATGGAGTATTATGTCAGAAGTTAGTGTGATTATAAATTTTCAAGTAGTAGCTTGATTTCAAGTGGCCCTGCTTACAAGGGAAGTATAAATCAGTAAAATTGTCATTGAAACCAAACCAAGCTTAAATTAAAGAGCATGGTCGAAAACATAGGGTAGAGTACAAATTTGCTGCAACAGCCTCCATTGAGGTAAGATATGACCCCCTAATAGTTTTAGTTTCTATAAAAACAAACAAAACACACATCGTAGTAAGAATGGATGGTGCAGTGGTAGCATGCTTGACTTAAGATACTGAAGACCTGAGATCGAGCCCCTGCAACGGTGTTTTGTATTTTAATTTTTTGTTTCAACTGAAATATTTATTTTTTTTATATTAATTATTTTTAACCAATTTATTTATTTATTTATTAAATTAAAATAAATTAATAATTTAACAGGAAAAACTTTTATATTATATTTAGACAAAATTTTGTTAATGATTTGTGCTAGAGTTTTAAGTAAATTTTTAATTACTATTTTTTATCAACGTCATTAATAACAAGAGTTAATTGTCTGCTCTCAATTGTATTATTATTCATGCAAATTTTTGCATGAAAAATCCTGAATGAACAACAGCTGTAGCTTAACTATTCGACATTGCATTTAGCTTTTATTTGAAATTTTTCATTAAACAACTGTCAAATCTGGTGGTGTCAGAAGAACTGACAAAATTGAACACAATCACAAATTTTCTCAAAATGATTTCACTAATTTATAATTAGTTTACACCTAAAAAAATTCAAAATCTGGGTAAATGTGAATTTTTCAAATCTAGTAATCTTGACGAAAAGCCAAATATTTAACAAAATGTTTGTGATGAACACTAATTGACGGTGAACAAAATTGTAATTCAAATAATTGTGATCAATCTTCTTATATTTCTTGTTATCATTGTGAGAAATACTGATGGTTTCATGATTTTTTTTTTACTTTTAATCATAACTGTTATAAATTAGAAACTATATTCATAGCTTTAAACATGATTTTCTTTTTTATAAATAACTAAATAAAAATATATACAGTCAAACCTTGTTAACGTAAATTACTTTTAACATGAAATGTTTCCACAATCCCCAACAAAATGAAGATTAGTTTAGTTGTATGAAGATTAGTAAGTGATAGCATGAACTACTGATAACATGAACAATTTTTTTTTATCCCCCTTGAGATTCATGTTAATGAGGTTCGACTGTATTTCTTAAATTCATGGTCAATACTTTATTAATTGAAATACTCAAAAAAAAAAAAAAAAAAAAGATCTTAATATAATAAATATTTTCTCTTAAATTAATAATTTAATTTAATTATAAATAAAAAAAATTTTAATTGAAATAACAAATAATAAAATACAAAACACCCTTGTGGGGACTCGATTTCAGGACCTCCATATCACAAGTCAAGCACACTACCAATGCACCACCCATTTTTATAAGTATGCATGTTTTGTTGGTTTTTATAGAAATAATCAAAACTATTAGGGGTCATATCTAGCCCCGATGGGTGTCGTTGCAGCAAATTTGCCCTCCACCCTATGTTTTCGACCATGCTCTTTCATTTAAGCTTGGTTTGGTTTTAAGAGCAATTTTACTGATTCACACTTTTCTTGTTAATTTAAGATATCAACCACTTTGTTAAGAATGGCAGATAAAGTTCATTAATGCACTTGGTTGAGGCACTTATATGATTTATGTACACATCAAAATTCAAGCAAATCCCAGCTGAGCTTAAATACACTTTTTTCAGTGAGAATTTGAAATTTTCAAGTAGCTTCCACTTGTAAACAATATGTAAGCAACTTGGTTAATGAATTCATTCAACATTTATAGCATAAGTCCGCTGTGCAAATTTGGTTCGATTTTGGGTATTGTCGTGAAGACATATTTTAGGACTTACTCATCACTTTTAGGACACAAGATTTATTTAGTAACTTCACTTTCTAAAATTTAATATCTAACTTTAGTTTTGTCAATTTAATTTAAATTAACCATTATCTAATTGCAGCATCATCTCTTTTTAACTGAAAAACCGAGAAGTTGCAGCGTAAAATGTTCAAGATAATCACCATTAATCAACATCCGTAATTTTGATTGTGATTTTCCTTCTGTTTACAATCTTTTCAGCCTTAATAGTCTACCTAACGACTCAACCACCTGTTCTGTTTCAGCGCATGCATGGCAGGCATGCGGTTGTGCGTTTTTTCCCTACCTCCTTTACTGCTTGACTCCCTGGTGTCCGTTTTTCATGTCGCTGCTGCTCTTCACATTTGGGGGTGCAGTGGCGATTTTCCTTCGTCATGTTCTTGAGATCGGTTTGCCAGTACTAGTAGCATGGTGTATGTGCACGGTTGTGCGCTCTGCCCTTTTTTTCAATTATGGGAGGTCTGGACAGGTATTCAGGCAAAGGAGATATAAAATTCCATCATCAATCCTTTTATTTAAGTGTAGGTCAAGTTTATAACCATTCACAATACTAGTTTTTCTAAAAAGCGTTGGAATACCACTGATTTCCCTTTATAAGTAAAAATAAACAAGTTCGTTCATGTATTTCTTGGTCTTCAATGTCTCCAGCAAAATAACCAGAATTATTTTTCAGCAACTGAAGATGCCGATAAAAGTTGTATATTTTAGTTATGTTTATTTAACCTTCATTAAAATACAAACATTTGCAGATTTGAATAATTTCTTAAAGATACCTTTTATGAATGGCAAATCATCCTCTCGGTGCAAGTGAACCAGGTACGGCTAATACTAATTGAAGCAATTTTAAGTTTATTTGAGAATGAGGCTATTCTCCACTATACTGTAGAAATCAAAATTATACAATAGGTATTATTTCGGAAGTTATCATGATGACAGAAATTTCATGATAGATAGATAAACAAAGTTATTGTAAAAGGTCGATTTCTAAGGAAATCAACCTAAAATAGACATGAGTGCAGTATGAAAGAATCAATGCTATGCTCCTCTTGTGCCAATTTTTTAACTGATGAAGAAATCTGCTCAATCAGTGGTGTACTAAGGGCGGGGCAGAGGGAGCGGTCTGCCCCGGGCCTCAGGTCATGAGGGGGACTAAAGAAAAACCTAACCTTTAAGTGTATATATTTCGTGAAGTTGTTGTGCCATTATTTTAACCTGAAAAATTCCCTGCTATTCTTTAAGCCCTAGGTTACTGTCTAAAGAGCCTTAATGTACAAAATGAGACCATAGAGTGACAACTCAAAAAAAAAAAAAAAATCCTTTTTGTAAAGTCTAAATAAGGCAGCACTAGTGGTACCAATGCTTCTTGTTGTTCAACCCTTCTTGTTGAGTGTTTGGCTTCTTAATCAATCTTTAAATTTATTTCAGTGTCTTTTTCTAGTAATAAAATTAAGTGAAGAAGTGCGAGGGGGGCTCTAAATAGTAAAGTCTTCAGTTATGGGGCCCCCAGTGATATTTTTGCCCTGGGCCTTGAGAGTTGTAGATCTGCCACTGTGCTCAATTATTTCAACAGGAAACAACTGTTGAGAGTTTCTGAAGATTATGATGCTTGCTTACAAAGTTTCTATTCATCAACTTTCAACACCAATATTTCAGGGAATTTTACTTCAACTGAACACACGCACATAAATATATATGTTAAATTAAAAGGAATAAATATAGCATATATAATATTTTCTAAAAATGTATTAATTCAAGTTCTCTATTGAATAAATTGAATAATGTAAATATATTGGTCACCCTTTTTTCAATTTTTTATTTACTTTTATAGTAACATAATATTCCAGTATGTTTGTATTTTATTATTTTTTATTAATAGGATAAAGCTAAAATTTTGTAATATTTTTTTTTTTAAACCCACAATGATGATTTAGGTTTCTTGATGCCAATCAATGTATGTTGCTTAATCACATCTTAATATGACAATTTTCTTAAAATATAATATATATATGTGGGATCGAACTTATGTGGGCGTTAAAAATCAACTAATACTTAATTACTATTAATTATTTAATATTTAAATAAAGATAACTATTTTACATTTATGTACAAAATTATAGTATGAATTAAAATTAAACTGCCAACCAAAACAGTCACATTTAAGAGTCAAATCAGATGATTTCAACAGTTCACTTATTAGCATTAGATGATATACTGTTCAGCACAGTTCTCGTCAAAAGAAAATAATACATAGCCTATATTCTATAAAATACTTCTTGTCAACACTTAGCACTACGGCTTCGTCTTTTATCGCTTTAGAAAAGCATGCAGCATGATACAGGACACCGTATCAGTGAAATCCCGTCGTCAACGGATCAAGGTCCCAACGTCAACTGAACTCTCTCTGGAAAGTGCTCCGGGGCTCAGTCTATGGGGATGCGCGCACACGCAGGAGGTGACGTCCTTCTGACATCATGGCTACGTCATTCCATTAAGATTCTACACTCGTGGCTGCAGTGCTGGTTTCAGAATCAAATGTTAGGGAGAGCAAGGTGTCTCCACTACACTCGGCCATCCTTCCTCGACTGGTCCTCCAGGCGGTCACTGAAAAATACAAAAAGAAAAAACAAACACAAAAGCAACACAAAATAATAACAAGCTTATATACAGCATATATACAAATTTTGATGTTTTCTCTTTTTTTTTTTAAGTTATCCCTTGTTTGAGAAATTCGGCATGAGTGGATGTGCAAAGGGGGCCTTCATGGCATGCCTCCTTAATTGCATCATATGTGTTTCCACCTTTAATTTTTACAGTTTTACAATGGCAAAAGTACTTTGATTTCAGTTTCATAGCAACTTGGTCGCCTACTTTGCAAGTTTTTGGTTGTTGTCTTCGCAAGTTATAATTTGTTTTATTTTTCTCTTTAACTTTAACAAATTGTCCTTTTGCATGTTTAAGTAAATCTTTACTCTGGGACTCAAAGTCAACTTGGGATTTGAACTCGAGAACCTCTAATTGGTCATTTCCAGTTTTAGTGTCTTTTAAAGCCTCTGCAGCATCTTCTTTGGTCATAAAATTTACAGTAGCACTCTTATGTGTAGGGAAAACTTCTAACTGTATTTGCACAGCTTTGGGAAATAATGCAGCTATTTCACTAATTGTAGTCTTCATAGGAAGTGATGAAATAAACAATTTCTTCAAATTTATACCGGCAGTCTCTTCTTTTGGGAAATTCTGTCTTTTACAATCAATGAAATCCATCGTGAAAGGCTGTCTTCTCAATTTCTTTCTTTTAAGAAGTTTGGAATTTTCTTCAACTTTTTCCTTCAACTCTTTCAGCTTTCCTGCTAACTGCAAAACCTTTTCAAGTAGGATTCGTTTTTCGTCTTTATTTGAAGAAGTTTTTTCTTGATTTTGCGATTTCATTTGGAAAATATTCATCTGACTTTGTTTCTTTCGTCGAGGCTCCTCCTCTTCCTCACTATCATCATCTTCACTATTATCATCCTTTAAAAGCATCTTCTTATCGTCATCACTTTCGTCATTATTTTCGTCGTCGTCATTATTTTCACTTGCAGCTTTTTTGGAAGATTCTAATGATTTTTTGGACAATATAACAGGTTGAGGGGTTATATTTTTACACTTTTTCACACTATTTAATGTTTCATTTATTTCTGGGGACTTCTCAGAAATTTTACTTTCAAAGTTAATGGGAGCATCAATAGCAATATTCGTCTTAACTTCATTTTGATATGCATTTACAGGAAGAACTGTTACTAAATTTAACTCGAGAGAACTAGATTTATTTTTCATAAAAATACCTTTTTCATTTATAGTCGTCTCACCATACATCAGTATATTCATTCCAATGATTACGTCATAGGGTATAAAATCATTATTTACAACATAAATATTAGTTTCAGATTCAAAATTATCAACTTTCAAATTTGCGTCAAATGAGCCTAACGGCTTTACAAAACTTTTCCCGATCCCCTTCAAAGTGGTACTCAAAGGATTTAATCTATCAACATTCAATTTATTAAAAGCACTTTTACGTAGCAGTGTTGCCTCACTCCCTGTATCAATAATATCATTAAAATTCACATTGTTAATTAGAATGTTTTTATTTAGGTTTTGATTTACTCCAATGCACAACGCTTCAACTTCGGGTTTCGAACCCGGACATTCTGAGCTCTTGTGCCCAAAGCGTTTGCATGAAAAACACTTAAAACCTTTCTCTCTATGGGGGCAATCTCTAGATAAGTGGTTTTTATCACCACAATTATAACACATTTTGTTTTCAATTTTAGGACTAAATTTTTCAACTACATTATGTCTTATGGGTTTCAGTTTTGCATTATACTCTATTTTATCAGATCTATGTTTATATTTTTCACTATCTCTCTTAAAAGTTTCATACATTTTTATTTTCTCTTTAAAGTCATGAAAGTTTTTAGCACCATATAATATAATTTTGTTCTCATATCTGTCATTAATTCCTTGGATCACATAGTGCATAATAGCAGCATCATCTATATGCCCATTCTTACTTAACTCTCGAATTTTAAAGAATTATTCTGTAGCAATTTCATCGTTTCTCATTTTCCTTTTACTCAATATTTCATGCAAAGAATGAAATGGCTGCACCATGGCTGCAATGCTGAAATGGCTGCACCATGTGTTCCAGAATTCTTAATATTATTACAATGACTAAAACATTTTTCACTCTTATTATAATCATTATTATCGTTATGGCATTGCACTGAGGAATCAATTTTCGTGACGTCACTATCGCTACTAGATTCATTTTCAGATTCAATATCTGAATCATTTTCAGAATTTTCCTCTTTTAGTGATTCAATATCACATAATTTCGATAACAATCTGTCACGTAACTCTTCTTTAGTCCCATCAAAAGAGACATTTAATAAATTACTGATTATTATTAATTCATTCAAAAAGAAATTATCACTTATAAACTTTCGTTTTTGAATATAATCTTCATCATCAACGGCAAAATTAAATCCTGCGAATTTTTTTATTCTGCATCTGTTTTTTCGATCACCTTCATTCTCAAAAATAAACCGATGCAGAATTTTAATCTTATTATATTTCTCTTTCCCGAGTGCAATACCTATTCGAGGAATGTCCTCTAAAGAAGCCATCATGCAATAAAAATAAAAGTTGACGTACCTTTGCAGAACAGGAACAACAGATACTTTTAATTTAGAAGTTTATTCATCAACCATGAAAAGATTTTCTGAAACAGATACTTTGTTGCTTTAAATTTCCTACTCAAATTTCGTTGGCCATCTCTGTCGAGTCGATTCGTCGTTGTTCAATTCTTTAACACTTTGCAGAACAGAAACAGCAGGTGCTTGATTATTGTAACAGAATTCGGCACTCATTTGTAGAAACACAGTTCAACCACAGTTTTAAAATAAATAAAGAGTTCAGTCTATATAAAGTTTATGTTTTTAAAGTTCGTGTTTCATTACATCAAAAGTTTGTGTTTATCAAAATTTCACGTTACATCCCACTTCTGATTTTTGTGGGGTCGAACTTATGTGGGCGTTAAAAATCAACTAATACTTATTTACTATTAATTATTTAATATTTAAATAAAGATAACTATTTTACATTTATGTACAAAATTATAGTACGAATTAAAATTAAACAGCCGACCAAAACAGTCACATTTAAGAGTCAAATCAGATGATTTCAACAGTTCACTTATTAGCACTAGATGATATACTGTTCAGCACAGTTCTCGTCAAAAGAAAATAATACATAACCTATATTCTATAAAATACTTCTTGTCAACACTAAGCACTACGGCTTCGTCTTTTATCACTTTAGAAAAGCATGCGGCATGATACAGGACACCGTCTCGGCGAAATCCCGTCGTCAACAGATCAAGGTCCCAACGTCAACTCATCAAGATCCGAACGTCAACTGAACTCTCTCTGGAAAGTGCTCCAGGGCTCTGTCTATGGGGATGCGTGCACACGCAGGAGGTGACATCTTTCTGACATCACGGCTACGTCATTCTGTTAAGATTCTACGCTCGTGGCTGCAGTGCTGGTTTCAGAATCAAATGTTAGGGAGAGCAAGGTGTCTCCACTACATATATATAAGTTGTAATTTAAATTAAAATGTAATATCTCTCTCTCTCTCTCTCACACACACACACACTGTATTATACAGATGCAAAATAATTATTCCTTTTTCATTCATTCTTTCTTATTTATTTTTTTTATGACAGAGTACTAAAAATTAGTAAAAGAGCAATGCAAAAATTACAGATAATGTTAAAAAACTAACCCCCTTTAAGGAAGCAAACCAACATTAGATAGGTAATTTAAAATTTTGCTTTGTAATTCAAAATCTTAAAATCATCCTTCACTTGTTGTTAGAGGAAAAGGAGCATTTATTATTAGTATTCAAATTTAAATCTAATTTACATTGAACAGTAATAAGAATACTTATGAATTTAACAAATAAAGCAGCATACTTTTCCAACAGGTGTTGAGCCTGTAAAAGATATAGTAGCAATCTTTTCACTTTGACATAAAATTTTACCAATGTCTGGAGTAGTTTTTCTTGAAGCAGTTATTATATTAATAACACCAGGAGGTACTTGAGCTTCTTCTGCCAGTTTTGCAATAGCTAAAGCTGATAGGGGCGTATCCTCAGCTGGTTTAATAACACATGTACAACCAGCAGCTAAAGCTGCACCAACTTTTCGAGTAATCATGGCATTTGGAAAATTCCACTAAAAAAGCATACAATGCACACACAAATAAGCTTAATTTATAACAACCATACAAATAAGTACCATAATTTTTAGCAAACATAAAAATAATTTATAATAAAATTTAAAAATTCTAAATTTTGGTCATATAATAAAGTTTTCAATAAAATTTCATACACCTTAAATATTTCTGAATAAATGCAAGAATATATATATAAATGTATTTAAAACAAATAAGCATCATATCAAGCACCATGAAATGCAATAAATTTGCAACAATTGTTTCAGATCGAAAGAAAGCACGACCGTTCGTCAGGCGAATAAAGTAGGCATGAGTGCTGCAATCAAAGCGGCAACATACCTGGGTGTAATTTAACAATTAAAACAATAAAAAGAGAACAGAAACACTCACAAAACTACTCAATTAGTGCTAGAGGCCCAAAGCAGCAACAAAAATAAGAAAACATCACAGTACTGGTGTTTTAAAGTAATAAGTACAAAACTTTGAATAAACATAAATTAAATGCAATAAACTCAGAATAATTGTTTTGGGTCAAAAGAAAACATGGTCCTTCATCAGGTGAATAAAGTAGGCGCGTGTGCTGCAATTAATGCAGCAACTGATTGCAAAGCTGCTTTTTGATTGCATTACTCATGCCTACTTTATTCATCTGACGAAGGGTTGTGTTTTCTTTTGACCCAAAACAATTGTTGCAAGTTTACTGAAGTTTATGGTGTTTATTCAAAATTTTGTATGTATTACTTTAAAATGCCAGTACTGTGGTGCTTTCTTATTGTCAAGGTGCTTTCTTATTGTCAAATCAAACTGTTAATTTTCATTGACATATATATATCAGTGAGTGAAAGAGATTAATTTTGTTCTGCAACCTCTACAGGTATGTTCTCTAGAGAATACAATAGCTGTTAAAATTTTATTTTTTGTGAAAACACAAGTGAAAAATATTTAATGAATTCAATTCACAATGTAGTTCTTAACACTCACAGACAATCAGCATGTCAGGCAAGTATTAAAGATTTTTTAGTGTAATTAAATAACTCCCATATGAACATAAGTCACATAATGCTTATTATTAAAGATATGCAATATATATAATTAAATACTAAAAAGGTATTCATTATAGTATTCAAGATGTGAGATATATAATTAGTACTCAAATCATGCATTAATGGTATGATTTTTCTCACTTTTTATAATAAACCATTTTTTAATTTAGTTATCTTCAAATGTAAAATCTACTATGAAGTAATATATTTATACTAGTTACTATCAGACCTGTATAAAATAAAAAACTTTCCGTGCACATGACCTAGAAGCTAAAAATTTTCTGCAAATTAGGAAAAGCTGTTCAGCGCCATTTTTATGCCGAAACAGTTGCTTCAATGTTTGGAGATTGGAAATAGTAAACTTCCTAAACAGTGTACAGCAGTCAATGAGAAAAAGAATAGCGAGATATAGAAAGCGAGAAAAATAAAAAATCAATTTTGTGAGTTATCCGCAGGCTCTGATTATCAATGGGTTGCTGAGCGATTCATCAATTCCGTGATTAATCGGAATTTACTAAATTTACAGACAGGTAATCTCTCTCTCCTCATCCCCAAAAAAGGTTTTACCCTCTTAAAAAAAAAAAAAACTTTCCACAAGATAAGACATTTTTCCACATATTCTACAGCCCTTGTTAAAAAATCTTTATCAATATTTTCACATAAATTTTGCTTTTGTGCCTTTAAATTTGTAGTACTCAAAGTTTTATTTTTTAAATTTTGGTTTCATGTCTTTTCATTTATACTTCTTTTTACGTCAGTACCTTGAAAGACTTACTGTATTTTTATTTATAAATCTGTTAATAGAAATTAATAATATACAGTCGAACCTTGTTAATGTGAACACATTTAATGTAAATTACTTTTAACATGAACTGCTTCCACAATCCCCATCAAAATGAAGATTAGTTTAGTTATATGAAGATTAGTTACTGATAGCATAAAGTACTGATAACATGAGCATTTTTTTTTTTTTGGTCCCCTTGAGATTCACGTTAATGTGGTTCAACTGTATTAACATTTGTTAATTGCAAAACACATAAATTAATTTAAACCTTATTCAGCTTTATTTGTTACAGCTTAAAATAAAACATTATGCACTTTTATTTATGTAATGATAAATCAAAAAGAACATAAAAGTTTACATATGAAGAAATACCAATCAATTATTGGACTGCTTTTTATATGTTCATGGAAAACTAGTTAAGATCCACTGGTTTAGAACAAAATTTAAATTAAAACAATTTTTAACTCAATATCAAGGTCTAACTTTTAGCATAGCATACACATTAATATTGATAATATATAATTTTCTGGTAATTAACATTTTACATGGGTTGGAAAAAATTTATCAAGAAACTTTTTCAATTCTACTTGCAAAATTAAATATATTTAACTTAAACTTTTATGTCCATAATTTTGTGAAATGTGTATACATACAATGTTGATTTATTAAAATTTTAAACTAATTTTTAATGTAAAATCATGAAGAGTTAAAAATTTTAAGCACACATTGAATTTAATTTATAGTATGAAAGAGAGTATAAAAAAATCCTTGGATTAAAAAAAAAAAAATCCACAAAAACAAATTTATTTGCATTAGAATATGGACTGATATTGAAATGTGATTAATTAGAAGATATGACCCTATTCCATATCCCCAAATTAAAAAATGCTGAAAAATTATTATTTCATAATTGTAAAAATAATAACATAATAAATTTATCAACATTATTTAGAAACTATAAGTGAATTGTTTCCTTATACATAAAGCATTTGTAAAAAGTACTTCATTCTTCATTTATTAAATAAATCATGCATAAAAAATTTCTTTGGTCAAAATAAAATAAACTACTAAGTGATCATACAGGAGTAATAATACCCGCAACTCCAATAGGCTGTTTTAATACAAAAGGCTGCTTGTTTTTAAATGGTGATGGAATAATATCTCCATAGATACGGCGAGCTTCTTCTGAAAACCACTCAAAAAATGAAGCACCATACACTATTTCTCCTTCAGATTCTTTTAAGACTTTTCCCTATAAAACACAGAGTACTAAGTGAGGTTAAAGTAAATTTCATGGTAATAATAGATTGAAAAATGAACAGGAGATGCTGAGTTACTATTTTCTCATTTAAAATGCTCTTTACCAATTTCATTTCATATTAAATTTCTACTTGAGGATATCTGCCTGATATTCAGCTGCAACTAGATGACAATTTTATTTAATTTTCTAGATCGTCAGAACCAAATATATTAGTTTATAAAGCTGTTATTTTTTTCCATAATATACTTATAACTCAAAATTACATAATTATAAGTATTTAGTTTATTTCTTATAAGTAAAATCATATATAAAATCAAAAGGTTTATTTTAAAATATATATAGTGCCCTCTCAAAAAACCACACAACTTAGAATAAAAGGTTTTGCTGAATTTAGTTTTTTTTTTTTTTTTTTTTTTTTTTTTAATACAATACTGAAAAAAGTCTATAATAAAAGTATAAATATTTAATTTAAAGAATTTTTATGCATTTTATTACAGTTGCAAGTAAGATTATTCATTTTATGTCTTAATATTTTTTCCTATAACCTGCAAAAATGTTAGCAATTCTTGGACAGTCCCATAAGTTTGTGATATAAGAAAGTTTAAATATTTAGTCTCCATGAGAGAAAATCCTTCTAGTAAACAAGTCTTTTCTCTTTCTTCCTGTAACTCAATGTCCCATTTATTTAGCGCATAATTTCACTTATTATTTTCTCATCTGTAATAAGCTGAGTGATTGGTAATTCTTCATCAGAACAAGTCACATAGTTAATAATTGCTTTATCTTCTAAAACAGTTGCTGAATTTCTACAATCTACAAATAAAAAAATTAACTGTGATGATATTTGTTTATAGTGTAAATGATATGCAGATTTTTGAGAGTTAACTGCAGTTATATTTTTAAATTAATAATCTTCATTTTTGTTCAATGTAAAAATCATACAATGAAAACAATATAGAAACGTTGCTTTATGCTTATAAGGGAATTTATAAAATTCCCATAAAAACCAAAATGGAGTTAGATGAAAGAGCATCATCAGAAACACAATATGGTGTCCAAATTTTGAGGGTCAAGATATGATCAGAAAGGTTTACCTGCTTTTTATCAAAATAAATATAGAAGCAGGGATGGGATGAACTGTGGAATTTGGTTTGTGACTGGACATTAAAAACATGTCAGGCGATTCTGTAAAAAACTTTTTAAAAATAGATTTATTTAAAAAATGGATGCATGCTTCAATGTTGAATAACAAATGGATTGCGATCAATTTTCTTGCATACATACTGAAATTTAAATTTGTAACTTTAAGCATGGTTTTTCTCTATAAATAAATAATTATTTCTTATATTATTTGATCATAATTCTTATATATATTTTAACACTATCAAAAAAAAAAAAAAAAAAAAAAATTCAATTAAAAAAAAAAATAAAATAAGTAACCTTTTGATAGAGTTTGAAAGCCTGACCTAACAGCCATGAATCAATCATCTACAGCAATGTAATCCATTCCTGCTTCCGGTCACTACTTTTTTGTTTTGAAAAAAAAAAATTAAGTAACCTTTTGATAGAGTTTGAAAGCCTGACCTAACAGCCATGAATCAATCACCTACAGCAATGTAATCCATTCCTGCTTCCGGTCACTACTTTTTTGTTTTGAAAAAAAAAAAAAAAAAAAAAAAAAAAAAAAAACAGTAAAACTTTTCAGGTTATATTTGGACCTAGTGGATAAGTTGTGCAAAGTTTATACCCCCTTCTATGTTTTTGATGATGCTTTTTAACTTAAGTTTAGATTGGTTTCAATAGCAATTTTACAGATTTGTACTTTTCAAGTACCTCCCCCTCATCTCAGTCAGAGAACAGGGAAAAATTATAATAACAGAATCATTTTCTCTAAAAAAAAATACTACATAAAAGCTCATTATTACTAACATAGACTTTGAATACTAATCTGTTTATTATGGAATCTGTTTACTGAAAACAAAGATTTCACAAATTCCTATTATTAATATATGACAATGTAAGTAATATAAAAGAGCCTTATTTTATTAAATATTTCATTACATATAATATATATTTATATATAGTTATAAAAAGTTTACTTATCACCTGAATCATGACTCCCCAACTTATAAATTATGTGATATTTCCATTGTGTCTTCCAAAATTGTGGAACTTTTTACTATCGCTAATATAACAACTTCCTGATTCCCCAGTTAGTGCAAGTTTTGCAAATTATAGGCCGTAATTGTTTCATGTGAATGTGGTTTGTAATAACTGTTTTAATTTTTAATGTTTTTAAAATTTTGACAGTAGTATAGCTGCATACCTGCCAACTTCTTGTGGTAAGAATAAAGAAGAATGAGCTCAAAAACCAAGAAGATTTCATTAAAATCAAGAAGATTTTCTCTATATAGTAGGTATAGCAGAAATAATTATTTTATTAAGGACAATTGTAGGCATCAATTCTAAAATAAGCCAATAAGTTTAGTTTTAAACATTTAACACCTGGGGAACAAATAATACAGTAAACATTATGTGAACGTATGTTTGACTTCTTTAGAAAAGTAAATTCTATTGCACATGCATATATTGCTTCTTAAGAGCACTAATGTTTTAAAGGAATATTCTTCAAGTTAAATAAAAATATACTAATATTTTATTCAAGATAGCAAGTCCCAGGAAGCACATAACATTGTTATAACATTGCAAATGAGTCTGAACAGTGATAAATTAGCTATAACAATGTTATGTGCTACTGGGGGTATACAATTCACACACACAAAAAAAAAATTGTTCTCACGAGCAAACATGGGAGAATTGCCCTATTTGCAGATTTGTACACTCCCAGTTTTATCAGGAATTCGCACTGTAAAAGCCATTATTGCAAGATATGATTAATATTTTGGAACAAATTTCATCGATAAAAATTTATGCATAGCGTAAATAAAATTTTTATGCATAATTTTTAAATATATTTAGATCTTTTACCTTTTTTGGAAGCAAAAAAGATGAAATACATGAAAAATCTGTAAATCAAGATGATTTTATTTTCTGGCAGGAAGCAAGAAGAAAACATAAAAATCAGGAAGTCTTGGAAATCAAGAAGACTTGGCAGCTATGTAGCTGTAGTAAATATTACTTATAGGCAATCATTTGATGTAACATCAAACAATGCTACTAAATAGCAGTAAAAAGCTTTATGTTTTTAATATATTTTTAAAGTTTAGGTAAAAACATGTTTTTAACTCATCTGTTTGAAAGTAATTCTATATTTACTGATATTTAATTACACATGATTTTATTATTGCTAAAAATGATAATAATAAAAAATAAATGTTATTTTATACTCTTATAACACTCAAATGGAATTTTGTTTGGAAGATTTTATTTTACTTTATCAGGAAATATTTTTTTTCCCCAATGGCTGGGACACATGAATTATATATATATGTATATGGTTGGGTGGGTTTGTGAAATTAAATTAAAAAAAAAAAAAAAAAAGCAGAAGGCTTGTTGCATTTACTTTGTATTACTATGCAAACTTTCTTTTTCCAATAAAATTTCAGTTTCTTCCTTTTTGTGTCGTCAACTATATTTAAAATTCTAATTATACTATTAAACGCAATGTAATCAATCGGTGAATTTCATTGTTGCTTCGTGGTTTCATTGTTATTCATCTGCTTTGAAATTTTGCCTTTTTAAATCCATATGGTTCCTATTCTGGTCATGGCAGGCTGGGTGAGTGTTGCCGGCGTGAAACTAGTTTAACCCCACAGGCAAGTCACAAGTCTTGCCGCCTGCCTCCTTCCTTCCTATCTTGTGTTTCTTAGGTTATTTTTTCATTAATTTTGATAAGTTTATGGTTTTAAGTTAAGATTTGTTGTGTTACTTTATTGATTCGTTTGTTTTGCAGGCTGTTAATTAATAGATCTGGTTTCTTTACATTAGTGTATTTCATCCACTGATAAAAAAATTTTAATCTTATTGGTCATTGGTGTTTCAGTGATCTTGTATCTGTTGCTTGGCTTCTACTATGCTTAATAGATTATCTTTATTATATATATATATTATATATATATATATAAAGAACAGAAATACAAGAGAAGCAGCAATAGCAAACATCATCAAAAAGCTCAAGAGATGACTGAAGGTTATCAACCCCAACAGTCTTCTGTCGTGTATGTCATATCACAGCCTCCTAAACTAGATGCCTGTCACGTGGCTTGTAAACTTGGCAACATTTGAAGAGGTAGACAGCGCCACCTGGTACAGATTGCATGACATTTTTATTCAAGTGTCACCAATAATTTTAAGAAGTGATATATGACATATATAATCGACAATTCTTTGATTCTATTCGCCTTTTATGTATATCATATACCACTTGTACCAGGTGGCACTGTCTACCGCTTCAACGGTTGCCAAGTTTCTGAGCCACGCGACAGGCATCTAGTTTAGGAGGCTATGGTCATATTGTCATATATGAGCTCAAATAAACTAACATTTTGAATTATCTGAGTTAAATTAAAATGACTAAATACAAAAAAATATTAACATATTTATTTCAAATTCAGAGCTCCTTTTATTCATAAAAATCAGTTTTATTATGCATGATCAATTAAAATGTTAATACAGAATTAAATTTGACATTTTGTATTAAAAATTAAAGAGAGAGTCTTTTATATAAAAGATAACCAGACAATAAACAAAATTTAAAAAATAAAATTAATTAAATTTACACTAAATCCCTAGGATTTTGGTCTGTTATTGACTATAACCTCAAATTAACAGATTTTCTATTAATCAATAAAATATTTTAAAATCAATAAATTATAAATCAAGTCTTTATGAACTTTAAATAAAAACTTACGACTTCCAGAGTTATTATTTTGGCTAGATAATCTTTATATTGCATCTGCAAATCAAACAGTTTTCTCAGTATTGCTGATCTTTCCTATAAAAATAAATAACCGCAGACTTGTAAAAGTTTATCACCTGATTAGGAAACTTCAAAGTAAACAAAATATTTAAAAAAGAAAATTATAACAATTTAACTTTATGTTTACTATTAAACTGGCTTTTATTATCCAATAACCTAAATTTTGCTGGTACCATATATAATTAAAGTATCATAATCTTTTTAATCCCTATGTATAAATTCTTTGATACTTTACATATTAATTTCAAGTATATGACTGTGATAATCTATTCATTATTATCACTTTAAATTAAAATGAAAAAGAAGAAATTACTCCTAAAAATTTTTAGAGTAGTATTACCGTTTTAACCTATTTTGTTCAGGTTTACCCTGCACATTCAAGATTGTCCCACTAGATGGTACTTTAATTTGCTTTCTAGTTTTTCCAGTGCCTTTATTTATTCATTTTCATACTTGTGATTGTTCTTTTTTTTTTTTCTTCATAGAATACTAGAATAACATGTCGAAAAGAGGAACAAAATAAAAATATGTTTAAAAAGAGAAAGACAGTGATATCGCAAAAGCTAAAAAACAAATTAGAGTAAGTACAGTGTATTAAAGTGTGTCAAGAGAGTAGTCAGAAGGTAGGGCATATAAAAAATTGTTAAGGCATGAGGCTAATATATTTACCTTTGACCAATAAAATTAAGCAAAAATCATTTTTACCAAAACATTTAATCATCAATCCAACATATAATGTTCCATGAAAGAAACATTAAAATCAATAAAATTATGTATTGTGAATCAAAATAAATTACACAACTTGTTATTATAATGAAGTGAATAAAAACCTTAAACACTTATATTATTAAAATTATTACAGTACTAAAAAAAAAAAAAAAAAAAAAAAAAAACCACTCAATTTCTATAAGACTAATCAGCTAATAAATATTTTTGAAATTAGAACTTTGATACTTTATAAATGATAATTACAAATAAATGTCTTTAGTGTTTCTTAACATTATATTTTTCCTATATTTAGTGAAAATAAATTAATCTCCTTAAATAAAATTTTGCCAAGTTTCAACAAATATTATACTTAAATAGAGACACTTGAATAACATAAAAATTAGCTGCTAAATAACATATATAGGCAGGAATGATGCACATTTTAAGAACACTTGAAAAATACAGTGAAGTACTTTTTTCCCATACCCTTTTCCTTCTCTGCACAAAAATCGTAGTTCTTAACTGGTTACTTGCAAATGACCTTGGAACAGCATACTTGCCAACATTTATGGATTGTCAGTAAAGTTTACAGATTTTCATTTAATTTTACTGATTTACTGACTGATATGAATTTTGTAAAATACTTGCTGAAATAGATTTTGACATGTGAATACAAATCATCTTACATAGGAATAAAAGAGTCTAAGGATCAAATAAAATTGCGCTCAAGTGCAGCAGGAACACACAAGCTCAAAATTCTTGTGATCAGCAAGAGTAAAAAGCCGCCTGCTTTTACCAGAGTGAAAGGGTTTCCCATGCTTATTTCTATTTTATTTATTTACAATTTTAATAGGATATACATTAAGCTAGTACATATTTTTAAAAACTATTTTTTTAAGAAATATTTCTTTGGATGTTGTGATTGATTGATGATTTTGATAAATTTGTAGAATACCAATAATCTGGAAAAACTGATAATCGGGTAATGTCCATTTCCCGCCGATGATGGATTATCGATGCTTCACTGTATTTCTTCAAGATTCAATGGATGAAAAGAGTTGCATATCTCAGATGAAAATACAGCTAATATTTTTGACACATAACTAAATTGTTTGACTGAAAATTCATAGTGCCCATTGCCTGAATTTAGTCAGCTTAAAAATACTAATGATTCAGTTTTTACAATTGTTTAAATTGCACAATACAGCTTTTTATTTTTAAACCTGAAATTTAGAGCCTTCAAAGATATTTATACATTAAACATCTTCTATGTGTTTTCTGTTATCCCAAAAATCAAGTATAAATACCTTTCCTGTGGTTTTACTCCATGTTTTAAATGCATCGTAAGAACCATCAATAGCTTCTTTTATATCACTAGTGGAGCAGTCAGGAACAGAACAAATAATGTTCCCATTAGCTGGATTATAAACCTGAAACATTCATACAAATTCATAGAATATAGAAATTTAAAGAGTGCAAGCTGATCACTTATACAGAGATGAGCTAGGCAAAGAGACAACAAAGCTGAAACTATATGCAAAGGCAAGACATTGAAACTAAATACTAAATACCGTAATTTCGTGCACATAGTCCGCACCATCGTATAGTCCGCAGGTGAAGTTCTATGTAAAAATTATTTTAAAAAGCATCAGATTGTCCACACTACCGTATAGTCCGCAGGAGAAAAATATAACCCCAAGAAAACAGCAAGTAAAAACACTATTATGTAGTTTTATATGAAAATATTAAAGCATTCCAACTATTAAAACAAATAGTATAAAGAAAAGAAGTACTTGTTATTAATAAACCATATTTTAAAAATTATACATTAAAAGAAACCTTTAAAGTTGATGTTTACATTTTCTATCGGAATTCCCGGTTAAATCATTGAGTGAGTTTTACTTTCCTACTAGAAATGCAGTATGGCTGATTGTATGCGATTCAGCACTATGAGATATATTTTTTGGAAGATTATCTCAAAGTTTGACATTGGTATTGCTCAGCAGTAAAACTTCGACGATATTTTGCGAACATAATTTAAAAAATAACAGTACAGAAATATTCAGCAATGTGCTATCCTAATAGTAATCTTTTGCTTTATGCTCCATGGTTCGCTACCGATACGATATACGATACGATGTTTTCTTTGTGTGTCTTATTCTTTTGTTTATGTTTATATTTGATCAGCAGTTCGTAGTATTCGCATGTTTAATTATGCTTTTGAGGTTTTGAACTGTGAATAACTAGCAGATAATCCGCACCACCGTATAGTCCGCAGGTTATATAATTTGCTTTTTAAACACACATATTCCGCGGACTATACGCGCGAAATTACGGTATTGATAACATAAATCGTACTGAAGTAATAAATGTATTTTTAATTCTTCAATCTATAAAAAAAGAACAAATGATTAGCTTCAGTATTCAGTTAATGACAGAGATAGGTAAAATCTTTGATTAGCCGAAGTAACAAATATATATCAGAAAAGGAAAAAAATAGAAAACTAAAAAGCTAAATCAACAAATTGTGAAAAATCTCATTCCTGAACAAACAATATAATTAAATGCATCAAGAAGATATTCTGTATCATCTATAGACTAATTTTAATCAATGGCAAGTGGCAATAATAAAGCACATTCCTAAAATAACAATAATTAATAATAACAGTAATAATAAAAAATTCTATATAACACAGAGTTCTCTCCCCCAAGAAAAAAAAAGAAAAGAAGAACATTTTAAGGCTACTCTTACAATTTTTATGCTAAACCCTGCCAATCATTCAATTGGCATGGTTAAAACTAAATGTAATAATAATTTTTTTTTTTTTCTTTTGGGGGGGGGGGGGGGGGGAGGTGGCTTTCAAAGAATTTGAACTTACATTTTTTTTTTTTTTTTAACCATTTTAATTGAAATTTCTATAATATTTTATATAAATCAGCGTTAGGAAAAAACCAACTTGTCTAGGTTTTTGCAAATTTGTTTACAATGCATCATTAGATAAATGAGCAGATACATGCTCCTACACCCCCCCCTCCCCCCCCAAAAAGGGGGGGGGCAGAGGAATGTAGAGTTATTTAGAAACTACATTATGTCAAAAAACTGAGTTCCAATGCTGCAAAGCTCACTTAGTTTCTCTCTTAGTTTCTATACTTAGCACTAGAAGGTTTGTTAATACCTCCTTAGTTTAATTGGTTATTAATCTTATGATTGACAGTTTAGCTCAGTTCCAGACATCCAAGGTTTAATTAATATGCAAGAATTAACTACAAGTACTTACAAAAAGCACTTACTCAGCAAATTATGCTTTTAAAATTTTCAAATTTCTCTGCTTTTGTGTTACCAAGTTTTATACAGTGAAATAAAGTTTAAAGAGGAAATTTCTGAATTTTCAAATTAACAATTCTGAAAAGGATTTTCTTTGCTGAAAGAAAATATTAATTAAAATTTATAAATTATTAATTTTAAATGTTAATTATTTTAAAAATACTAATTGAAATATTAATTTAAAATGTTAATTTTTTTTATCCTTACATATTCTTTCCTCCCTAACATCCAAAGTGACGTTCCCCCAGGCTTGCCTTCAAGTCTATGGAAACTCAGCTATTACAGTGTTACACACTATTATTATTGCTTATGATTAAGAAAAAAATAAATAAATAAACTTTATGTATTTGCATTTTAAACCATTCAGGATGTGTTGGCTTTTATATCACACAAAATTAAATTATACAAAAATTTCAATAGTTAGAGGACATATAATAAATTATTAAAACTCTGAATATAAAACACACATAAATTTGATAGAGAATAAACATTTAGAATTTTCCAAATCATTGAGTATACGTATTATACAATATATGAGTTTATAGTTAGGTTTAAAATTTAGAGCTATGGTCTATATACAGTAAATAGAATAATATAAGAAATATATATATATATATATATGGTATCTCTTATAAAACATCTAGGTCTACTAAAGTCAATTAAAATGCACACTATTAGTTTAATAACTTATAAAATTCTCCTGACCTAAACTTTGAAAACATGAAACAAATATATTTATACTATAAAGTATATTTAAAACTATGGCAGTGTTTTAAAATATATAAAATTATTCTGTTAGAAGTATTATAAGAAAAATAATTTTATATGCACAATAAAATATAAAAATACTAATCAATATGATAAATGAAAAAAAAAACAGTATCTTTAGACACATAAAATGCAGATGCAAAATGGTTAAATTAATATATTGAAAAATATGAAATGCAAAATAGAAAAAGTAAATATTCTTATTTATAAACATAGATCAACAGGTAAATGATTTATTTTTATTAACTAACAGACTCATGAAGTGTTGCAATAGGTGTGCTTATATATTTTTTCCATAAATTTCTATTTTTCAGATTGTGTTTGAGAAATTTCATATCCTAATACAACTAATTTAGACATTTTAGCTAATTGTTTAGTATTGTCTAACCAGTCTGTCTTATATGTAAGGGTAACAGACAGGGGGAAAAAATACATTTAAATAAAAAAATTGTTAAATACAATGTGACCAAAAAATCAACTACTACCACATTCTTATCAAAAATACAACTAAAAACATACTTACTGGAAAAACTTTATTTTGTGCTGAAATCCATTTCCCATTTATATAAGTTTTTTCTTTTGGAAGAAAATCATGAATTTGTCTTAGACCCGTGAAAGGAATCTTAGAGGTACACTATAAAATTATAACAAGTTACATATTATATATATTTAGAAAAATAAGATTTAAAATCACAGCACAAACATTATGAAAAGGTTAAATAAATAAATAAAAGAGTATATAATTACACAATTTTTTTTAAAATAAGGCTAATAATATAAATAAATAAATAATAATAATAAAAAAAGAATGTGTGTAAACAACATTCTCTATGATATAGCAAACCACCCAGTTAGCATTATTTTTTTCTTTGAATATTAAATCACTGTAGTCAAAAGCATTAAAAAAATTCTGGGAGTAGATTTATTGTCATCCAAAAGATTTCTACTACTGCACAATAAGGTAAGACAGTGATACCATCACTGTGAAATTATATGCATATAAAAGATAGAACTCCATGATATATCAAGCCATGGGGTTAATACTTTTTTCTTTACATGTTAGATTACAATAGTCAAATTAAAAAGCATTAAAAGAAATAGGAAAAGATTTATTGTTATCCCAAATATTTCTGCCTCTGTAAAGTAAGGTATATTAATATTTCTGATTACGTCATTTAGATAAAAAGTTCAAGCTCAGAAGAATTTTTTGTTAAAGTATTATTTAGCAAATAATATTTAAATGCAAGGGCTTCTAAATAGGTGATGTTGAGTTTAAATGCAAAATAAAATTATCAAATCTTACTAAAAAATAAAAACCAAAAGAAAAAAAATTAATATTTTCTACCAGGAAACTTGTGAATTTTGCACTCTAAAGTTATACTAAGCTGATAAATTTATTCAAGTAAATGTTTTAGAAAAAATCTTAGAAAATAAATTTTTTTCCAGAAAACTTTAAAATTTTAAACAAACTAACACTAATGATTAGTATTACAAAGCTATTTAACTGAACGATGTAAATTTGATTCTCTGTCTTCAAAAGGATAGTTTTATTTGTACTATTTTAAATAAAGAACATGCCACAGTAAACCTGAGTAACATAATCAGTTTTAAGGCATTCTAAAAATGCTTACAAAAATTAGAGTGCAGATAGATAGACAAATCAAAGTTATTAACACTTTTTATCTTTTCAGAAAATATTCCAAAAAATTCATCAATTAACATTTAAACCTCAATATTATTCAAAATGAAACACCATCATTGGTGTAATAAAAATCTGTCAAACATGCACTATAAAAAGCGTTCTAGCTAGAAGAAATTTTAATAAGGGCAAAAGTAGTTGTCAAATGATGAAAAACATGAATCATTTAAAGTGTAATGAAATTACAATTCTTAGACACCCCCTTAAAATTAGTGATGGCATGAAGCACAGTTTGGCCGAAGTGCCGAATACCGAAGCTTCGGCATCATTGTGGGATTGTTTTTCAAAAATCACAAACCATGAATTACTCACAGAACACTCTGAAAATTCATCGGCTGAAGAGCTAGAAGTATATATAAACAATCCGTTTTTAAGTAGAACACATTGTCTGTTGGAATTGGTGAAGATGGAGAAAGAATAAAAAAATATTTCCCAGATTATCTGGCTTGGCCAAACGCTATTTATCTGCTCCAAGTAGCAGTATATATAGCGAAAGGTTATTTTCTGAAGCTGGAAATGTGTATGAGGATTCAATTGGATTGGATTTCGGAATAAGGCCAATTGACTACTATAGGTCCTAGGTCTGAGGGGGAGTGCCCTCCATGGGGGTCTTTCTAAGAGGTCCTAGATACGTATTTACGCAAGTTTCAGAGTAAACCATGGAAAACTCCAAACAGCTAGGCTGAAGAGCGCAACCTGGGATCAAACCTGGCACCTCACGTCTACCAGCTTTGAGCGCAGAACCGCTCGGTTGCTGGTGGGCCCTATATATGAGGAAAAAAGAGAATAGAATTCTTCCTAAAAATGCAGAAACATTGATTTTTTTGCATCATAATTTAAAATTGTGTAATAAATGATGAAACAAAGTAAGGCTAATTAACCTTGTATGTAATAAGATGAAAAATAAACATAAAAAACAATTTACAGTATGTCAGTTATTAACCTAGAAAAACATTTTATCATGTGGTAATAACTAATCTAGAATAAATTTTATAACTTTAATTATCTAGAATAAATATTTAGAATTTAGATCTAGGGTGGATGTACAAGTAATCGGCACCCTTCTCATATTTTGGTTAATAAAAAATAAATTAAAAGAAAAAAATAAATTCAGTTTTCATTTATTTTTCAATAATTCTTGATTAATCTTGATTATTGACCATATTGTTAATCTTGATTATTGACTATGACAAAGTTTCAAAGCTAAAAATATTTAAAGAATGTTTCATGCAGTATTTTAATAGCTTCATTTTAAAACAACTAAAGCTGTTCATATAATTAAATTGTTAACTAAATATAATGTAATGTAACTTATTTCTTAGCAACTTCCAATTTAAATAGTATTATTGTATGATTTATGGTTCATGCACACAAACTTATAAATATAAATTTCTACTATGTTTTATTATAAGGTACCATTGTGCATAACTTAAATGACAATATTTTATATAATAATAATTGTTAAAAGAATATTCACAACATAAATTGTTATAGGCCGAATCACGCTCATTATTCATTTCGCTCATTCCTTTAACATTTTCCTAAGTTAAAACACTTTTTTATAGTTTAAAAAGCTAATAACTTAGTTTAAAAAATAAGTTTGACAAAAAAATAACAAATATTCTGAATGGTTTCAAATACAAACAGAGATAGATTTACTAGTTTGCAAAACATCTAAAATAATGACTTACTCTTATAATTTGCTTTAAGAGTACCATTGTTGAAATTCACCTTAATGTAGGTATGATTTTCAGAAACAATTGAATCTAAGTGTAGAAACAAAACAAAAATATATAAGACAGAAAACACACAAACAGATTATTTATATTATAAAAACTTTTACTGTGATATGGAATGTCATAACTGTTTAAATGAAATAAATAACAGTGTAAAAAGAAATTTTAAAAAATTAGTTCCACTCAGCAATAATCTATTTGATATTAATAGTAAAGAGTTAATGTGATCTTTTTCATTGTGGATTCTCTGAAAAAGGTTTTCATTTGATTTGATTGGGATGTTAATATTGAATTTTGTTGAGCTTCATTTTTACCTTATTCACAGCACCTTTATTATAGGGAATAGAAGTAATAAACTGAAGTTTTTCTTTTCAAGTGCTAAGGATGCCGTTCAGTTTTTGGCTTAATTGTAGTTTCGGCTGCCGATTATGTTTGGCATATTTCGGGAGTGCACTACATCGAGGGCCAAAACTAGGATTTTTTCCACCCGGGGCAAGGAGATATTTTGGCGCCCCCTTCCCCCTCCAACCCAAAATTAAAATTTCAAAAGAAAGATTTAAATTAAACTGCTGTTATTATTTTTATTTATTTATTTATTTTTAATGGGAGTTTCTTTTTTCCTCTCTCTTAAACGACTGAAGTTTATAAATGACAATTATAAAACTAGTATGTTGTGGCCATCACAAGACTTTTCTTCTATATATTCCTAATTCCTATACAAACTCACGAAGAGCAAAAAAAAAGAAAAAAAAAATATTAAAACTATTGTTTATTATAATTATCTAACATGATGAATGCAAATGGTTTTCATCTTACAAAAAACTGACACTAAATATCCAAAGAAAGACAGTTTTATTGTCTATAGATAACATTTTTAAAAATTTGTTTTTATAATTGTTATCTGACGTATCAAGTTTCGTATAGTTACATGACATAGAATTTGAGATATAGCCTTCCCGTTATTGAAGAAATTTGCAGTATAGCAGAGCCATCTATTGGCTGATAAGCATTCAGCATAATTTCTCATAATGCCCCTACTCACATATATCAAGTTTTGTTTGATGATACGCAATAGGACCTGAGATATAGACTTCCCTTAAATTGCAGAAATCGCTATGTAGCAGCGCCACTTGTTGAGAGGTTGACTCTAAAAGTTGATAAGCACTAATTTATGTCAAGGTGCATCTACATATATATTTATATGCAATTCTGTGCAGTAGTTCCTGAGATATAGCCCTCCCATAAATTGCGGAAATCGCTGTATAGCAGTGCCACATGTTGGCCGATAAAGAATTCAAATTGAATCAGCGTAATGTATCATAATGGCCTTCTCATATGTCAAGTTTTGTTTTATTATACACAATAGAATCTGAGATATAGCCTTTCCTTAAATTGTGGAAATCTCTGTATAGCAGCGTCACCTGTTGTGCGGTCGACAGGCACTAATATTGGTCATGGAGCATCTACATATAAATTTATATACGATTTTGAGCAGTAATTTCGGAGATACAGTTGCCATAAATTTTTTGTCACACACACACACACACAGAGACAGATGGACATTTTCTAAAAATGGTCAAATTGTGTTCTAGGCCTCTGAGATCGTGTAAATCCGTCGAAAACCGGAAGTCGAAAATTTTTACGACTCCAATACTTTCTTCTATTGAATATAGAAGAAAGTGACAAGTGAAAGTAAATTCGTAAAAATTTTCGACTTTCGGTTTTCGGCGAATTTACATATTCTGAGAGGTCTAGAACATGATTTGACAATTTTCAGAAAATGTTTGTCTGTCTGTGTGTGGCGACTGTCTCTCCTGAACTACTGCTCAGAATTGTATATAAATTTATATGTAGATGCATCTTGACGTGGATTAGTGCCTATCAACTTTTGATGTCAACCACTCAACAGATGGCGCTGCTATACAGCGATTTCTGCAATTTGAGGGGAGGCTATATCTGTACTGATAAGTATAAAAGATTTAAGTCCAAAAATGTTGATTTTGAGTTAAGTACATTGTCAGACTCAGAAAAAAAATTCTCTATTGATTGGTATAAAGGATTTAAGTCTATGTCATTTAGTCTCTGAGAAAATCCATCAGTAAAAAAATATTCAAGTCAGAAATTTAGCATTCATGTATGGTATAAAACAGGGCACGAAATTTCCACTCGACAGAGCGCCATTGGCAAGTGGAAATTTTACTGTGGTGAGTAAAATTTCGGTATAAATGTAGATAGAATTCTTACAGTATATGGTGCTAAATATATATATATATTGATTTAAAAATGTAAAATCATGCTAATCTTAGTCTTAGGCAAGGTAACCAGACATTCTCTTTTTAAGAGGACAGTCTACTTTTTCAACGCTCTGCCCTCTTGAATGAAAAAAACATTACAAGACTAAAAAGTCCTCTTTTTTACGTTTTTCGTCGTCCGTCCTCTTTTTCAAATGAAAAAGATTGCCCTAAATTAAAAAAAAAATTTGCAAAACTGGGAAGCTCAATCGGCTGTTGGCTGTATCGAACGGTTAACACTAACTTTTTTCTGCATTAGGTTCGCAAAAGAACAACTTTCTAATAAACTTGCAAAAGCATATTATGGTTTACATCTATTCAGAATCTTCGAATCACAAAGAAATAAAAGTATTCCCTATATTTGTACGGCTCTTTGATTCAAAACATGGAATAACTATTGAAATTGTTATGAAATCATTAAGAAGGTGGTGTTCTGGTCGATACGCGGTGGGTTGAAGTGTGTTCTCACTTTCGTATGAATAATATTCTAAATAGGCCCACTAATAACTGAGAGTTTCTGTCCTCGAAGCTGGTATACGCGAGGCGTGCTGGGTTCGATACCTGGTCGCTCTCATTGGCTTAGCCATTAGGAGTTTTCTGCTGTTTTCTCTGAAACTAGCATAGATATGGGCTAGGACCTCTTAGAAAGACCCCACGGAGGACTCTCCTAATTGTCAGGCCTAGGGTCCTAGTGCAGACAATTGGCCTTAATGATAACACTACCACCACCTCACAAAAATATGCAAAAGTTAGTTGAATTCATTTTATGTCCTCCTGGCTAAAACACTCCCACAAAAAGACTGTTTTCTTCAATGAACAAAATGTAGACATGTGAAAAAAAAATCCCCTTTATATACCTACTTTAAAAACGTATTAACTACTAAGATTAATTTAGGTTATACTTGTGAGAACTTTTATAAAATGTTGATAAAGAATGACTGTTCGTTAAAATAAATAGTTTCATCTGCCAAATATTAATTTTTTCATTTGCCAATTTTATTTAATTTTTTATGATTATGATTTTAATTTTTAAAAAATGTCTACCACCTTTTTTTATGTAACTGCATGAAAGTAACACAAAAATGTTTTTGTCTACAGCAAAAATTAATTTAAAAAAAAAAAAAAAAATCTATATTGTTCAGTGACACCTATAAAAATTAGGGATTTTTCCTCTCATATCCGTGTATTATTAATTTAAATTGTGTACTGATCCAAATTCATCATTTGAGATAGAAATGTTTCACCACTTGGTAAAGTAGCTTTTGAATTGGTTTTTATATTCATTTTCATTCAATTTTGTGTCCTCTAAATGACCACTTTTTCAAAATTGAATGTCTTCTTATTTATTATAAAATAAAAGACATTGCGTAATTTTTCCTCTTTTACCGATAAAAAATTCTGGTCACCTTATACGTAAAAAATAGAGTAAGTTAATCATATTTTGTGGCTAGTAACTTTTTTTTTCAGCGAGTGTAATCTAAGTTGAAATTTCGGGCCCTGGTATAAAATAGTTAATTCAATTTTTTCCCGTTATTAGATGAAGGTTGACAACCATTGAATGGTATAAAGGATATAAGTCAACGAAATCTGATTTTGGAGGTTACTGTATTTCATTTTATACCTAAAGAATACACTAACAAATATAACAGGTGATACATATAGTTTCAAAATAGACAAATATGCCAAAAGATGGATTAAAAGTAATGGTGGTGATGAAAAAGTAAAAAAGTATAAAGAGAGACATTCGAATATAAGAACCTACAGCCTAAATTGCTATTTGGTACATATCTAATAATAAAACCGCAATGGTTAAGATGCATAATTGGGTATCAACAGGGCGATTTTGCACCAAACTTAGGAAAAATATGCTTTTTTGCTTTTGGATGCTCCTTATGGCAACCTTCCGCTTTCTTTTTATCACACTTTAATCTGATTGGCTTAGGTTGCAAGCGATGGATAAAGTTTAAATTTAATTAGCTTTTAATTTGACTTGTTAACTTAAACAGAGTTTAATTTTTAAGCGAACATAGTCAGTCTTCTTATGTTGGGTGCTCCTCTTGATTAGAGATATTTCTCTTCACTCCAGTTTCCGATTTCGTAAAAACAACATCTGTTTGTAAGATTAATTCCAAATTTTTTCATAAAAATCTTGTAACATGTTTGAGTCCCTAACTTAAAAAATTTTCTGTTGTTTTAACATTCTATCTCCCCCTCTTATTTTGTCTTCTGTACAACTGAAGTCTTTAAACTTCTTCTGAATTCCCAGAAAAAGTCGAACATTATGAAATCCCTTTAACTTTACTACTGCCATGGAGCAATGTTTCTATTTTTGATAATTTCTAATTTGCTTCTGTTGCACATCATAGTAAAGCTCTATTCGTCATCATCCATCAACTAAATAAACATTTCTCCGTGTGATGCTCAAAATTATCAAGGAAGAAACACATCAAGGGACAGGTCTTAAAATTGAACTTTCAACTTATTCACTAGTAACTGGTAGATATTTTTCAATTTACTCAGCACTTTTTTGCAGTTGTTTCGGGTACTAAAATAAATGACTCGTTTCAATTTTTAAAAAAATTTCAAATTTTGTGAAATATTCATTTTAAATTCCTCCCCTCTGCAGATGATCAAAATTGTGATGGCATGTTTCCAGATGACCCCCTAAAGGTGAGTCCAGATTACCGTCAATTGCCCAGTGTGTTACTATAGTGCGACGATAAAACCCATTCAACCTCAATCGTTTTAAATTTGCCATTTATTATTAAGTGTTCGTTTCAATTTTGCTGATTTATGTGTGCCTTTTAAGAACTTTTATTTTTTATAAAAGGTCAGTTTTTGAATCAGAATTTTTACTTAACGGGTTGGTTGGTTGGTTGGTTGGAGGATTAAGGCCGATTGACTCCTTATGTGTCCTAGGCCTATAGGGGGAACGCCCTCCGTGGGGGTCTTTCTAAGGGGTCCTAGCCCGTATTTACGCGAGTTTCGGAGGAAACCACGGAAAACTCCGAACGGCTAGGTCGATGAGCGCGACCAGGGATCGAACCCGGCACCTCCCATCTACCAGCTTTGAGCGCAGAACCGCTCGGCCGCTGGTGGGCCATTTACTTAACGGGACAGGAAAGAACATTTTTTCCAAGTCTGTTGATAAATTTTGCATTTTTTAAATCTGTTGTTGACAAAATGCAATTTTTTGCAGCTGATCTTTGAAATCTGAAACTAGTTCTTCACTACTAAATAAATAACTTACCTCTTACTGACAAAATTCGCGTTTTTTCACAGCTGATTTCTAAAATAAACTATTATTCCTCTACAAAGCAATGAAATTTCTGCCTATTAGATATCTAATTTATAAAATATACAATACTTTTGGCGAGCGTTTCTAAAAAACAGGATCATTTTGCTGTCATTTAAATTAATTTACGGTTATTTGTAGAAATATGCAATCTTTACATGGTCAATCAATGACATTCAATTTTCTAATGGTCATGGAAAAAATGGCGAGTTGTTTAATTTTTAAGTCATCACTTAATTTCATTTAGTCGCCATGTGGCTTGTTGAGTCCTTCCCAATTTGGATGGAGGTAATTACCTCCACTGTGGATACACCAGTGCTAACACTAGTTTTACAAATTTATAGAATGAATATTCGATCACAAATTTCTGCTGACCCAGGATGTCCATCAGCTTCCACTGCTGCCAGTTGTTCTTAAACTTTGTCTGCCACGGAATCCTCATTCATTGCGGAATAAAGTAAGTGACAATTTACTTTGTTTTTTTATATTCAGGCGGGGGGGGGGGGCTTGCCCCCTCTGATAAAAAAATTAATATTTTTAATATGTTATGGTGATTTTTCTTGTGTGATCCACATTAAATCTTTTGAAAATTTGCTTTTGATTTACTAGTTAGTGATTGTTTAGTAATTTAGTGATATTTTACAATTTTATTTATTTATTTTTAATTATTTAAGGATTAAACAAAATTAAATATTTTTTAATGTTTTATGGTACTTTTGTGTGATCCAAACTAAATCTTATTAAAATTAATTCAATGATATTTTATTTTGTTTTTTTATTTCAATTAAGGGGGTTTCAGAGGGCTTGCCACCCCCTCCCCCTAACAAAAAAATTAAATATTTTGATTACATTACAGCAACTTTTTCTAGTATGATCCACGCTAAATCGTGTATGTGTATAAATATGGTGTTTGTTGACTGTAAAAAATCTACTGCTTTTTTTAAGTAGAAAAATGCATTTGCAATTGTCAGCAGCTGGCATCTTTACTTTTAGATTGTGTGTGAACTATTTAACATGGATTGCACTAGCAAAAGTGCCAAAACGTCCCCACGCGAAACCCAGTTGAGCAGTTTTGCTGCAAACATTTGCTGCACCATCTGCACCATTATATTTGTATTTATAATGGTACTTTTTGCAAAGAGATCTTTAAATTTAATAACAACAAAGCTTTAATAAAAAAAAATTAGAGATTAAGATGAAAAAAAATTTACTATATTATTTGGCAGAATTCATATCTTTATAATTTTCTGTGTTTTAATGTTTAGGGAGTTGTTTTTAGCCGTTCTATTTATGATAATGAATTAAATTCTCTTCAAAATTTATCTTTTCTAATTAATTAACCGTTCGTCCAAGCTCAGTGGATCTTATCTACAAATAAATTTCTTTTCAACTTTACATACACTTAATTCACACACTTTCCATTTTGAAAAATTCGAAAAATAACGCTGAGATAGAGTATACAAGGATAGATTATCTGTCTTTCTGTTTAATGATTATGTCCGATGGATTAATAGCACAGTTTTAAACATCGTCAATTTACTGCTTATTCAAAGTGAAATGTATACTAAATTAAAACATTAAAATATGTCAGTAGCAGAGTACTTACCTCAACAAATCTGATGTAAATAGTTAAAATAGTAGATCTTTCACAATTGTCTTGCGTTCACATGTTCTGAATAAAATATAATCATTAAAATGTACTTACATACTGTCGTATTCTACGTTGCTTAAAGCATAACCAGCTACACGCCTCCTTTGTTATGTCAGAATAGCAAATTGCAATTAAGTAGTTTGTTTACTTTACAAATCTCCTTCAAATTTGGTGTTTCCTGTTTACTGGTTGATTGGTTTGTGATCACATATATCCACTGAAATCAAAGAAAGTGTAACCATGGACCACAGGATATGGATCATACCGATCCCAGATCGAGGGGTTCCCTGGATACGCTCTCAATAATTATTCAAGCTCAGTGAATCATCCAACCAACCAATCAACCAATGAATGATAAACAACAAAGCGATAGCAATTTTTTTAACACTTTATTTTCATTTATATATTGAATGTTTACTTTTTATGCATTTTCATTATATCCCATGTTCTGTACTATTTACCAAATATTTTGAATGTTATGCTTATCATTATTTGCAAAAAAATAAATGAAATGATGTGGCATTTTTTGTAGTTTATTTTAAGTAGTGACTCTAGATTGATTTTCAGGTGATTTTTTATAATTTTATAACAGATTTTTTTTATGATATTTGTAACCTGTGTTTTTGATTATATTATAACCAGTGTGTTTGATAATTTTATAAACGTATTTTTGATAATTTTACAACCGGTGTTTTGTTTATAAATGGTGCTTTTGATGCAATTCATATCTTTAATATTGCTGTTAACGATATTATTCTGGCTTAATTTGCATAAAAATTCATATATTTTGAGACCTATTCTTTTAAGAATTGTTTTGTTATGATTTTGTACAGAGGAGGGGGTTTTGTGTGTGTGAAAAGTGTTTATAGTGAGTGATTGTTGTGGATGTAATTTCGTTCATTTTGAGATTTACTGTAGCTATATATTGACAGAGTTTAAAAGCAGTAGAAGAAACAGTCATTTTTCTTAGCTCTTGGAAGTTATTCTGACTTATCCCTTAAATGCATGAATATTTATTTTTTGTAACTAACATTTGAAATATCAGGAAATGGGTGTAGTTAATCAGAAAAATACAAAAAAAAAAAAAAAAATCCATATAAGATTTAAAAAATACATATATATTGATGTATTCTACATCATAAAAAGGAAAGAAAGAAATCTACATTTTTCTTGCATAAATTTACCAGTATATGCAGAAAATATATATATATATTATTGGGAATCCTGAAGAACAGGGTATGGTCCCGTTGCCAACCCAAAATTTCGTTGCCACGATGCCAAAGGGTTATTTTCGTCAGAATCCAAGATGGCAGCCTACATATCGAGGACTTTTTTTTTTAATGAGGGGGGGGGGCAGCCCCCCTGAACCAACCATTAGATTGCTGAAAATGAAATGGTTATTTACACAAAAAGTAAAGGTTTTTTTTTTTATATTTATTTTTTTGATTTAGATCTAATAATGAACGGCCAAAAAATCTTTGATTCTGACGAAAACAACATTGTGTCGTAGTAGACGAAGCAATATACAAAATACAATAATAAATACTCCCCGAAATATTAAAACACTAAATAATTTAAATAGCAAAATAAAAAAATTTTATTATTATTATTATTTTATTTTATTTTATTTTTTTTTTTTTTTAGTAGGGCCAGCCCCCCTGAAGAGCTGTTAGATCGCTGAAAAAAAAAAGACTAACCCTAAAAAAACATGGCATCGTAGTAATTGACGCAAAATACAATAAAAAATACTAAATTATTAATATAGCAAAATTACAATATTTATTATTATTTTTTTTATCAGGGGGGCCAGCTCCCCTGAATCCCCCGTTAAATCAATAAAAAACAAAGCAATAAGCCAAAAAAAAAAAAAGACCTATGACATAAAAACATGAAATACAATAAAAATTCTTAAAAAATTTTAGGGGTTTTTTTATGTCAGGGACAAAAACAACATACAATTAAAATCAATAACAAAATACCAAAAAATTACTTACATTATTCAGAGGGCTTTGAAACATCATAAATTTTCAATATGGCACTAAGAAATATTTTAAATTTATCAGCCTTTTTGTCGTCAATCTTCTTCCTCCAGATGTTTTCCGCAAAATACAAATCAAAATGAACTTTATTCTTTGCATTTCCTCTATTGCCGATCTTCCTGAATTTTTGTTTAATATTCCCCCACATCCCCTCGACTGTATTCGTTTGGGCACCAGTCTCCGGATCCTTGAACGTAACGCTATGGTTGACCATCAAATGTCGATATCCTTCATCTGACAGCCCGCAATAGGAATGCCAACATTCCGAAATAATGGTCGTACCCGGCCGAACATGTTTTTTAATTGCAGTCACTAAAACATCCACACTTCTATTTTCCACAGGCACAAAAAAACACTTACCAGAATCCCTTTCAACCCCTCCAAGCACCAGACACCATGCATTCTTTTTTCTCTGTTATACTTCCTTTTACTAAACATGCTCTCATCTACACAATAACATTTTCACCCCCAATCATTATATCTTCACCCATACACAATTCCATACACACTTCACAACAAAAATTTTTCCAGTCAATCAAAGTTCTCTCATTCACACCGATCTCAGACATAAGCATTTCAGTCGAACCCTCATACACCCAATAATAAGTTAATTTTAAAATCTCATATATACCTAACTTGCTTTCCTCAAACCATGATCCCTTTCTCACTGACTTCTTACAAAACTGTGCATTCTCTCCATATTTTCTACATGTCCACACCACATCCATTCATCCCCTTTCTTCTTAAATTCTTTCAAAACCATATCATTACCGCATTCAGAACATTTAAATCCACGTTCTAACAAATTCTCATTTATACACCATTCAATCACCGCTTTCTTTCCTTTCAGTTTTAATTCACTCAAAAAATCAATTGTTAACTTACCATTCATCTTAGCAGCCATTCTTAAAAAACAATATCGTACGAGTATTAATCCACTAGAATAAGTAAAACCGAGAAGATGCACGGAAATTAAAAAATAATAAAAAAAACTCAGGGAGCATTCAGAGACATGAGGCAAACTGGCAGCTGAACTAAGCAAAATGGCGTGTTGTTGTCCAAATTCAAGGGGTTGCCAAAATGTAAACAAGTTTTGGCGATAAGCGAAGAAAGTAGAGTAGCACCACATTTGGTGACTTTTCCACCAGTTTGGCAACAAAAATCGGACTGTACCCTGTTCTTCAGTCACCCCTATATTATTCATTACTCTTACCTTGTTTCTATCCAAAAACAATTTTTCCTGTATGTTTTTATTACTTTTTATATAAATAATCATAATTCATAACATTGGCCAAAATGAAATTATGCTCAGATAGAGCATCAACAAATAAAAATAGTCTCAGATAAAGAAATGAATTGTCAAAGATTCCGGTTGCATTTGGAAACAATAAAATAGTTTTGGTAAAATTTAAATAAAAAAATAAAAATAAATAAACTATGCAAAGGTTGCTACATAAAGAGATATGAGGTTTTAAAACATACAATGCAGATCTCCATTGCTATACATTTAAGGGTTAAATATACCATAAGTAAAACAGTTTTAAATTTGTAAAATCTAACAAAATTTGTTAAGATGACAAGACTATACAGACATAAATATAGCAAAAATGAATTAAAGTTAATTTTTTGAGATTGCCAACATAAGACATTTAAAACAAGTAAAAGTAACTATTACTGCCAGAAACTATATTAATCAGCATACTGGAAAAGATTAATATCAAAACATGATGAAAAGCTGGAAGTCAGATGTAGAAGTTACAATCAAAATTCTTCTGCAGTACATTAGCTTTTACATCGGAAACTACAAAACATAATTTAAATAAAACTTTATTTTAGTGTAACTGAGCTTATAAAAAAACATGACTGAACTCAATTCACATGAGCATAAAACAAACTTTCGGACCCACCCGCATGCCCCCCCCCCCCTTCCAAAAAAAAACAGGTGTTTTTCTTTTTTTTTTTTTTTTTTTTTTTTTTTTAAGGGTTTTCCACTTTAAAAAAACGGGGTTAAATCTAATAAAATTTTTCACTTTTGGAAAAATAATTTCATTTTCAACGTAATTTTTTTTTTTTTTTATTTCAACCATCTATCTGCAACATCTCTTTTGAACAGAACAGTTTTGAAAAAAGAAAGATGAGAATAAATGAACAAAATTGCAAGTCATTTTTGTATTTTTAAATCAGGATGTTAAAAAAAAAACAATGAGTAATAATTTGCCCAAAATTTTAAGGGTTTAATAACAAATATTAAATATAACTTACAAATATAAAATATTGACCTTATAAGGTTCGATATAGGCAAAAAATGGGATTCTTTTGTTGCCCCTCACAAACTTCAAATTTATAAAAACAGCCTTTTTAAAATATTTAGTTTTATAAAAATGATCTTTTTATAAAAAATTTCCGTGTTTCCAGAATTATTTTTAATGATTGGGCACCTATAGCTTGATTCAATGAAACATTTTTAACTGATAAAATGGAAAGTGTTACATGAATTTTTTTTCCTACAAAAATAAATAAAAATTTCACATAAATGGGCCCCAAAAATTAAAACCTGGATTTACTCCTGCCACCTAATGTAGAATGCAGGCAGTGATAATTTTATTTTGTATTCCTTTATTAAATAAGTTTTTAAATATGAATACAATATGTCAGTATCAGTATTAACAAAAATTTAAACAAGTCCTTCTGGCTCATTCGGAAGGGTAGGTTGATTTCTTTTGTCTTAACAAGTAGCTGCCATTTTTTAAACAAAATTGTGGCTACAAATTATTAATGGACTTGGTGGAAATATTGATGTGGGCTATGTTTATATGAACTTTTAAACAAATGGCTTTTTTATGTGAATTTGAAATATTCAAGCAGCCGGCACTTGGAAGCAAGATGGCAAACCAAGTCGGCAAACAAATATATCAAATGCATTTATGAGATAAGTCTACTCTACAAATTTAGTTAGAATTGATTCAGTATTTCAAAAGTTATCAAACTCACAGATTAATGCAGCCACTTGGATCAAAATGGTAGAGCAAGTTACTCAGTGAACTAATCCAAGATATTTGTAAAATAAGTCTACTATCCAACTTTGGTTTGAATTAATTCAGTATTTCAAAAGTTATTGTAGTAACAAATTCTTCAAGTAATGACAGGAGACTTGGCATTGGAATATTAAAACCCGAATAAACTACTACGTCAGTAACGCCAAAGAAAATATTGGAAATGCATACAGCTGTTTCGGTAGCCTACAGCGTACCGTCTTCAGTGCAAAAAGGATTCTGAATCAGGAGAAGTGCTCATACATATAGGAGAGGGGCCGGATTTAGTTCAACCAATAGGATTACAAGTAAGGTGGGGAGATCTCCCCACCGGGGCACAGAGGCCCGGGGCAGACCGCCCCACCCTTGATATGCCAGTGCAGTGAACTTCTCCAAGATATTTGTATGATAAGTTCACTGTCCAACTTTTGTTGAAATTGATTCAGTATTTCAAAAGTTATCATGATGATAATTTTCAAGTGGCCCCACTTAATTTAAGATATCCACCACTTTGTTAAAAGTGGCAGATAAAGTTCATTAATATACTTGATGGAGACCCTTATATGGTCTATCTGTACATCAAAATTGAGCAAATCCAGTCATAAATATGCTTTTTTCAATGTAGATTTGAAATTTTCAAGTGGCATTCACTTGAAAGCAAAATGGCAGAGCAACTTGTATAACAAACTTATCCAAGATATTTATTATAAGATAAGTTCGCTGTACAAATTTGGTTCAATTTTGCCTAATTTAAGATATCTGCCACTTTGTTAAAAATGATGGATAAAATTCATTAATAAACTTGGTCAAGACCCTTATGTGGACCCCTTATCAAGACCCCTCTATGTATACATCAAAATTCAAGCTAATCTGGTCTTAAATACACTTTTTACAATGTAGATTTGAAATTTTCAAATGGCCACCACTTGGAAACAAAATGGCAGAGCAACTTGGTTAATGAACTCATGCAAGATATTTATAAAATAATTTTTACTGTCCAAATTTGGGATCAAATAAGTTTGCTGTTCGATTTGGAGTATTATTTCAGAAGTTATCATGATGACAAAATTTTTCTCCTATATATATCGATAGACAGATAAATAAACGAAGGGATTCCAATAGGTCAATTTCTAAAGAAATCAACCTAAAATAGATTTTTTGCATACTTATTTTACCCATATAAAAAATATGTAATTATTTGTAAAGTGAAAATTGTACATGGAAGGGTTAAAATACCTTACTTTTGTTACTAGTTTTAATTTTATGCAAAATAACTTAGTAATAAAAAAATTAAATTCAAAATTGTAATAATACTGAATAGAATGAAATAAGAGTTCATTTTACTTTTATTCCTCAATTTAAACCAAACCAAACATTAAGAATAAGAAGGTCATTTATTTTTTAATTAATTACAATTACTTTATAATAAGTTTTTATTTAGCCTAAAACTGTTCTCTTTTGAAAGGAACTTAAAATTCAAACCCAGTAATGTTATTCTAGGTTTACTATAAAAAAAAATCCCCCCCCCCCCTCCAAAAAAAAAAAAAAAAAAAAAATCCAGGTTTTTTAAAACCTTGGCATAAAAGCTCATAAACTGATTGGAAGATGAAACATCGTTTGTTACTTCTTTTATACAGACTAGCAGATTGAAGATTAAGCTACCTTAATTACAAACCGGATGGCAAACTGCTTTTCTGGATCTGCCCAAAACGCGTGACCAACCATCGTGGTAATAAACTATGCTATAAATTCAATGCCATGTATGGGCAAAGTTGACAAATCAAATTTTAATTAATTATTGTTGACATGTAAGTTTGAAAACACAAATATTAAGATGAAAAGATACAAGTTGTTTTATTAACATTTTCTGAAGTTTTTCTATTGTTCCAAGCATAGACTTAGTATTCTGATAAACAATCATCACTAAAGGTAAAAGCTGACTTTATCATTGGAAAAGTTTTCACTGTGGACTTAACTGATTTTAACACAAAAGTTTATGACAATCCATTATTTCATCAAGCACACACCGTGGTTTTCATGGGAGACAAAAATGAAAAAAAAACTTCATATTCAAAGAGTGAACGACCATATATGTATAAGCAGACCCCATCTCCTCCCTCCATCAGTCTGAGCATGCTGCGATGTGTATTCACCTCACAATACATTAATATTATTTTCCAGACAACCTTGCCCTATGGAAAAAATAATGAAAAGATGTTAGCATTAAAACATAAGTTTGATTCTTCTTATAAGTTTTCTGATACTTTTTATATGTTTCTGCATTAAAAAATCTAAAGCTTATACAATTATATATATATATATGTGTGTAATTTTTTGAAATGTTTATTTATTTTTTTAATATCGCTAATTATTTCTTTGTTTTCTTTATTAGTTATTTCTGTTTATCATAAACCCATATGCTGCAGCAACTCTCTGGCAAAATATGTCAGGAATACCTTTGCACCAAAAATCAAATGTCCTCAAAAGTAGGCATTTAAAAGCTTTTCCTAAATTATGATTGGTATTTTATTTTTATTATATAATTTCTTCTGTTTACAGTATCTGTATTTTTTTTTCTTTACATAAATATTTAGTTTATAAATGCATTGAAGTTTTGCAGGGGAAAAATGGGCTTGTCACAAAATTCAAATTTATAAAATTTCCTTTGTGAATTTTTGCATTAAATTTATCCTAGGGAATCTATGAGAGCTCCATTCAGGAATTTTAGTGTGTGGTTTGGTTATTTGCATCAAATACCAACTGTGACAAATTCCTTCCTTTTCCCTCTATGGGGGAGGGGGGGAGGACAAAAACACTTTTCCAACCATAACTCTGTTCAAAATTATCGCAGGATGACAATTTTTTTGCTGTCTGTGTGTACCCAACACTTGTTATAATATAAAAGGATTTTTGGAAATGTCCTCCTTGTTTTTTTAACTCACTCTTCTTTATGCTACAAGCAAGAACTTGGCAGCTATGTTAGATTTATATTCTGCATTATATGTGCTGAATTCTTGATTACAGAAGTATATATGTAACCTTTATTTTTTCATATTCTCCCATATAAGATAATGATTCTTTACACATTATGCAAATGGCAAATCACTTTCAATAACTTTGGCTTACAAAATTTAGAACATTTGTGGTGAGCCAATAAATGTGCAGTAGTGTATGTACTTTTTAGTGCTATAACCCCCAATTATCTCAGTCTGATACTTTGTATGATCATCAATTATATTTATTGACATTGAGTGTATATACAGTCGGCTGCAAAATTATTCGAGCACTAGCAAAAATCCTTGCCAAAAAAAAGTACACTTAATACAGCTTTGTTAAATAAATCCTTGTCGAGTCATGTTCTTAATCAGTCTAAGAACATGATTCGACAAGGATTTACTTAGCAAAACAGTCTTAAGTGTACTTTTTAAACATAGGAATTATTGGCTAGTGCTCGAATAATTTTGTAGCCGACTGTAGATGTCTGCCAACTTGAGTGTAGAGAGTTCAGGCTCTTAAAAAAATTAGGAGAAAACTTTGTTGAATTTGATATTTTAATTACAGCATTTAAGTAATCCATGTAAAATATTTTTATGGTTTGAGCAACAAAGATTTAACACAACTTTCTACATTTAAATAACATATTCAATAATTATTAATTTAATCAACATTTTTTTTTTCCAGAATTCTTTTTATTTTAAAACATATGCCAAAAATATTAAATTTATTGATAAAAATATATACACATATCATATTTTCTTATTACATATATTCATTGTAATATATGTTGCATATTGAAAACTATTGAAACATAATCATTGCTCTAATCTTAGAGAATTTTAGTGTACATGCTGTACTTTATGACCTACTTTGTTCAGAAAAATGAAAGTTAGTATTAAATTATTCAATGCTGTAATCAGGGTTATCAACCAGCCCACATATCCTCCCCTCCCCCCCCCCCCCAAAAAAAAAAAAAAACCCACCTGGGTTTGTTTTGGGGTTTACCCACTTAAAAAAACCTAAGAGTGGGTTTTATATATATATATATTTTTTTTTTTTTTTTTTTTTTTTTTTTAACCTAATAGAACTTTTCACTAACAAAAAAAAAAAAAAATCATTTATTATTTTCTACTTGATATTATTTATATAACCCTACCTACATAACATAGAGTATCATATTAGTGACGTATATACCCCATTGATATAATATAATTTTTTTTTCAATTTCAACTTAAGAAAAATCCCTTTCACTTCAACCAGTAATACAATAACCTTAAGAGAAGCTATCCCAATTCTATCTGCAATTCTTATTCTTTTAAATGTAACAGTTAAAATAAAAAAAATAAATAAAAGATGAGAATGAATAAACAAAATTACAAGTTATTTTTGTATTTGTAAATCATGATGTTTAAAAAAAAAAAAAAAAAAAAAAAAAAGTAATAATTTGCCTAAAATTTTAAGGATTTAATAACAGATATTAAACGTAACTGACAAATATATTGACCTTTCAAAGTTCGATACATGCAAAAAATGGTGTTATTTTGTCGCCTTTCACAGAATTCAAATTCATAAAAATGCCTTTTTAAAAGAATTAGTTTTATAAAAATGATCTTTTTATAAAATTTTTCCCTGTTTCCAGAATTATTTTTAATTATTAGCTATACTTACAAGGAAGGTCTCCTTAAAGCGCATACTCAGAATATTGTGAAAAAATTTACAGAGATACAACTTACATAGGTAATACAAGATCAGTCATATTTATCGGCAGAATCCCAGTTAAAAGTCTACAAAAAAATAAAATATCTTTGAATATTTGGTGCAAAAAAAAAAAAAAAGTGCATGTGATTTGGTGAGCAACATCTTTTCCCTCCAAATGCAAATAATTTTAATGCATTTAAGAACTTCTTGCAAAATAAATCTTTCTGAATTTGTTTTATAGAAAATATAGCTTGAAAACAGTGGCGGATCTAAGGAGGGAGGATAGGGGACTGAAGTCCCCCCAAAAGCACTGACATCCACAATTGAATATTACTATTGTAATTTTTTCATTGATCTGGAATAACGTGTTGAAAAATCTTAGCCCCCCCCCCCCCAAAGAAAAAAAAAAGGTTAAGTTCTGGATCCGCCACTGCTTGAAAATAATCGTTGTAAGAGTTGCCTGTTTCTCATACGAGCTTGTATAGTATATACATGTGGCCTTTGATTAAAAGTATTTCATTTTAGCTTTGAAAAAGAAAAATTATCTTGCAAGTTATACATATCTTTTGATTTTTAATTGGTAATTTAAAAAAAAAACTTCTGTATTTTACAAGTTGCAAATATTCATTTTTACTTTAATTTAGTGTTTAAAATAAATTTTACAATTTGAAAAATTAAATAATTTTAATTTTGTATTAAAGATATCTTTGGAAATTAACACGTATGTTGTTTTTAGATGTTGTCTAAAAACAATACATGGAAAGAAAATATGGCACTCACAAATGTTACAGAAGAAGAAATTAAATTAAAACACCGGATTGTTGAAATATTAAAAAAAAAAAAAAAAAAAAAAAAAAGAAATATAAGTGTGTAAGTTATGAAAATTTTGAAAGCATTTCTGATGATGCATGTCCTTCGTCTAATGAAATATCGCAAAGTTCCAATAAAAATGAATTTACTATTTAATTGACTCTTAAAGATGTGAAACGTCAAAATAAAATAATATCACTGAACTATAAGAAGAGGGCTGTAAATTGCTGGCATAATGTGAAATCTGGAAATTCATGTTGCAGTTTAAAAAGTGTCTAAACAAAGTTTAAAAATGTAAAGAAAAAAAAAAAAAAAGTGAATTGTATTATTGGAAGAAACAAATAGCTAATTGTTGAGAAAAAAATGAAAGAAATAAAAAGTATTTTTATTGGAGGGGGGGGGGTAGAACTACATTTTCTAATGAAACCTCTTTCAATAACAAAGCATATGCTCATACAAATAAATTTGTTTTTGTGCATTTTTGCAAAACAAAAGGCCTTTTTAACTCCCCTTTCTAATCTATGATTATTATTTAAACTCATAAAGAGTTTAAAAATTTTAATTCTTTATAATTTTCAATTAAAATTTGGTTTGAAGTTTGAATAAATTAATAAAAGATACACAGTTCAAAAATTGCTGTTATATAAATATATTATTAATTTTTTTTATGTTAAACCTTATTTTCGTTAACTTGGTACGTAGAGTAAATTTGGTATATTTAATTCGGTATATTTTATCTAACCAGTTTAACAAAAGTAAATTATAACAAAGGAGGTGTAAATTTTTCATTATTAATGTGTAATTTATATTGAAATATGAGAGTTAAATTTAAGTTTGAAGTAATTTTTATCAATTTAAATTTTGATCTAAATTACTGGTTGTGAAATCGTTTTTTTTTTTTTTTTTTTAACAAAAAATAGCGCACTGATAAGTGATTGTCGTCTACTGTTGTTTAATTTCCAAACAGTTATGCACATTTTTATTTGTTTGGTTTGTGTGTGTGTGTGCAATATAAATAAATGTGTATACTGTTTTACTTTAAGCCATAATATTTAAAGCTCAAGGAAAACATAAGCTTAGTTTAAATATTTCACGTTAAACTGAAGGTTGTATAAAGCTTAGTATGAAGAGTATGGAAAACGTATTTCTGTAATGAGTATTTATCAGAAAACTGTTTTGCACAGTTTTCATTGTGTCGCCAAGGGGCAATAAATAGCCAAGAATCTGACTTTTTCAATATTTTTTTACGGACAATATATAATGATTCCGCCAGAATTTTTTTCATAACAGTACATAACCTCATAAGGAGAATATTTTGTAATTTTTTCAAAAAATTTTGCATATGCGCCTGTAGAAACCTTCATTGTTAGTTCAATGAAACACTATTAATTTGATAATAAACATTTATATAGAATGACTGATAAAATGGAAGGTGTTATATGATAATGATCCTCTCCCCCATCCATATAAAAATAAATAAAATTTTCACAAAAATGGACCCCAAAAATTAAAACCTAGATCAATCCCTGACGTGTAAATGTAGAATGCAGGCAGGGATAATTTGGTTTTGTATTCCTTTCTTAAAAAGGAAAATAATACAGTTTTCAAATATGAATACAATATGTCAGTATCAATATCATAATAAAAATTTAAAAGTAAATTTTTCACATACTTTTTTTACTTTAGCAAAAGTATATAACAAAATATATAATTATTTGTAATATGAAAATGGTACATGGAAGGGATAAAATGTTATGCTTTTGTTACTAGTTTTAATTTTGCACAAAATATCTTAGTAAAAAATTAAATTAAAATTTTAATGAAATACTGAATAGAATGAAATAAGAGTTCATTTTACTTTTATTCCTCAGTTAAGACCAAAATAAACATTAAGAATGTGAAGTTCATTTAATTTTTAATTAATTACTTTTATTTTATATGTTTTCTTTTCTTTTAAAACTGTTCACTTTTGAAATAAAGCTTAAAATTCAAGCCTAATAGTGTTATTCTATGTTTAATAATAATAATAATAATCAAATAAACCTTGGGCCATTTTAAAGAAAACCTGGGTTGTTTGAAACCATGGCTGTAATTGATTTCATTAAATGTTATTTCTAGTTATTTTGGTAATATTATTTCTATGTTTGCTGTTCTCATGTATCATATAAATATTAGTGAGCAAATATTTATATAATAAAAACAATATTAAAATTTTTGTTATTACTGTATAGATTTCCTGAAATTTTTTGATTGCATATGGTATCAGCAGTATTTGAAGTACAATTTTAAATGGAAAATCACAGTATCACATCTCGAAAGGTATCGGAAAATTTCTTCTGTATGTACATTATCATTTTAAAATATTTCAGAATTTTGTTGCATTTTACTATTTATTATGCTTGTCAATATACACAAGCATATTGCTTTGCATATTATGGTTTTGTCTGTAGTGATTGTTTTATCAATATGTAAGTTATTAATATTTAAAATATTTTACATACAATAAATCTTTGATTTTGCTACTGACTAGGCATTTGGCGTAGAGTCATATGCTATTCATTTTACTAAGAATACACTTGCCAGTCTTCTCCTACAAGTATTTAGACTCTGATTGTTACTTTGAAATAATTTTAATTTATAATAAAAATTGTTCCTGATCTAATGCCCTAGTGTGGAAAAAAAAACATTTCTGGGGCAGCAAACCAAACCTTTAAAATGTAATTTCTTTATGTACCGTATATATTTCATTAAATTTCATAAATTTAACACTTGGAAATATTGATTTTATACTATTCTTTTTTTTTTTTTTCCCCTACCAATTTAAGAAAAACTTGCCAGCATATTTCTTTCTTTCATTTATTATTATTATTTTTTAAGCAGCCAATTTTAGTTTTATGATAGTTATATTTTTTAATCTTCTTTTTTACTTTTAAGTTCTTATAAATAGTTTTTGTGAATTTGAGCTAGGGTCCTTTAAGTACCTCTATGAAAGGCCTCTCTCTGGAGCCTAGGTCCTACTATGTAGACAATTAGCCTTAATTCATTTTTGTATACAGTGAAAAACGTTTATCACGAAACTAAGGATACCGAAATATTTTTTTTGTGTAAAAAGATTCATAGAAAAAGTACAAAATTCGCCAATGTTTTCTATGTCGTCAATTTTTATTTCCATTTCCTGTAAAACTACTACTAACTTGCATCCATTAGGATAAAAATCAAGTTTAAATATTATTGTTTTTTGGGAAAAAATTCAGGTATCTTTTACTGAAGTGACTTTTTCAGCACCATATTGTTCAAAAATTGATTGAGATCATCCATTGTTTTATTCATCTCGCAATTCGAATGCGTATCTAAATAACTGCGGATACTCATTACTTTTTTCATTTCTGAAGCAGAGGGGACCGGAACTGCATCGTTGATTCAGTTGTCAGATTTGTCATCAAAATTTACATAAGCGGAATTATTTTAATTATGAACAATGTCAAAATTCTCATTATCAGTGCTGTACACACATGATCATTGACGGCAACATATCGTAGCATAGTTACCAACATTATAATTTATTCCGAAGCATTTTTATCTCTGCCTTTAATCTGCACCACTTTATTTATAGACTATTTTCCTTCAATATATAACTATGATAAAATAAGGAAGTATTACTCTTAAGAAAAATTTGGCATGGAAATAAAGACGGAGTTAAAAATGCTCTGGAATAAATTAAAATGTTGGCATCTCTGTTGTAGCAACCATGTCACTGAAGATTGAAAGCGAGATTTTTTCATGTTAAACGATTTTTGTTTCGTGTTAAAAGAAATAAAAATGTATTAAATAGCATAGTACACTGTCCGGACCGTTATATCATTTTGCGTTAACCGATTTTTCATGTTAAGCATTTTCGTGTTAAATGTATTTCACTGTATAATATCTGGACTGAAAACTTTTTTCAAATAATTATTTCATTTGTTATTGCACTAATATTTTGACTTTTTTTTTTTTTTGCGATGATGAATATTTGAGGTTATGCTCTGTGTATCTTATCTATCTTATGTTGCTGCCAACAGTGTCACAGAAAATTTTTCAGATGGAATCAAATTTAAAATTCCTAAACTTTGTGAAACTCAGTTAAATGTATATGATTGTTTCTGTGACCTGTTAGTGGTTGAAACGATTAAGCATGTATGCACATAAGCATCTAGTACAACTAATTTTTATGTATGATACGTGGACTAAAAAATTTTATATCTTATTCCAAATCAACCTAAACAAAGGGCCAACTTAAGTTAAGTTGGCCCAAACTCTACCCGCAGAAAAAGATTAAAACCAGCCCATGGATTAAATAGTTTGTCTTGATATTGGTTTATGCTATAAATTTTATTTAACCATTTACATAATTGTCATAATTTCAGTTGTGTAGTTTTAAAGCTCTAAACAAAACTTTATTTGTTTATTTATTTTTTAAACCAATTACAATTTTCTAGGAGGAGACAGTTGCCCTTTCTTGCCCTTATGTGCAATGCCTATGGTTGTTACTGTTCTAGTTAATGCATATCTAATACAGCATGTGTTATAATGACCCTGCATCATTAAACCCTGTTCAACCAATTAACAAACTGCAAATTTCTCATTAAAAATGTTTTATTCTCATTTTGTAGAACTTTTTTTTTTCCTTTTTTTAAACACCTCTATTTTTAAAGAAAAAAAATTAAGAAAAGGAAAAAAAAAAAGATACTTGATGGATTCTCTTAGAACATGAGGGCTGTAAAGAACATGTTATACTTCATATGTTTCAGCAAAGGTTTGCAAGGTTTTCTAACCAATGCAATGTAATTTTTAGAAAACTTGACTATTACAGTTGGAACAATGTACTACAATTAGAATATAAAACATTAAATATATGATTAAATGTGAGCATTTTTACAAAATAACATTCACTATACATGGCCAAGCACAGTGGTGTACCCAAGAGGGGGGTGGGGTGAAATTTGAGGTAAAGGTGTTTGTTACAAGTTTTACAAAAAATAAAATAAAATAAAAATAAGTAATGAATAACATTATATGATTACTTTTACTAATTTAAGCAAACTCTTGCAAATTTTGAGAGGCTTTGATACTATGTTAACATTTAGTACGGGGAGGGCAAAAACACTTTGTCCATGATAGTGTAGTGATTATTCCAAAAAATCCTAATTTTAATAATAAATTATATTATTAAATATTCAAATTTGTATTAAGTCATTTGTGTGGCATAATAAGGTACAAAGGAATACCCAGCCCCATTTTTCCTATTCATAGAGTATTAACTACAAATTCTTAAGCCTTTTTTTAACACTTTCCAACAAAGTAGAAGATTTCGGTTTGTTGGTCTATCCATACTCCAATTTCTGTAAATATTCATAGAATTTCTTTAAACTGATTTATTTTATTCAAATTCATTATGATTCTTAAGGAAAATGGAATAAATACTAATACCACCTCCAATTTTTGTACAAGGACATTGGAAAGAATTTTAAATCATTACATTCTATTAAAGGTGTCTCTATAAACCAGATTTTAATACTTTTTTTTTTTTTTTTTTTTTTTTTTTTACAGTTTTTTAAGAGTTACACGAGGCCTAGGCCTCACAGACCTAAACTTAAATCTATCTTTGATTGGAAAGTCTAGTATCTTTGAAATATTTCCCCAATACTGCTAAAAATGCTATTGAAATGTGGAATTCTGCTAATCGTACTCCAAGATTCTTTTTAAACATATTTTTCTTTCCATCTTATTAATTGCACTTTAGCATATATTGCTAGATTGAAAATTAAAAACTACTTCATTTAATTCTAATATATCTGTCATCTACACTTTTTCTTCAAGTAGCATTTGCTGTTGTAATCTGAGTAGGATTTGCTCCAAGTACTGTGAGATAACCAAGTACACTTTTAGCTAGAGTATTTTTCTTTTTAAATATAGTATATTGAAACCAGTCGGACGAGGTAAAAAACTATATATGTATGACAGGCAATTTGCATAAAATAAAAACAGTATCTGTAAGATTTGTATTTTCAGATTTAATGTGAAGGTTATTTTTACAAACTCTGATATTTGTAGTTATATCTAGATTACATTGTTTATTTAAATAATTAGATGAAACATCAAACTTAGGTAAGTTTAGTCCTGTTTCTCATGTTTATGCCAGAGTATGTGAAAGAATCATCGGTACAGAGACTTACTTGTTTTGTTGAACAACATTTCCCTCTATACTGTGAGTGGTACATGCCTTGTAGTTGTTTCCTCATAGAAACAATATTGTCCTACACGAGTGTAGAAAATTCATTGCATTCAGTGCCAGCTGGTAAATCTTAATTGTATTTCTGCAAGGGCTGTGTCATATTCAAGTAATGCTGAATGTGAAATGTGATGCTGAATGTGTTAGGAAAAATAGAGGAAGAGCCAGTTAGATGATAAAAGACAAAATTTCTTCGTAGGAATGGGGATTGGGGGTGCCATACTCTCGGGAAAAAGTTCAATTTTATTGGTCCTTGTCTGATTTCTCAATAACTATGCTAAAAGTATTATGTTTTGAAGACTATAATTTACTAAAGAAAAAATTACTAACCAAGAAGAAGTCATTTACAGTACAGTCTCGAAAATCTGGAATCGTTCCAGACTCAATAATTCCAGATTTTGGAAATTTCCAGATTTTAGAGACTGGATTTTTAGAGAGTATATTATAAGTTAAATTTGAGTGAAAAATCATTATATTTAATTTTAAAATATCATACAGTCTATTTACACTAATAAGTTACTTTAAAATATGTTAAAAGTTATTAACAAACAAATAAAATCCATATTTTTGTTATTAAAAATCTTTAAACATTTATTTAAACTTTTCTAGTAATGTTTTTTGTTTCAATTTTGGTTTGCGTGCAGTAACTTTTTCTTTAATTCTATATATAGACTATCTCATGTTCATTGATAAAATTTCTTTGTCCAAACCTTTTATTGCTGTATCTAATGCAGCAATTAAACTGTCAGTTGAAATTTTGTCATTTTCAATAATATCCGATTCATACTAGAAAATACTAGAAAAGAAATCGCTCAAGTAAAAATTGATTGGTACCATCAGAATAAAAAAACAAAGATAAAGGCAAATAAAATATAGCTTATTATTATTAATATTAGATATAAAGCATTCCAGATTTTAGAACGCTTCTTTTTATTATTTCTAGATATCTTACACGCTGAAAGATAAAATAAAGAACTAGAAAATTTCACAAAAACAAGCATTAAAAGCAGCTTAAAGTTAAACTAAATAAGAAAATCCTTCATAGTAATAGAAAAAATTGTCTGATGCTTCCATCTATTGCCAAGATAAAAAACCAAAGGTAATGGTGAATATAAAATTGCAGTTAGCTTTTATGTGTTCTGGATTTTGGAATATTCTGGATTTAAGATGTCCAGATTTTGGAGATTGTACTGTATTAACTCCTGATGAAACTAGGGTGACCATATGTACCATCTATCCATGAAATTCAAGAAAGGTTTGTATTTTGAAACTGTTTTTCTAAGTTTTAAAAAATTGTAGCAAAGAAATTATCATAATTAGTTAGTTACCTTTTAGCCCACATTTATTTAACATAAACCATCCCTCTTTAATAGAGGAATTGTAATCTATATATTAATGAAAAAATATTAAATTTATTGTACTTTTTTAGCCTATCTTTAATAAGAGAAGAGGTTTAAAATTAGTTATATTCAAACTGTATGGTTAATGTGCATTGAAGAAAAGAAGTATTCTCATAAAAGACCAAGAAGTCAGACAAAAATACCTTTACTTTTATACACTTTTTGTTTTATACACGTAATCTTTTGCAATTAAAATTCCCATAGGAGAAAGCTGTTAAATATGAATGTGTAATTTTTTAAAAGGCAATACAACGGTTCGTGATTCAGCATATTTGTGAAGCAACTTCCTAGTTTGAATTTGGAATAGCTATTGATGTTATGTATAGATTACAATGAAAGTTACCTTGTTTTGTAGACTGTAGTATGGCATTATTTGTAATATTTTTTTCCTTTTTCATATGTCTAATATATGGCAGTGGCTTGATGAATGATTCAGTGGATGCTGGATAGGCCGCCGAGGCTCCACAGAATGGCCTATGTGTAGTCCAGACCTCCCCCCATGTAATTACTTTTTATGGGGGTGGGCCTAAGGAAGAAGTGTACTACAGCAAACCTCAAACTCTTGGTGACCTTGAGAACAAAATCCGTGAGGTCATAAGTGGTGTTCCTAATGAGTTCTTGCGGAAGGCCTTAGCAAACGTACCTGTTCATTTAAGACAGTGTATAAAAAATACTGGGGCACACATTGAATTGTAACTTTTGTAATTATCATGCCACACAATAAACTAAATATGTACAAAAAATTGCCTTCATACCTACATTCGTTTAGGAGAAAAAAATTATTTTCTGTAGGGAGTTACTTTCCACCCACCCTGTAGATATTCATGAAAATACTAAGATTTCTTTTAAAAAATTGCAAGGGGAAAAAATGCTACTATCTAAATTATAAGATGAAAGATATTAAATTGAATGCAAAGCCATTTTTAGAAAACGTGACATACATTACACAACATACATTAGACACAATGCGATCAAAGTATAAAGATATGTAATATCTAATGAAATATAAGCATTTTTTACTGAACAATTTTTAAGTAAACATACTCAAGTGTTAAAAACATTTCATTCACATAATTTATTAGCTAAAAGTATGGAGCTATTTATATGAAAACCCAAAAGAAATATTGTATAAATTCAACAATGAACTTAATTTTAATACCTCAAAAAAAGAAAAAAAAAAAAGATAGGAAGTTTTATCAATATTTATTTATAGTCAGTGAACATTACATCAACAAAATCCGAGACTTTGCATTGGGTTTAACATATGTGTTATAGATAGAAGGGATAGGATGTTCAAAAATTAACTATAGATAGGATAGAAATTGTATACTTTGGTCTTTTTTAACCAGAGCTTAGTTAAGTATGAATATTAATAATAGTTGAACTAAGAATTTTATTCTTATATCTTTTTATATATAATTATTACTATTTTTTTTTTTTTTTTAAGGAATTTCTCCGAGAATTTCATAGGTAATTTGCTACACTGGATTATGTAAAGATGACATTTTAGTTTTTCATCAAAATGAAAACTTGTGGACTATAAACTGGAAATAATGGTAATTATTAATTAAAGTTAAATATAATATGAAATTAAAAAAAAAAAAAATTGAGGCTATATATATACACACACACACACACATACATACAGGGTGTTTCAAAAGTGTGGATACATCAAAATATCTCACAAGGAAAACAATTTCACTGAATACATTGATTTCAAAAGTTTCATGCATTCAAATGAATCTGCAAGGTCTGTCCCGAAAGTAATGCACCCCATTTTCTTCTGTCAGGAATATCCATTGCACAGGGTTGCCGCTTGCATGGAAGGGTGGGTGAAGTCTTGGAAACACCACGCCACCAGTGCCAGTTGGCTCCGAGCTCCTGCAGAGTCACAATGCCTGTTTCAGTGAACCCTTGTATGAGTGCTTGGTCGAAGTCAAGATGGAAAAAACTTTTGAGCAGAACTGTTGCAGTGTTGTGAGGACGATACAACTTTTTTGGACAACGTGGTAAATGGTGACGAATCTTGGATCTTCGTGTACGATCCAGAAACAAAAAGACAGAGCACTGAGTGGCACACGACGTCCCCATGCCCAAAAAAGGCAAGACTGGTCAAAGCGATGCTCTTTTTTTTTTTTTTTTTTTTCAATTCCAAGGGAGTGGTCCATTTTTAATTTGTTCCACCTGGCCAACCAGTCAACATCAAATTCTATGTCGAAGTACTGAAAAGGCTAAAGCAATGAGTCAACTGCGTCAGGTGCAAGATTCCTGGAAGCTGCACCATGACAATGCTCCCATCCACACCGCCTTTATGACAACCGATACCTGACCAAGGCCGGCATCTCAATGCTCCTCCAGCTGCCTTACAGTCCTGATTTGCCCCTGCCCGACTTCAAAGGACAATATTTGTTGACCCTGAAGAACATCAAGGCCTACGACGAGGTTACTAAAGGACATCCCTGTGACGGACTTCCAGGATGCATATCGCGTTGGAACAAGTGTGTTGAAGCAGGAGGGATGTATTTCGAAGAATATTGAGTAATTGTACGAATCGGTTCAATAAATTTCTTAAAAATTGGTGCATTACTTTTGGGACAGACCTTGTATTAGAGGAAATATCATAGGTGAGCCCTTGGGGTACCTAATAACACAAACTCAATCTTTTCAAATAGAAACCATATTTTTTCTTCACAGAATAGTGTTAAGCAAAAAATATCTGTTTTAAAACATGTATTGCTTTTTTAATTTTTCAGAGTTGGAGACCTCAGGGCTCTGATTCTTATATTTGAATAAAAGTCTGGAAACCCCAAATTATCTGAAAAGTAAAGCAATTTCAATGATGATATTAATTTCAAAAGTTCCATGCATTCAAATAATATATTCACTGAAGTATCACAGGAAGCCTAGAACCCCTAGAAGCCCCATGTGACAAATTCAATTTTTTTTTTCAAATGCAAAATATACTTTTTCTTCACAGAACTGTGCGAAGAAGGAAAAACTTGTTTTAAAACAGGAATTATCTTCCTTTCAAGAAAAGAATCCTTATATATATCTTCAAATAAAAGTCTTAAAACTTTGAATTATCTCAAATTTATAGCAATTTCGTTGAACACATTAATTTAGAAAGATTTTATGCTTTTAAGTAATCAAGGATGGGAACTTTGTGCAGAACTCATATCACTATGCATAAAGGGGGGGGGGATATTTTTAAAGCAATGATTTTATAGGAAAAAATATTTTAAATACTGGTATGAGTTCTGCTCCAAATTCCCATTGTTGAGTAATCTATGTGATGAAATATCACAGGTGAGACAGCAACTTGTCTTTAAAAGACCCAAGTTATATTTAAAAACCTGTTATGTAGCTGAAGTGGTTAATATCAGATATTATAAAAGGATTAAAGATTTACCTTTTTGTAACTTTGTAATTAATATTTAAGTGCTAGCATGTGGCATGAAAGATGAACTTAAGAGTTATGAAGCAAGTCAGTTGATTATAATGATTTAAAATTTAAACCTTTATATAATTAAGTTTCATTAAATTAGAGATATTGGATACTCAGACTGTTAATTTGTTTCATCATATTAGCTTTATAGAATTTTTCTTTACAGAATTAAACTTGTTATAAATGTTATCTTTAATCTGGTCATCTGATAAGATTACTTTTTTTAATATTATTATTTATAAATGTTATAGGTATGTATAAGTTATATAGTAAAAAGCTATTATAGAAATCATATTTTGATACTAAATATTTAACTATTTTAATTAGCTATACAAAAGCTTTGCAAAATTTTACATTTTAATCATTTTTGTATATCATATGCACAAATGTAACGGGTATACCAGAATAAAATAGACTGATATAAATTGATGTATAACTAAATTTATTTAAGTGAAACCCAACTTCGTTTTACACATAAACAATATAGATAGAATAATAAACAAAATGCAACATATTAATTTATGTAAATAATCCCCGTTGCTGTTTGCCATTCGATGTAAGCGTCTGGTCCAACTTAGACAACTTTCCTTTCTTATTCTCTTTACAACTTGTTTTATTTCTGAAATCAGTATTTTTTAACATTTTATTTTATCCCAGTTCATCTGCTGTACAAATTCATCTTAAATCGAGTAGTCCACTGGATTTAAATCCTTTTTTCATCAGAAAAAAGGATTCTCTTAGTCTAACCTTTTCTGAAATTGTGTCGCACCCAATTAGCGAATTTGATTCTTTTCTGCTTTTGGATTTCTATGAGTGTAGGTTGTATTCGTTTCTTGTAAGGTCTTAATCCAATGTCATTTTTAAGTATTCACTGTACAGATGGTTTTGATACTTTCAGTTCTCTAGCAAGTTTCCTTATGGATATGCTCTTCTTACATGTCAAGCGATTCTTCACTTTTTGAATCAGATTTTTGGTGCGGACAATGCATGGACAGTCTGGAGGTTAAGATGTTTTAATATTGTCACTCTTTCTAATCATATTAGACCACTTAAAAACAGTGGCACAACTTAAAACACCTTTCAAATGATGAAATATTTTGCTTCTGGATTCTCCACTTTTGAACTTGGAAAGTACCAATTTTTCTTCTACTTTGCTCTTCATACTATCCTGTAGTTGCAATGTAATTTTTGCTTTTAAATTGTTGCACAGATTTTACCAATGTAATTGGGAATCTATAAAAAGCATATATGTCTATATATAATATAAAATTTCCATGCATACATACAAATAGTAATAGTCTATTTTATTCTGGTACATCCGTTATATGTGCTAATAATTGTCTTTTAAAATTTATGCAGTCAGGAAGTTTTGAAATTGCTCCTGCAAGATGGATTGGAGAAGGTTATCCATGTTTTATAGTTGCTGAAATTGGTCAAAATCATCAAGGAGACCATGCAATGGCAAGAAAGCTTATTCATATTGCAAAAGTAAGTGTTTCAAAGCAGGTTATATTGCCTTTCTTCTTCTTCTTCTTTTTTTTTTTTTTTTAAGATTTTCTTCTTTAAACAATATTTTTGTAGCATTAGTGATTCTGTGTGGCTTGTCAACAAAAATCTCAATTTTTGCCTTATTCATGCCTCTTACCTTTGCTTTAATGTAATCTTCTGCCTGTAGCTGAGTGCATTTAGTTATACAAGTTTTTCAAACATACTTGTCTAATTTATTCTAAGATAAAATGTTGTCCTGAAAATTTAAAGACCAGATTGTTAGTTTGTAATGCAAAAATATAACAAAAATTAAAAGTGATATGTCTATATTCTTCTGTGATAATATATCTTGAGCAGCATATGTACTACAAGATATTTGTATGAATAATCTCATGAAATGTCAGCAGAATTCATATACAACTACAGCAGACAATTTAGTATATATGTATGAGTTTGAGAAGAGGTATAGTATTCTAGATGAAAATTCATAGGAGAGTTTTATGAAAACTAATTTATAATACAGTGGGTGATCAAATTATTAGATTTTTTTTTATTATGTAAAAAAATACTAGAGAAAATGATCTGAAACTTCATACATGCAAAGAACATTTAAAAACTCATATTTTCCACTATTGATTTAGTCCAGAGTGCAATTAGGGGACCAACTACAAATTGAAGAAGAGCAAAATACTTTGGATCACCCTGTATCATAAAAAGCTATAAATAACTAGTAACTTTAATACGTTATTGCACATACTATGTTGTTGTTGTCGTGTGACAAGTGCAGAAAAAAAAAAGTGTATAGGCAAGTCAAATGGGACCAAAGGCATGGAGCACAGCCCTGGCCACATCTCCGACTTTTTTTATGTAAAGGGTGTCATGGTAGCAGTTGTGGTCGATGTTGAAGAGGGTCGAGGTAACAGAGATGCAATTGAAGAGAGGCCTCGGATCCAGCTGAGTTCCTGGGCAGTGCCTGCATTCTGCGTAGGTTCTAGAGCTGTCGGGTATGATCTTCATACCTCTCATGTGCCCCGTCTGTAATCTGCTGATGGTAGTGGTGATTTCACGGTCAAGATTAAGCTCCGGAAGGCACCATTTCTTCCGAAGTCCGCCGCAGAGCTAATGTTTTGCGACGGCATTTGCATCAAAGCAAGTGGTTTGCATGAGAGGGGGATTTATATTCCTAGCCTCCTTGGCGAGGGAGTCCGCTTGTTCATTCCCCTCGATGTTGACATGAGCGGGGACCCATTAGATGGTGCAGGTTTTTTCCCTGGCAACAATGGTTGACAGAAGCACGTTGATATCTTGGACGAGTCTTGTTTTACCTCCTTTAATGGCCTCCAGAGCAGATTTGCAGTCAGAGAAAATGATGATGCCATTTGAGGGAACTGACTGTGTGAGGTAAAGGGCAAGAGCGGCTTTTATGGCGATCAGTTCACTAGTGAAGTTGGAGGCGATTTTTCCGACTGCGACCCGATGTTTGAGGGATGTTTGATCTGGAAGGAGAAGGAAGATGGCAGAACCTCCTCTGTCACATTCTGAGTTGGAAGATCCGTCGGTGTAAGTGGTTACAAGGTCAGGTTTAGAAAGCTTGGCTATAGTTTCCATGCCCTTCCTCTTAATGGTTTCTTGTGGTTCTTTTTTCGAACACGGTTCCAGCAGGTCTAAATTGATCTTAACAGTAGACGGTGGTTTGACAGCAAAATATGGTTCTTCAATAATGTCAAGGCATGAGTGGTTCAGATTGATGCAATTTCTGATATCTTTGTCGTATTGGAGCGTGGAGGATCTCTTTAACCTTTCTCTGTTGGTCCAGGCCCGAAAAGTAATGTTTGAGATGTGTTCCACGCTGCAGCTCCTGATCTTATTGGTAAATTTAACAGTGGCCAGTTTTCGCCTGCTTTCAAGTGGTGTGAGACCGCATTCAATCTCAGCACTCAGGTTGTTAGTTGAGGAAACTGCACTAATGATGATTTTTGAAGCTCTGTATTGGACAGTATCAAGCTTCTCTTTTGATGAGGAGGATGCTGGAGCCCATATAGGTGCTGTATATTCAAGAACAGGTCTGATGAGTGCAGTGTAGGTGTTGAGGAGAGTCTTCGGTTTAGAACCCCATGTTGAGACACATAATTTTCTGAGAATATTGAACTTTTTTAATGCTCTGAGTGAGGTGGTTTTAGTGTGCTTGGTGAATCTTAGCTCGGTGTCCAATATGAGACCAAGATATTTGGGGTTAGAAATTTGATTGATGGTCGAGTTGAAGATTTTGATGCTAGGACGGAATGATTGCCTATTTCTTCTGTCAGTGGTGAAGACGCAGAGATTAGATTTTTCTGGGTTAATCAAGAGCTTAAGGTTTGTGGCCCAGGTTTCAATGTTCGTCAGGTTGGTGTTTAGGATAGCTTCGAAGGGTCTGTCCAGGTTTGTTTTCCAGGGGCCTATTTTTGTGAATTTTTCTTATTTTGGTGAAATTTTTTTCTGACATAGTTATTATTTTTATTTTTGTGAAAATTCATTTCACAAATTCTATCTACATACACATATGTATATGTAAGTTTCATCTAGACAGTTTCAGGAGGGCACTGTGCCCTGCTTGCCCCTTGACAGAAAAAATGGCACCCTTCTTGCCTTTAATATAAAAAAAGTTGCATCCTTACTTCTACATTTTCAGACAAAGCTAAATTTCCATCCAAATTTTCAGAACTGGAAATTTCGTTCACATGAGCTTGTGAACTTGAATTATTTAATCTTGGTTTCTCAGTTGGATCATTGGGAAGTAAAGTTTCTGCATCAGCTATTGTACATTTCGTTTAAAAAATTTTGTAATAGCATCGCAGCCTATAGCATCCGATGATCGTATTTTTTTAACATAATAATCCGAATTACGGGAATTTCCTCCCGTAACTGGCCTACCTCGCTTCATCTTTTTTGAACGGAAGCGATAAAATTACTGACAAATACGAAATTACGAAAATACAAAACCACACATATCTATAGTCGCGCTACTCCACAAACTCGAAATCCAAACTAAACACTAAACATAAACAAACACAACGCGGTAAAAAGATGTTGCCAAAATATTTATGTAATTTTCCCACAGAAAAATTTCATCCCATCAAGGAGAGGTACGCCACACCCATTATCGTGTCTGACGTCATTCCCTAACTAATCAGCGTGAACTCGGCGAGAAATGAAGGCGTGGTTTTAGTGTCATGTAGTACCGATAGCGACTGGTACGAGAACATGTTTATATATTGCTGAGCAGATGTTTTTGCTCGCTATTATTTTATAAATGCTTTGTTTTCCCGAACATTTTTGGAAAAGTTTGTTTATCTCCGATTTGAATTTTGTGAAGGGTCCGTTTTATTATTATGGATTTTTGTGAAGGGTCCGTTTTATGAACATAGAATTTTGTGAAGGGTCCGTTTTTTTAACATGGAATTTTGTGAAGGGTCCGTTTTTTTAGCATGGAATTTTGTGAAGGGTCTATAAACGGACCCAGTTTTCCCCCTAGACAGACCCCTGGCTTCTGAAGCAGAAAGATCAGAATTTGTATTCCAGATGGCAATGTCATCTGCATAGCAGGCTATCTTGGCCTCTCCATTAATGTGTTCATGGATGGTATTCATGTAGAGGAGAAACAGCAAGGGACTTCGGACTGAGCCCTGGGGGACTCCAGCCCAGGTGCGGTGTGTCTTTGAGTAGTTTCCATTGACCTTCACGACAAACTTTCTATCTCTGAGGAAGTCGTTAATCCAGAGCAGAGAATTTCCAGTTATGCCAGCACGGGGAATGATTTCAATGAGTTTCTGTCTCCAAACATGGTCAAAGGCCGCAGAGAGATCCAGAAAGACAGCAGTTGTCTTTTTGTGTGGCTTTTCCTGAAGGCCGTCTAGGATAGACTGAACCAGGTAGAAAAGTTGGTCGACGGTACTGTGCTGAGCTTGGTAAGCCGTTTGGTAGAAATGGAGCACTTTGTTTTCAATAAGCCAAGTCATAATTCTTGTGTGGATAATCCTTTCCATAAGCTTATATAGGGAGCTGGTAAGTGAGATAGGCCAGTAGCTCTTGCAGTTGGTAGCATCTTTGTTTGACTTTAGAATCGGAATGATTGTTGACTTCTTCCATGAGGTAGGTAGCTTTCCTGTACTCCAGGACAGGTTGAAGATTCGGAGAAGAGTGAGCTTTGCATGAGCTCCAAGATGCTTAATCATATGACCAAAGACGAGGTCAATTCCTGGTGATTTATGGGGGTCAAGGCTGTTAATTGCATCATCCAGTTCCTCTAGGGTAAGCTCGCTTGAAAAGATGTCCTTACGGTCATGGAGTTTGCTTAGTTTTACCACCTGTTTATAAATTCTCTTCTGTTTCTTATCTTCCTTATTGAAACTAAGCTTGCTTGCTTTTTTGTAGTACAGAGCGAGTAGGTTTGCTGCATCTTTGTTGGTTTTGGATGAGCACCCGTCGTAGGTGATGACATTGGAATTGAGTGCCATAGGTTCTTGGGTGCAATAATTATTGAGAACACTGATCACTTTCCAATGATGGTGATCCTTCCTGGGATCAAGCCTGCTGCAGAGATCTGCCCATTTCTCGTGTTTGCAGGCTGCAATTTCAGCTTCTATTTTGTGGCTGATTGAGATCAGTTTTTTCCTGCTTTCATAGGTATTGTTTTTTTCAGGCTCCTTACAAATTGTGTCCCTTTCATTTATCATGTCGTCTATGTTATGATCTTTCCAATAAGGCACCCACTCATTCTTTCTTTTGCCTCTTGGGATAGCGATCTTAGCTGCCTGCTGAACGCCATTGTTGAACTTTTGAACGAGATGGTCAAGGGTGTTAATGTTCGACATCTGTGAGCAATATGTCTCAAGGCTTTCAGTAAAGATATCCCACTTCACTTTTCTAAAATTCCACGACTTCTTTATCTGGGAAATAGAGTCAACCTCCAATGATAAGTTGGTGACTATCGGAAAGTGGTCGCTAATGGCGGATTTTATCACTATCCACTTGGCAATGCCATGGTGTGAAAGGTCAACCGCTGTGATATCAATTGCAGAAGAGGTCCCGTTGGTTTTCGATAAATAAGTGTTGTCACCTGTATTTAATATTGACAGGTTCAGGTCAGTCAGTAGATCTTCAATCTGTTCACCCTTGCTGTCAAGTTGAGGGCATCCCCATGTGGGGCTCTTGGCATTGAAATCGCCAAGGATAATCTTGATGTCAGAAGACGAAGAGCTGAGATGTTTAATGTGGTCTGTATTGATGTCTTAGTTATCTGGGTGATAAACATTCACAATGGTAACAGTGCAGTTAGGTAGAGACAAGTTGATTGCATGTGCTTCAGTTTTGGAGTTAGTTATTAGATTTTCAGTTGAGAACTCTGTGAACTTGACAGTTGGTGTTTTTATAAGAAAGGCAAGACCCCCACCACAGCCGTCTTGATGGTCTTTCTTGATTATCGTATAGCCTTTAATCTTCAAATTACGTCTTGGATTAAGTTTGGTCTCTTGAAGGCAGGCGACATGGATATTATTCCTGTGAAGCAAACGAGCAAGCTCGTCAGATTTTTTCTGTGTGCCATTGATATTGAGTTGTAGAATATTCAATGTCCTCGTAGCATACTTCCCAATGCGACCCCGGACTGCAGGACGCATCGCGTCGGTGTAGCATTAAGACTAGAAGACAATATTGCACTTGTCATAGATGGGTTCGCCATTGCCTCGAGAGGTTGGACTTCTACCTGTTGGTCCGCGGAAGGTATTTTATTTCCCTTCTACCACCCACTAGAAAACCAGAGGAGGCATCCCCCTATCCACCACCTGGGGGCGCACTCTCTAGGGGTTACAGGCTCCCCCGAGAGTACTATGTACAATATTTGTATGTTTTGGTGCTGGAATTAAGCAATTATTTCGGCAGATATATATATATATATATATTTTTTTTTTCTAATTTCTTTGACTAGTTTTTTGCATATAACTAGAACTGATTCCCATAAAATTTTATAAAACTTTTAAAAAAAATTTACAAAATGTTAGAGAAACATTATTCTGAAACATAAAATTCACACATAAAATATTCGTTAAGATATGAGCATTTTTAGTAAATATTATTTTACTGCGTATGCACGAAAGATTGAAAAAATTTTATTGTATAGATTGAAAGCTAAATATATTGAGCAACTTTTGTCAAAAGCTCATTTGAATCAGGTAAAAATTAAGTAAATTGTCGGCAAAAGAACAAGCTAGATTTTAGGTATTTTCCAGAATTGAAATTTCATAAGTGGTTTTACACATGCTGCATATTTAATCTGAAAATCCGGTTATTTCAGTCACATTGCAAAAATTCTTTTTTGGGAAAAACCCCTTATGAACTCACAAATATTAGTACAGTATAGGATCCGTTATCTGGAAACCTGTTATCCAGAATGTTCCGAAAACCAGAATGCAAAATGCCAACTACCAAAATTTTTAATTATCGTAAAATTTAAGAATTAAAGTTATACAGTTACAGCGGTCAGAATTATAGTTTTATAACCTACTTTATTTAATGCTACGGTGTTATTTTAAGGAAATATGGTGAGCACAAAGTTGTCCAAATAATTACCGAAAATTTTGCAAATTTAGGTTTGAAAATGAATTTTTATTGTATTTTTTAATAGATAAACATTAATAACGCATACTTCTTAAAATGCCCAATAGAAGATGAATTTTATCCTTGAACTCAGCACGCAAGTCCTAATTGTTATAAAATCTTTAAATAGTTTTTATTAATTTCCATTATTTTTAGAATTCATGTCATAAAATATTTAGCATTATGTGCTAAAAATATTTGAAACATTTATGAACTATTAGTATCAGAGCAGAGACACACTATAAGCAAAAAAATATCATAGAAATTTTTGCAAAATCCAAATGAAAGTGGAAAAATAATATACTGCGCCATGAAAAAATTCGTACCATGAAAATATGCAGAATTATATAATCACAAACACTTCTTAATCTATAAATTTGTAGTTCATGTGTTCAATTTCAGTCATGGAATTTACTCAAGTTGGGAGAGCTTATTAACTTTATTTAGCGATTAAACACAAAAGAGAAATTATTTGCAGAATATTAAAGACTGATTCACAATTTATAATTATTCATTAATTATTCGGGTGGTAATATTGTTTCTCCATAAAGGAGCCAAGATCATAATAACTTTTCATGTTCAAGAGAAAAAATTATACTTCCTGTTTAAAAAAGGCCGAGAAACTAACTAAAAAAAAGTAACATTCTCAAAAAGAGAAAAAATCACCTCTCATTTGGCAAAGAGCCAAGTCAGGCGGGATGGAGCAAATCGAAACCAAAATCTACGTTCAACCATGCTCCGCCCCCATGAACGAAGGTTCATAAAAATATCCTAAAAAGTACAATAACAACATTAGTGTTGTCACAGGTTTTTCATGTTCTATCTTCAAAACTGCAAATAGATAAGAAAAAAAGAGATTAATATACATAATGAAACATTGTAACTAGCTGATTAATAAGTGGATAAATACAGGAACAAGAAAAAAAAAATAAAAAAATAAAATAAAATAAAATAAAAAAAAAATAAAAATAAAATTGAGCTAAATGTTCAAAGTTCTGTTCAAAGTTTAAAATGGCAGAGGAGATAGTTTGGCGATCGGACGCTTCAACTCTCCATAAATAGTTTTCAACAGAACTACACGAATCTTGCCATCTGCTCCAGGAAATAATTTGATTATGCGACCCAGTTTCCACTTCAAAGGGGGCTGATTATCATCTTTTATTAAAACCAAATCGTCTTTCTTGAAATTTGGTTTATTTATTAGCCATTTTGATCGCCTTTGCAAATCTGAAAGGTAGTCTGAGGACCATCTCTTCCAGAAACTTTGAAAAATTTTTTGTAGAAGTTTCCATCTTTCTAGCGGGGTTAGGTTAACTGAAGAATAGTCAGGTTCTGGTATTGAAGTCAAGGCAGTGCCTATGATAAAATGTCCTGGAGTTAGAGCATTTAAGTCACTGGGATCATTCGAGAGCGCAACAAGAGGTCTTGAGTTCAAGCACGATTCAATTTGAGTAATTAAAGTAAGGAACTGTTCATAAGTTAATATCTGTTCGCCAATAGTTCTTTTTAGATGACCTTTCATCTGTTTTATTCCAGCCTCCCAAAGTCCTCCAAAATGGGGGGCCGATGGGGGATTGAAATTCCATTTGATTGTTTCTTCGGACAAATATCTGTGAATCTTTTCGTCAGAAGAGATCAAGGACATCATTTTTTTCATTTCGTTGTCGGCACCTACAAAGTTCGTTCCTCTGTCTGAAAACAATTCTTCAGGTTTTCCTCGTCGAGCAACAAACCTCTTCAAAGATGCGAGGAATGTTTCAGAGGTGAGATCACTGAGTATTTCCAAATGAATTGCTTTTGTGGAAGAACAGATATATAAACAAATATAACTTTTATAAGATCTAACACCTCGGCCCTTACGAGGTTTGATGAGAAAGGGGCCTGCAAGATCAACCCCGACTTTCGAAAACACTCGCGATGGCACTACACGAGCAGCTGGAAGATCACCCATTAGTTGAGAGGCTAAGTTCGATGTGGTTCTAAAACACTTCATACAGCTACGCAGATTTCTTTTCACAGCGTCTCTGGCATTAATTATCCAATATTGTTGTCGCAGGACTGAAATTGTTAACTGAGTTCCACTGTGAAGATGTTTTTCATGAAAGTGCTTTATAATTAAATCTGTAATGTGATGCGTTTTAGGAAGTATCATTTGGTGTTTTTGACTCTCAGGTAGGTTTGCGTGTCTTAATCTTCCACCAACACGAAGAATTCCATTTTTGTCTAGAAAAGGATTTAAAGAAAGGAGTTTGTTACTAGCATTCAGGTTTTTTCCAGATTTTAAAGTCTTTATTTCCTCTCCAAATTCATGTCTTTGAACCAACTTCACAATAATTTTAGTTGCCTCATCAAGTTCTTGTATAGTTAAAAAGCCAGTATTTCGCACAGATCGACATTTAGTATTTTTTATAAATCTAAGACACCAGGCTGTAACACGTCTTAATTTAGACCAAGATGAAAACTTATATAATAATTCAAATTCATTATTGCCATGAGTTAAAGAGCAAACAGTAGTTTTCCGTTGTTCTCTCAAAATCTCTTCTTCAGGTATTTTGACTTCATTTTCCGGTAGTGGTGTCGGTAAGTGCTCTTCTTTCAACCAGATTGGTCCCTTTAACCATTCTTCATTCTTCAACAATTCAGTTGCTGTGCAACCACGAGATAGCACATCAGCGGGATTTTTAACCCCTGGACAAAATCTCCACTGAGATGGGGCAACTAATCGTTGAATTTCACGCACTCTGTTCTCTACAAAGGGCTTCCAGTTACTAGCACTTCCTTTGACCCAATAAAGGGTAATTTGGGAATCACAGAAGCATATTATGTTTTGGACGGGAATTGAAAATAGCTGCCCAAGATAATGAGCTAATCGAGCAGCTGTTAAGGCTCCCATCAATTCAAGTCGAGGCAAAGTAAGTTTTTTGAGAGGAGCTACTCTTGTCTTTGACATAATAAATGAAGTTTCACGGGAACAAGGATCACGAAAATAAGCTACTGTACCATATCCCTTCAAACTGGCATCGCAGAAGACACAAATTTGAATAGTTTCAGGAGTTAATTTTTCAAAATTCGTGAAATATTTTCTAGGCACTTCAAAATTTTCTAAATCCTGTATTTCACTATGCCATTTCTTAAATTTTTGTGTTAAAGCATCAGGTAAAGCAGAATCCCAATCAACACCCTGCTCCCATAATTCTTGCATTAGAAATTTAACTCTTATTATAAAAGGGGAAATAAACCCTACAGGGTCATACACCTTTGCTACAGTTTGTAAAACAATTCTCTTAGTGATAATTTCATTATCAAACCCTTCTAACAGAGATTGAAAGTCTATTCTTAACGTGTCATTATTAGTTGACCACATTATTCCCAATATCTTAGAGATATTTCCCTCATTTATTTCTTCATCAACGTTTATTCCATGTTTTTCCCACAATTTGCTTAATTCGTAAGAGTTACTTTTAAATTTTCTTAATGTCATATTGGCATCTTTAAGTATTTTCACAGCACCAGACGATAAAATAAATGCTTCATTTACAGAATTAGCGCCATGAAAGAGATCATCAACATATAAGGAAGTATCAAGCATATTTACGACTTTCTCAAACAAGTTCTTATATCCTTTTATGTGATGTTTAATGGTAGCTGAGAGCAAAAAGGGTGATGTTGTAACACCAAAAGTTACACGAGTCATGCGGAAAACCTTTAATAGAGGATTTTTACTATTTATATCCTCAAACCATAGAAATCTCAAAAAGTTTCTATCATTTTCTGCAACCTGTATTTGCAGAAAAGCTTTTTCGATATCACAAACAAAGGCAATTTTATGAAGGCGGAATTTCAAAATAATATCCAAAATATTAGGATTTAAATTGGGGCCTGCAAATAAACATTCATTTAAAGATTTTGCTTCCTTTTCTTTGGAAGAAGCATCAAACACTATTCTGACCTTTGTAGTGGACTTATCCGTTCTTATCACCGGTCTGTGGGGCATATAATACACACCAGTTTCATTTTTGTTTAATTCACACTCCTCTATTATACCCATTTTCTTTTGTTCCTCAAGAATTTTTTCATATTCATTTTTAAGCCATTCATTTTTAGACAGTTTTGTTCTCAAACCCCAAAGTCTATTTTTGGCTATTTCTATATTTGATTTTAATTCATTTTTATTTTCCTTCCACAAAAATTGAATTTCATATCTTCCCTTAACAAAATTTAAACTTTCATTAAAAGAATTAATAATTTCTATATCTCTCTGTGACAGAGAATCATTCTTACTGTCACATATTCCAAGTGATTCTAAATCCCAAAAACGCTGCAAATCAAAACTGTCAAATTTATTTACAGATACAAAATGCGAATTAATTACTTCTGTACTATTATTATTCAATTTCCCCACTACAGTATATCCGAAAATAGTATTAGCAACATATAAATTATCATTAATTTTTTCAATGATACCTCTCTGTATTTTCCAAAAATAATCCGCTCCTAGTAATATATTAATTTTGGAATCACTTAATGAATTGTCTGCTAATTTCCAGTTTTTATTTTTAATATAACTTTCAATTTCTGGTTCGCCCCTTGGGCTTTTCAAGGGAGTCGCGGTTATTAAGTCTGTAGCTAATACTTCAACATGGATGAGCCGACGAGGATTTATTTTGCTACGCAGTTCAATATTAAAAACCTCGAATTCCTCTTCTTTACCTTTATTTATGCCAAAGGCAAAAACAGTTAGCTTTTCTTTTCTTACACTGTTTAATTTTAATTCATGAGCCAATTCTTTAGTAATAAAACTTTTTTCACTTCCGGAATCCAATAAGAGTCTGACAGTTTTTGATCTAGCATCAGATTGTGCTATAACGCGACATGTTTGCAATAACGCTGCCTGATTACTATTTTTCAAATGTGAATTCGATACTATAGTGTTCTCTACTACTTCTGGTTTCAAGTTTTTTGAAAAACAAAATAATTTGTTATGATCTGTTGCTTTACATTTTTCGCAAGGCTGCGATTTCACCCTGCACTGTGATGACAGATGAGATTTTAGAAAACATTTATAACACCTGCCGTCCTTCTTTAATTTTAACCTTTTCTCAACATCAGTTAAATTAGTACATTCAAGAGAATGATGATCATAATTCTTGCAAAATATGCATATATTTTTTACACCTACATTCAATGAATTCATTTTATTTGAAAATTTTCTGTCATTAATTTCGGCTTTATTTTTATTTACAATTACCGAAGCATTTTTATAATTAATCATACTAAGTGATTTTTCACGCGATTCAAGTTCTACTTTAAGAAAATTAATTAAGTCTGTCACATCAGACTCATCCTTCCTTTTATCACTTTGCCTGTAATATTCAACTACTAGATCGTTTGGCAATAATTTTAATAAAATTGGATTCAGTAAATGACCATATTGGCCTTTTGTCACCCCTAAATTAGATAAACTGCGAATATTTACTTCACAAGCATCATATAGCTTTCGCAAAGCAGTTATATTTGATGAACTCCTTACACCTTCTAAATTGAGTAATTTATTCATGTGAGCATTAATAATAATATCCTTTTGCCCAAAACGTGACTTCAACATCTCTATGCAATTATCATAATTTTGCTCTGTAAGTGAAAACCCTTCAATAACATTGTACGCTTTGTCAGTTAAAAGCGTTTTCAAGTAAGTGAATTTTTCAATCTTTGTAAGATTTTCATTTAAATGGATTGAATTTTCGAAACAATCGAAAAATTCGTTCCATTTTTCTATTTGTCCACCAAATTTTGGTAAGGACATTTTCGGCAATCTCACTGCCGAACCAGTTTTTGTTTGGGTTTCACTGACAGGACAATTTGAATTATTTTCATCTTTATTATTACATAATCTTTTTAATCTCAATTTGATTTTGCATTTGGCAGAAATTATTTGCTCGCCGTATTTATCGCTGGTCGCGATATCTTTTTCATACTCTTTAATATCTACTATTAAATTTTCAATTTCATTATTTAATTTTTTTAATGCAATTTCTCTTTCATATATCATTTCCTGAATTTCGATGATTTCGTCTGATTTTGTATTTTCTATCTCATCTAATAATAAATTCTCTAATTTATTAATTAATTTGGTTACGTTAGAGCGTTCCGTAGAACGCTTAGCTTTTAACTTCTCTATGTTCATAGCGAGCAAATAATCAAACAAAATAATTAAAATAATTAAAATTTCTAATTTCATTTAATCAATGTTATAAATAGTAGTTAAATTTTGCTTACCTGGTTCCATATCCAGGCAGCTATCCAATAACGAATCCGGAATTCCAGTCATTATTATTTTTCAGTTACGTTTTCACAATAAATTATCCAAGCTTTCAAATCCAAATCCAGATAAATTAATATCTAAAGGTAATTTCACTTTCAAGGGATTTCACTTATCCCGAGTTTCGTTCACCATGGAAAAATAATATACTGCGCCTTGAAAAAATTCGTACCATGAAAATATGCAGAATTATATAATCACAAACACTTCTTAATCTATAAATTTGTAGTTCACGTGTTCAATTTCAGTCATGGAATTTACTCAAGTTGGGAGAGCTTATTAACTTTATTTAGCGATTAAACACAAAAGAGAAATTATTTGCAGAATATTAAAGACTGATTCACAATTTATAATTATTCATTAATTATTCGGGTGGTAATATTGTTTCTCCATAAAGGAGCCAAGATCATAATAACTTTTCATGTTCAAGAGAAAAAATTATACTTCCTGTTTAAGACAGGCCGAGAAACTAACTAAAAAAAAGTAACATTCTCAAAAAGAGAAAAAATCACCTCTCATTTGGCAAAGAGCCAAGTCGGGCGGGATGGAGCAAATCAAAACCAAAATCTACGTTCAACCAGAAAGGATGTTACTCTCAGGTCCAAAATTAAATTTTATATGTGTTTATTTGTTTTTCATTTATTATTACTATTGTTATTTATAGTTTGAAATTCTAATAAAGAATGTTTTTTTTGTTTTGTGGAAATAATTTATTAAATGAATTTATTATTAATAGGTAAAGTGTTTACATATATATTATTCATGTTTATCACTGCTATTCATGAAATTATTTTGTACCATTTTTATACATATAATAAAGTGTTCCGAATTACGGAAAAACCCCTTATCCAGAATATACCAGGTCCCAAGCTTTCTGAATAACAGATCCTATACTGTAAATAAATAAAAATATGTTAAAGTTACAAGCCTATAAGGGATGACTTATGTCCACTGCTATGTAGGCGAGGAATTTAAACCAGAATGTATGGTATTGACCGTGAAACACGGCAGATCAGCGTTGTGATCTGGGGCTGCATGAGTGCTTTTGGAGTGGAACAAATGTTCACATGTAAACTCTATAAAATATATAAATGTCCTAGAATCTGCATTACTGCTCTCTTTTACACCACTTTTTGGTGATACAAACATGGACGTCGTTAAGTTCCAACTGGATAATGCAACCTGTCACAAAGCTGTCCAGACAATGTCATGGTTTCGGAAAAATCATATTGAACTCCTGGAATTGGCTGCCCAGTCACTGAACCTGGATCCCATCGAATATTTATGGGGTTTATTAAAGTGCAAAGTCAGGCATTACATGATTACTTCAAAAGAAAAGCTAAAGGATCGCTGAAAAAGTTTTCCATTAAAGTTATTGCTTGCATCTAGAGTAGAATGCTATAAGTCCTCTGAAAACTATAAAAACTTGTGGGCTCTCTACCAAAAATAATTTCTCCTGTAATTAAAGCAAAGGGTGGGGGCCACTAAATATTGATTTTTTGTGAATAATAAACATTATAAACCTATACAAGTTGTTTCAATTTATTTTGATATTCGTCAAAAACTCAAAGTTAACCTTGGTGCTCAATACTTATGACCAAGGCTGTATTTTGCCCATGCAAGCCAAATTCAAATTTTCTCCAACTTCAGTTGGAGGTAAATGATAGTTTCAACTATCCTAGAAACTTCCAAAATGTCTGATGATGATGAAAAAGTTAAACACTCTGCACTTTAACTGTTGAACATTCATCCTTGGGCAATTGGTCTTATCCATTCATTGAATTTTTTTTAAATTATCTTCTTACCTATAATCCTTAGAATACATCATGAATTTTTACTAAAATTAATACAGCCACGACTAATTTTAAATCAGCAAATGACTTTAACTAGTTTAATAAAATATTGAAGTATATAGTATTTCCTGCCAATGTGGTTTATCATACATTGGCCAAATTAAATTGAGTCTTTAAGCAAGAATATAATAAATCAGCTATTTTCTAAGCACTGCTGGGAGGAAAACCATAATTTAAATTTTGATTCAGCTTAAATTATTTGCAGGCCTAAATCCGCTCATGAACTTTACATCAATAAAAATCTTAAAGATATTGTTAATTGTGATTTCATTATACCCATTTGTCTGATTGTTGAAAATTTTATATTCACTCCACATTTTCTTAATTTCTTCTACATTTTTCACAGCAGCGATTCTTAAATTCCTATTGTCCAATCACCCACATTTTATGCAATTCTGTTGGTTGATCAATATTCGATTCCTTTTCTATATATAAGAGCACTTCTCTCTCATTTCTTAATGCACTGAAGATAGTACACTAAATGCTAATGAAACAGCTGTCTGCTCCTCAATTTTTTTTTTCTTTGGTGTTCTAGATGATGTAATTCTTGGTTTTAATAGTTTAATAAAAAACAAGTATCAAGTGATTCGGAGGATTGGGAATTATACAGACCAGTTGTAAATCTATGAGAAAATTAGTTTCCATGGTAATGACTAATTTTTCTTGAAGAGTAAACTTTATAGACAGTAATTAACTTATTTCAATAAAATTATCAAGGATATTTTAAATTATGTATTAGCTGCGGGTAGTTGGTTGCTAGCTTATTAAATCTGAAAGTATATTTAGGGGTATTTTTTAAAAATTTACTGGCTGATTATTAACTGTGAGTAAGTAAGTTATATTTCTGAATTTCTTATATTTCTGAAATTTATAGACCTAATAATTTATGATATTATATATATATATATATATAATATCAGTGGCGGTTGGGTGGGCAGATGTTTGATTACGGAGGTGGGGTAGTGTTGTATGGCTGGATGGTTGGGTGGGATCGTGAAATTAAAAAAAAAAAAAAAAAGAAGAAGAAGGCTTGTTGCTTTTACTTTGTATTACTATGCAAACTTTCTTATTCCATTAAAATTTCAGTTTCTTCTTTTTTGAGTTGTCAACTATTCTTAAAATTCTAATCATACTATTAAACACATTGTAATCAATTAGTGAAATTCATTGTTGCTCCGTGGTTTCATTGTTATTCATCGGCTTTGAAATATTACTTTTTAAATCCACATGACTCTTATTCTGTTTGTGGCAGGCAGGGAGAGTGTTGCCGGCGTGAAACTAGTTTAACCCCACAGGCAAGTCACAAGTCTTGCCGCCTGCCTCCTTCCTTCCTAACTTAAGTTTCTTAAATTATTTTTTCATAAATTTTAATATAGTTTATGGTTTTAAGTTGAGATTTGTTGTGATAGTTTATTGATTCGTTTGTTTTGCAGGTTGTTAATTAATAAGTCTGGTTTCTTGAAATTTGTGTATTTCATCCACTGATAATTTTTTTTTTTTTTTCCTTTTTCTGAACTATTCAAAGAAATTTTTAATCTTATTGGTCATTGATGTTTCAGTGATCTTGTATCTGTTGCTTGGCTTCTACTATGCTTAATAGATCATCATTATTCTATATATATATATATGAAATAGTGAAGGGCATTTAAATTATTTAGATTTTAGAGCAATAGGAATTTATGAACTGAAAAATTAGAAAAAAATTTTATTTATTGTTGAAATAAATTTTGATATTTTATGTATTTTACTTTTTTTTTTTTTTTTTTTAATGTATGTATCCAACAAATAAAAGTGATTTTACTGGTTTTTGTTGTTATTCTTCTGAATGTTGTATAGATTTATGTGCCTTTTTTTTCTTATAGGAATGTGGAGCAGATTGTGTAAAGTTTCAAAAAAGTGACATTAATAGTAGATTTACCCAAGAAAGACTAAGCCAGCCTTATAAAGGTCCAAATTCATTTGGTCATAGCTATAGAGAACATAGACAGAATCTTGAGCTTTCAGAAGAAACCTTTTTTGACTTAAATGATTATGCTGCATCACTTGGAATATATTTTGCAGCTTCAGGAATGGACAAAGTAAATAAATTTATTAGTTGTCATTTATGTCACCAATTTATTCTCAAAATATATTAAAACTAAATATTTTTTTTTCAATGTAAAAAAAAAAATAATAATAATAATAATAAAAGTGCATAATTTTTTTTATTTTTTATTTTTCTTCGTAAATATCAAAAATTAAAATGCTGCCTCTCTATATTAAATGTTTTTGAGAAGTTAGGTTGGTTCAGGGCTTAACTAAAATATCATCTCTAATTAAAAATTTTTAGTTGTCTACGGTCTTTTAAAAGAATGATAAAGTTTTAAAAAATTTCTTCGTAAATTATTTTCTCAAACAATTGTCTCAGAAACTTACTTTATAAATTTTCTCTAAATTCATTTTCATTTTTTCCATTTTGTCCTGTCATTTTTAATTTCTGCTTACTTTATTTATAGTGCATTTAGATTTGCTTCTTCTAAAGAGCTGCAATTTATTTACCTTTTTACTGCTCATTGTTTGTAAATAATAAGATATTATATATTTTTAAATCTTTGATTATTTCTTTAAAGTTCCAAATAAAGTGTATTGGCTAATATATTACTACATTATGAATCTTATTTTTAGTTTTCACTGTAAAAATACAGTGTATTGTACATTATTATTAATATATGTATCTGGATTTCACAGTTATGATTTTTGTCACACATGTTATTTCAACTCTTTTTTTTTTCTTTTTTAATGAAACTGATTTAATTATGATAAAACAATGATGTATTTATCATTATAAAATTCATAGAAATATACTAAATATGGTTGGTAGTGAAAAGTTATGCTCGGAAAATGTCACACTTGTCATTGAAAAAGGGAAAAAAAAAAAAAAAAAAAAAAAGGAGCTAATTAAGTCACACAATCGTTTTACAATTGCTGTAGAATATATTGCTAAATATTTGATGAATTCTGCTTTTAAAAAATGTTATAACACTTTAAAATGAGTCAAAATGCCACACCTATAACCATGTAATATTCAATACATGTATCTGTACATATATTCATGGACATGAGTAAACATACACTTTTGAATTTTTATGTTTTGTTGAATATATAAAAATAAATAAATAAATAAACACTACTTCATGTGATCTTACAGGACTTCAAAAGTAGGTGTTTAAAGACCATTTTATACATTATATATTCCAGCGAAAGTTTTGTCCTGAAGGCAAAAAAGGGGACATTTACAAATTAAAAAAAAAATATTTTTAGGATTACCCTGTTAAAAGAAAAGAAAACTTTGAAATGTTTTGTAGCAATAGCATGTGATTGCGATGCTTTTTTAAAATTATATCTATAGTTAAATCTCATTAGTATGTCATTCTCAGGGCCACTTCAAAATAACTTACTAAGTAAAGTGACTTCTTAAGATGAGTTTATATTAAATGTAAAATCAAAATTCCAAATATTTATGTATAATAAGCATGCCTATGATTAAATTACGTGATATATTATGTAAATTTATAGAATAAGAATTTAAATTCATTTAAAATTATGCCTGATCAAGTCCAAGTGGTTATAACAGGGGCACTAGAAAAGCCTGCAAAGAATGGCTTTCAAACTTTTGATTTTTGTGTTGGCAGTATAATTGTCAACAATGAAGACAATTTATCAATTTTGTGAACAAAAATTTTTTTGTCCAACATCTTCATAGTTTTTTCTCAAATCAAATGGTTGATGTCATTTATGCTTTAGAGTTCATTCTATCGAGCACTGAAATAGATCTAATATTTTTAAAGCACTGTGGTATTAGACATTCCCCAATTACTACGGGTTTTAACTTATCAGTTCTAAGCATGTTTAAACCAGCAATATTGTCAGTCACTCTATTCTTCAGAAGTGAATCTTTTCTGAGGTTACCACTAAATTCAGTGTGTTTGAAAACTTTTTCTGAATTTCATAAAAATATTTGCCATCTCTGTTTATTTGAAAGGATTTTTCTGACAATTTTGAATAAATTTTGAAGAAGAAATTTGTATCTTTAGTTATATAATATTTGTTAAGCAATATCTTTTTATGCTTTTATATTTTGAAAAAACTTACATTATTATTTTTCTTTTTTTCAGCCTTCAATTGATTTTCTCAACTCATTAGATGTACCATTCTTTAAAATAGGATCTGCAGATACAACAAACTTACCCCTCCTAAAACATGCTTGTAAATATAAAAAACCTCTTGTGATTTCAACTGGAATGTCACATCAACGAGACATTCTCAAAATGTATAATGAAATTTCTCAATTAAATTCTGAAATTGTCATAATGCAGTGCACTAGTTCTTACCCTACATCTGCAAATGATGTGAATCTAAATGTTATTAAAGTAAGTTGTTTTATATCTGACATCTAATATATATATATACTCATAAAAACTGGATTAAATATAACTTCTAGTAAATAAAACTTAATGGTAAATTAAAGTCCTTTTATGATATGAAATAAGTTTCTGGGGGGGGGGGGGGGAGAAATAAAGAAAAGGAAATGAATATTCTTGTTTATTATTAATTTTCTTAAGTAAGGGTTTTTAATTAGGATGTAAGTGCATATAATTTTTATTTACCAATATTTAACATGTGATAGACTATTTTATTCTTTCTTTTATTCATGAATATGGCTTTGTGTGTTGATCAAAGTATTTCATTTGTATACATATATATTATATACCTATTTGCCAAGTAAAAATGCAGTAAAGTGCATACATAAAAAATTTGTAGTAGAAATGCAAAAAAGAATGTGCAACCTTCTATGATGCATAATATTTTTCCCAAATAAAATTAAAATCCTTACCCTTTAATGTTCATTGGTTTTGTACTGAAATCAAACATTTAACATATTTTATTGCAACAATTTTTCAGTAATTAAATATTATAATTGATTTACATATTTTTTATTCTTTTTTGTTCAATAGAGCGCAGCAGTACTCCAAATTTAACAGATGATGTTTCTTAGGAAGCTAAATGCAGAAGTCACTTTAAATATTTTAGCTTGTGTGAGTGCTTAGTTACTGCTTTAATGATAGAGGTCAATTAAAAAAAAAAAAAAAATCTGTCAAAAGGCATGAAATGCTCATGTTGAACAACCTTACTCTCTGATTGCTGTTCAGCAACATGTCTGATGTCAGATATTGTTTAGAGTCCATGTGTGTTGTGTATATTTAAAAATGCCTTTGTTAAAGGAAATCTACCCATCTGAAATTATTTAATTCAATTTGTTATTTTTGTTTTTGTTAAATAAAGTTTTTATTTTCCTTAATTATGAGCTTTAAATAATAGCTCGCTGTTAGTTTTCAATCCACTATACTACAACCCCAATATAAAAGATGTTTTGCTCCTCTATAAAAGTCATGCTCAGTTGTGGATTTTTTTTTTTTTTTTTTTTTTTTTTTTTTAGCATCTATTCATAGCTGCCAAGTCTTCTTGATTTCCAAGAAGACTTCTTGATTTGTATGCTTTCTTCTTGCTTCCTGCAAGAAAATGAAATCATCTTGATTTTGAAATTTTTCTATATATTTCATTTTAACCTCTAGAAAAAGAAAATTTTTAGTTTTAATTGAAACAGTATAATGAGATTAGATTTGTTCCAAAATACTAATCACATCTTGAAATGGCATTTTTGAAACAGATCATAATGTTGCGTAGCATACATCATAACTTTGCCTTTTAGATTAGAGAACAAAACAGACAATCCCTGATAAAGCTAGGAGAGTATAATCTGCCACTGGGAGATTCTCCCACATTCATGTTGCTGCTTCACGTGTTTACTTATGAGAACAAATCTATTGCAGATTGTATGCTTGCTATCCTGCATAAAATATAGCATACTTTTATTTGAAGTAAAAAATATTCATTAAAAATAAATAAATAAATAAATACTGCAAAGGAGGAGCAATATAAACAGCATTTCCTGATGCATATGCAATAGAATTTCCTTTTTAAAGAATTAAAACATAAATTCAAATCATGCTTACTGTACTATTCTGTTTGCTCCTCAGATTTTGAATGTTCAAAATTAAGCTTTTGGGCTTATCTCAGGAAAATTTTAGGCATTGATTCTACTCTTTTTTACCCTAAATTTCTCATATGTACATTTTCTTGGATGGGATTAGTAAAAAAGGATACCTATTATATAGAGAAAAACTTCTTGATTTTAATTAAATCAACTTGCTTTTTGAGCTCAATCTTCTTGATTCTTCCAGTGAGAAGTTGGCAGGTATGATCAATTTAACAAATCACCAATTTACTGACAGAATTATATCATCAGTACTTTAAAATTTAATAAGATGCATAATCAACAGCAAAATCATCATTATAAATGTTATATTTGACTGTAAAACCGTAAGAACAAAACTAGACTAGGTATTAAAATCAACAAAATATTTCCAGTTATTATTCTACTGGGGAAAAAAATATATATATAGGCATTAATATGTTGCATAAAATTTTTAATTAACATATTTTATGTTTAGCACATTTCATAGTTTACAAATCATATATGTGTTTAAATGAATTATTGTAAGAATGGCAGAGCTAATTTATATAATGCCTATTATTGCAAGCATTAGGTAGTATGATGAATGAGAATGTAATGGGTCGTTTTATCTATTTTTAAACTTCTTATAAAATACTTATTAGACATTTTTTTTAAATTGTTTTCTTATTTTAACTTTTATTTACAGACTTATAAAGATATTTTTCCAGAAGCTATTATTGGTTATTCTGGTCATGAACTTGGTATAGAAATAAGTGTTGCTGCTGTAGCTGTTGGTGCTAAAGTAAACATTTTTGTTGTTAATTTTATAATCTGAGTAAAGTTTATATTATCCACATTTTTTTTTTTTTTTAAATCAAAGTTTCTTTAGGTGCCCTGTACAAATTTCTTTCTTAAGAGTGAATTTATCTTATAATTTCCTAAAATAATTTTATGCATTTTAGTGTCAAACATATTCATACAAACTTCTCAGTACTTGTTATGATTAAAATTCTTTTTTAAAAGAAATCAGTAAATATTAAAAAATAATAATAATAATCCCATTTAGTTTAATTGGGATACTATGTTAAATCATACCATTTATATGGTTGCTTTCTTTTCCAATTATTGGTTATATGGGGATTTAAAAACTCTTAATTTTGGTGTTTATATTGGATAATCAAGTTTACCAGATAGTTGAATTATTTCCTTTCAAGATTAACAAATCTGTTTTCTTAAATACTATATTTTATGCAGTTGGTTAATCCTTTTAAGTTGAGAAGATGTATAGGGGAAATCATAAAAGATTGCTTTTCTGTAGCCCTTAGAAGTTAGTAGTTAGTGATTAATAAGCAGTGAAAGAAGGTTAGAATATGCTATGTGTGGTACAGAGAAATAAGGCAGATGTGGTGAGAGTTATCTTATGAAATATTTCCACACCATACTTATCTGTTCATTATTGCAAGTTTTATTTTGTTTCTGTAATGATGTCTGTTTTGCATGAAATAATTGTTCTCTTATGACTACACTCAGATTTAGAGGGTAAAGGAAAACTGTATATAATTTTTATTACACACTATCTCTTTCTGTAAATGACCGGGCACTTTCAATTTCAGACATTTTTTCAAATATCTCAAAAAGTACTTGATGAATCATCTTGAGACTTCACGAGTATGAAGAATATGTTATTCCTCATGTATTTCACTGAAAGTTTTGTGCAAAAAGTAAAAGCAGGACCAGTGAAAAATTAAATAAAAATGAAAATGTTTAGGATCACCCTGTTAAAAGTAATGCTTGCAATGCAATCTAGAACAGTTTTGTAAGGTCCTGTACATTAATTAGGAAGCCTAACAGCACATATTTTCTGCAAAACAACATAAGTTTAAACATCACACTTATACGCGCTAATTTCCCTTTGTTGATTGCAAAGTAATGATGTTAAAATATGTTTAAACGAAATTCACCCCATATGCCGTAATGATAAGAATTTTGGCATGTCCCTGTACACAATTCATAAATAATATAGACATAAAAAGTTATACAGCTATTTCTATACAGAGCCTGAATGTGTGTGCTAATTTGTAAGTCAATCGGAGGATTTTCGCGGCCACTATCGCGGTTCATACAAATTATTCCAATAGCCCGTAATGATAAGAAAAACTTTGGCATGTCCCTGTACACAAACTGTAAATAGAATACACACCCAAAACTATAGAGCTAATTTCGTTGGGATCATGAACATGGGTACCAAATTTCAGGTCAATAGCGGGATTTTTGCGGCTGCTATCGCACGACAAACACACAAACAGACGGAACACAAAAGATTTTCACAGGATATTGTTTGACAAAGTTTTTTTTTTTTCCTTCTTTTTTCCTTTAATGACACTTTGCATTTATGTTATTAGATATTTTAATCTTTTTCAAATCTCAAATACAAAACAATATAAAGATTTTTAATTATAGATGATTATGAGACATGATGATATACAACATACTTTTAATGTACATAATTTTAGGTATGTTTATAAAAGACTTTCAAATAGTTAGGAAAAATAAAAAATAAATAAAAAAAATGCGTAAAAAGCAAAAAAGAAAAGAAAAGAAAAAGAAAGAAATCGAATATGTGAACGGGTAATTCTGAATGATTGTGTGTGACTGCTGCTTAATCTTTTAATAAGATTTAAAAAAAAAAAAAAAAAATCTGTACTGCAGTGGTGAGTATCTCGATGTATGCTCGCTTCGCAAGCATTAAAACTATGGATGAAATTTTGTCTTTGACAGAATGTAATGTAGTACGACAGGACTACTTATATTTGTATTTTAACACCCTTTGGGGGAAAAAAAAAATCTGAACACATTAGTCTAAATAATCGGGAAATATTCAGCAGAGACCCGTTGGCTCTGTGGTCAGAGTATACAACTATGAACCCGAAGGTTGTGAGTTTGATCCTCACCGATGGAAAAAAAGAAATAAAATCTGAAGACACTAATCTAAATAATCAGGAAATATTCAGCCAAGACCCATTGGCTCTGTAGTCTGAGTACACAACTATGAACCTGAAGGTTGTGAGTTCGATCCTCACTGATGGGAAGTGAAAAAAAATATGAAAGTTTTTATGGATTTCACAAAATATTTTAAGATAGAATAAGAAATTAAATGGTAAAATTGGATATTGGCAGGCATTTTCAAAGTGAAACACTATAAATTGGTAATGAATGATGCAAAATGCTAGATTGAAAGAAATAGTCCTGTCGTACTAAAAATTGACAATTCTATTTTGTGGCGAGTAAAACTTTTTTTTTTGGTGAGTGTAATCTGAGTTGAAATTTCGAACCCTGCTATAGAATAAGCTACTATTCAATTCCTCTTAAAAAAAGCTAAACTATCAAAGGTTTTACTCGCATTTTTATTTTGATTCAATCAGTGGTAATGTGGTGTTCGTTAATTGTATATAATTACTGATAAAATCCCTTTATCATTTTCCTTATTTTTGAGAACTGAAATTCAGTTCGTTCTGTCACATGCAACTTTTTGAATTTAAACAATATTTGTTTGGTGTTTTCATATAAGTAGCTCAATGCTATTAGCTATTATATTATACAAATAGAATTCTGTTAAAACTTTTGCATGCATAGATAAAAATTATTTAGTATAAAGGCTCATATTTCATTAGATATTTAATGTTTTTGTATCCTGATTACAGTATGCTGCGTCTAATGTAATACCTTGTTTCCTGAAAATGGTTTGCATAAGTTTAATACTTAGTGTGTTATAGTTAAGAAAGTGACTTTTATTTTGAGGGGACAATTTTTTTAAAGAAACCATTATATCTCCCACAAATACATATGGTAGTCTCAAAACAAATTATTCAGATAATAAGGGGGAACCTCATAATCACATGCTATAGCCAGATTGCTTTGCAAGCCTTACATTTTACCGGGTGATCCCTAGCATTTTCATTTTTATTTAGTTTTTTACTGGTCCCAGCATTTATTTTCGGGGCAAAGCTTACACTTCTGAAGTTTCAATGTGATTCTTCCAGTACTTTTTGGGATATTTGACAAAACGTCTAAAATTTAAAATGTCTGGTCATTTATCAAAAGCTAGTTTACAAAATCAAATTTTTTGAACTTTATTTTATTTATTTATGTTTTATTTATTAATATTAATATTATTTTATTATGACTTCTAATAATAGCAATTGAAAAAATAAACATTCTGACCTTTTCGAGACGATCATTCGATACCTAGAAAACTTTAAACAATGTATTATTATTCTAAACTTAGTCTGCAAATATCCAAGTCATTGATTATGAAATTTAGGAAGAAAATGTCAGTCTTTATGACTTGGGAGAATGTAGAAAAGTTGTTGCAGAAAAATATTAGGAGATAGTTAGCTCTTCTGTCATGCAACATCACAAAATGTTTTATATCCTGTAATGTTTTAAAAGAAAAATCTTTGAAAAATGCTAATGGTATTGCAAATCCATCATCACAAACAATGCCTGGCTACAGAGGTTTAATTCAAGGCCTAATTTAACTTTAAAAAAAAAAAAAAAAAAAAAAAAAAAAAAAATGTAGGAAGAATCTGATGATTTTGATATCAATGTTTTAAAAGAAAGGAAAAGTTTTGATCTGGTGGGGCATTTTCAAAAGATATTATTTTCTCAATATTTTTAAAAATTGATAAATGTGGATGTATTTTCAGATCTTGCCAGAGAAAACCTTCTGTGTTTAAGAGGGAAAATGTATAGTGGAAAAGGAAAGTTGAGTGATAAACTATGATGTTACTTGCAAATATATTTATTGCATGTACTTGAGAGATTAAAGAATTAGATTTGTTCATTTTTATAAACAATTTAACATTAATATATTTTCAATATTTTTTTTCCCAGCATGAGAAATGAAATTATTAATCATATTCATAAAAACTCATCTTTAAATATGAAAGTGCAAAATTTGTAGGTATAAGAATCGAAAAATGTTTATTTTCTGGTAATTGTATTATATCTTGTGTTATAACCAATTGATATATCATAACAAATTTCTCAAAATGTTGTGCTTGGAAATTAAGTTAAAAAATACAAGCAATAAAATTGCATCTTTAACAGGGTTTTCTGAAAAATCATTTGTTTTTACCAAAAAAAAAAAGTAAAATACTATTCTATTTTATAATAAAAACATATGACAATTTTAATTATTTATGAATAAAAATATTTCAGGAGTATATCAGAAATATGGGTTGGGGACAAAATCTCGTGGGACAAAATATCGCGAGGACAAAATATCGCCAACGTAAATGAATACAAAGCAAAAATGAATTTGTAATGTTGTATAAAATTTCATGACAACACATACCTTATTCAGAGCACTGACATTCTGACAAACCTACAACAAAATTTTTTATAAATTTTACTAAAATAGTTTAAAGACTATATTTATTAACTTTTGTCAAAATTAGTCATAATGAATTCAATCGTGCTTATTAATTTTAAAATTTTTAATTCAAGTTTGTGAACAGTTTTCAGCTTTAATGTCAGCAGTAATGTACACGATTTTTAAAATGTATTTTGAATAGTGAAAATCAAAAGATAAAATAACTTAAAAATAAACATAGATAAAATAATGAAATTCAACTCTATGATTTATTTAATAATTTATTTATATATTTTAATTAATTAATTAATATTTATAAGTCCCTGTGGCCCCCACCAGAGATTACACGTGACACAAAATCAAATTTTCAAACAGATCATACTATTTTTTGACGCGGTATTTTGTCCGGCGAGATTTTGTCCCATGATATTATGTCTGGATCCCCAGAAATATGCAGTTTGAATTTTAAATAGACTTTAAACATCCTCATAGAGTTTTGCTTTGCTCTGCATAAATTGTCACCCTGTTATCATGTTTTTTTAGAACCAATAACTGACCATATAACTGATATTGACTATATATATTTTTTTCTTTTCAAGAGCATATACTTTTATAGGTAACATATAAACATGTACATCTGATTACTCAAGAAAAATATGCTTATTATTTTTTTTTTCACCATTTTTATGCAGTTATTTAATTAAACTTTTTGTATACTTATTGATAAAATTATTTTATTGTTAATATTCTGCTTATTTTATATATTTCTTTTAGATGTTATAACTGTGATTTATGTCTCAGGTTTTGGAACGTCATATTACTCTAGATCATAGCTTAAAAGGAAGTGATCATGCAGCTTCTTTGGATCCATCAGAGCTACAGCATCTTGTAACTGAAATAAGAAGAATTGAAGATGCTATGGGATCTTTTGAAAAGCAAATACAAGAGAGTGAAAAACCTTGTTATCAAAAAGTATTAAATCATGGCAGTTTATTTGTGTTTGTGTGTATGTATAATATTTAAAGTTAACCCTTTGTCTACTGACGGTACTTTAAAGTACCATTACTTTAAAAAGAGTATAAAATCGAATTTATAGAAGAAATGTCAAAGAGATTTATAAGAAGGAACAGATGTACCTCTCTTTAATCTCACTACAAAGCATAGACAATACATATAGCCATTTTTGTTCCGTAAGGGATTTTATGGAGTGCACTTGCTGTTTTTGCTTGATATTTTTCACGATCTTCATGTGTGTTATAATTAATTCCTATATTATTTCAAGAATATCCCACTAATCTTAGAAATAATATGAGAAACATAAAGAGTAAATATTTCTCTACACTTTTTTCATGTCGAAATAATTTTTTTGACCTCTATGTACCAGTGGTACATTAAAGTACCACCACACAAAATTCTCATTAATTATTATGATGAGGTGATATGCATAATTTTTAACATATATATCTTTAAATAATGCACTTTAGTAACTAAAAATATATGTTTCAAACACAATTTTTGTGTGTATCATAATGCAGTAGATAAAGGGTTAAAAGAAAGACAAATATAATAAAGCAAAATATTTGTTGGCAAACAAATGGAACAAGGATCGTACACTCTTGAAAAAAGTCAATCATTTTTATTCGGCACTTTACTTGAATTAATTCTCACTATTTGTATAAAAAATATGTATTTATTCTAATATAATGGTACAAGGTAATTTAATAAAAGAAATATCCTTCAGAAGCTAGTATCTTTTGCCACTTTTTGGCCAATAGATGGATTCTGCAATATAATAAAAATTGGGTTTCTTTGAGATGATCTGCTAATGGAGACAAATTTCAATATTGTGAAAATATGTGAAGTGTTGTTAAGGAAGGCCATACTGCATGGACCAAAACAAATTATAATTGGAAGGGATGATGTTTTGGGGATATAGGGGATAGGTAAGGCATGCCATTGAAGTCCCTGCAAGGTTTTCTTCACTCAGTTTGCAACATGTGGTTTGGCATTGTCATATATCAGAATGACTTTGTCATGCTTTTGAACATATTTTTGGCATTTGTCTTTAACTTTGCTATTCAAATTGAGTAACATTTATTAATATTCACTGTTTGGCGTGGTTGCAACAGCTCATGGTACACCACACCAACTTGATCTCACCAAATGCACAGCATAATCTTCTTATCATGTATATCCAGTTTTGATGAGTATTGTGAAGGAGGGTGCTCTTGAATAAAACTTAAAATTTTTGAATTTTGAGTTAAACTTAACTCGGTTTTTAAATTGTGCTCCCCCCCCCCCCCCTCCTCCTCCTCCAAGATTTTTTGAGTAGGAAAAGGCCACGCAAACTCATAATTTGATTCCTTTGTGAAAAAATTTTTTATTCTCACTCAGTAATATTCTCTACCATAGATATAGCATCCGAGAAGTACAAAGTGACATGTTCACAGCTTGCTCCTACAAGCATTGTAAACATCAAATTTTTGGAACTTGTTATAAAATAAAATCAATTAAGAACTGTCTTATATGAATTCTAAATTTATATAAAAATTAACAGAGTAAATTAATATTTTGTGTTTCAGTACTGATTTCACCGTTATTTATGATCTCTATTATTTAAATGAATAGTATGTATGCTTTCTACAAAATAAAGAGTTGGTATTTTGGTTTACCTATTTGAATTTGTGCACACTGTTGAAGGTGATTGCATAAAATGTTTAAAGTTTACCTTGCTCAGTAACAGAAATAATTTTTCATTAGGAAATCCTAGCTGAAATCTTGTAACCTTTCAAAATAAAAAAATAACCTCAGGGATTCTGCTCTTAAAGCTGGTAGATGTGAAGTGCCGGGTTCAAACCCAAATTTTACTCATCCTCCTAGCCCTTCAGAGTTTATCTCGGTTACCAATTTATTCACATTTGAAAATAATTGCTTGGATATTAGTTACAAAAATAAATGGCTTTAGGTAGATTCCGCAAATAACTATTTCTGCTAATCTCTTAGCTACTTCTGAATTTTTTTATTTAATTTGTTTTAATAATACTCTTATGTAAATGGAAATTCTCTTGGGACAGTTTTTCTCCCCCCCCCCCCTCCCCAGCATTAAAGGACTATTTTTTTTTCTTATTTTTTGGGAATATTAATTGTTTATAACTGAAACTTGCAAAATGTCAAAGCAGAAAATAGTTTTGTCTCTCTTTAAAAGAGCATGTAAAACTGAATGTTCTTTCTCTTTAAGTGTAGTTTATGATAATATGACAAAGAACAAGGTTAAAATATGAGATAGTCTGAGAGTACTTGTTACTTTGTAAGGGTAGATATGAGTAGGGATGATCCTGCATATAGTGTAAAATACATAAACGTTAATACAGGGCCTTGTTAACCTGAAGATTGTCATAAAGAATTATTCTGTCATGAAAAATCAGGCCGAGAAGAAGAAAATTTTATAAAAACAATAGTTTCAAACTGGAAAAAAAAACATTGAAAAAATTTTATAAGCATGAAAAATTTATAAATGCATCTGAAGTCAATGCAATTTCGGAACAAGGAAAAACAGAGTGGTAACACTGTTTTTAATAAATTATCGAGTACCATACAATGCAGGTCAAGCATAGAATACTTAAATTTTATAATTGAAAATGTACTATTTCTGAAAAAACTATGTTTAAATTAACAAAATTTAAATTTAATCGAACATTACGGTAATTCTACAAATAATTACAAATTTTATAATGAATCATTAATATTAATGAATTAATATATTTATTTGATCAAACTTTGTATTTAAATATAATTAGCTGTACTACATAAATGAACGTAAAAGGTAATTTTATATCTAAATTCTTATCTAACTCTATATAGACCTATACTCCTTTTAAATCACAAAGATTCCTTTATTATTACAAAACTATAATTATTTATTATCAAACTATTAAATAATACTGTGTAGTAATAATTATTAATAATATTAAATATGAATAATTTTACCTCTGTATGAGTGTATGTGTTTGTGGAATGAAATACATAGTAACAATTAGAGAAGACATAGGAAATGCAGTGATGTCTACTGTTAATTTTTTTCATAATTTGTGTTAATAGAATAACTAATTATTTTTGGTTCAGCTATTTTTAAAAGAAAGACTGGATGATGGTGGTGGTGTATGGATTAAGGCTTATTGCCTAAACTAGAGAGCTAAGCCTTGCTGTGATAATCTACATTTAGTTTTTTAAGGGTCATCATAAAAGAGAGGCGAAAAACAGACATATTTTCTGTACAGTTTTGTTATTTTTATTTTCATTCTTTCATACTGTAAATTACAGATATTAAAACTGCAAGTCAGGAGTTTTATAGGTATAAGTAAGACATTATTTTTAGTTTAGTATTGTACTTACTCTATTAGTATTGCTATAATTATTATTTATTTATTTTAATTAATTTATTCATTATTAATTTAAAATAAGTTTAAATGGAACATATTTAACTTAACTAAAATTTAAACCTTACTTGAAAAGCTCCATACTTTATAGAGGCGATGTAGCTGCTTTCCCTTGGGGATCCCTCACATTGTCAGCAATCTCCACAGTGGTTGATGATGCCAAGTAATATTGTCTTCCTTTACTTCTTGATATTTCTTCCAACACAGGGTGACATTATCGGTCTAATCCAGCCTTAGATTCATTGGCATCAAACAAATTGCAATTACTAATTATTTCTATTGTTTCATGAAAGAAAATGTATTCAGGCTTATTGTAATTTGCAATTTTCATTGTTTCGTTGAATTTTATATCAGTGTCTCAGTAATAGGTTACTTCGTTCTATACTACATTTGGTAATACGTTCTTGCAACATATTATTTTTATAACCTATTACTCTTTAGTTTATATATGGCTAATGTCTTTCTAATCCTTTCGGGATATACAATATATGCATGTGTCCTGCATAGTAGATGCAGTTCATGTTTTTGAGTCCCAATGCTTTCGATGAGTAATCCTCACTTTATTTAACACTAGAATTTTTGCAATAAAAAAAAATGCTGATATGAAATAGTGGTAGAGTCAAAGTTTTATTCAAACGTTCATCCCAATCGTGTAAGCATAAGATTCTGTTAAATTAATTCATTTAAACACAAAAAAAAAACAATATTTCAAATAATATCAAGTAACATGTACACGAGTGCTATTTTTTGTAAAAGAGAATTCTGATATTATAAGCCATATAATTAAGAAATAGGTAAATAATAATAACAAATCTCTAAAGAACATCTTTAAGACATCCTAATTTTTAAACTACCAAGTAATTGTCTCGATTGATTTTGCGAAGAACTTGAACATTCCAGATTGAAGAGAAAATTAATATTTTTTAATCATACTTAGCAAACAGTCACTTTGAATATGTTTTCTAATATTACAAACACTTGTTTTAAAATTTAAATTTTGCTTACAAAAGCTGAATAAAATGATTTGTTTTCTCAGACACTTAATTTTAACATACGACCATAATTAACTATTCTTAACACCTTTGCTCATTTTAAATCATTAAAAATAGTCTCTAGAAAAATTCAGATTAAAAAAAAAAAAAAAATAGATAAATAAATAAATATTCAATTTTCTTATCAAATTATTCTTGATTAAACTCAAACAATATTCTTGATAAAACCACATTAAATAAATGCTTACCAACACTATCAGTATTCTGTATGTGATTATGCATTTTCAATTCCAGCTGCTATAAACAATTTCAAATATAAACAAACACTCTTCATCCTTCCTCTCCCTTATCACACATTCTCTCAAAAACCTTCCATCATCTCTCCCAAAACTAACTGTTACAAATACACAAAATGAATAAAAACCTGGCAAGTGTAATCTCATTCCCCATCTTCATGACGAAATAATTAACATCTAATAATCACCTCTTATCTATCTTATGATGGCTGCTTAAATTAACATCCTGACAACATTATTTTGTTAAACCATGGTATTTAAGTATCTTCCACATTAAATATCATGAACATATAGACTATACTAATATTAAACTAAATTAGTACACAATAATATTCAGTTTAGAATTAATACTTTGAATAAAATATTAAAAAGATGTCAAATAATCAAAGCTTTTACTTGTTTCAAAAGAATATTTGAATCTATGAAGAATATTTGTAATCTACGAAGTAACCGTATTATTAATTCGTTACTGAGATGATATGGGTGTTCTTCCAGACTCGAAGTAACAAATCGGTATTTTTGAATTTGACTCGTTACTGTGACACATAGATAGTATCATTCAAATATTTGTGCAGGAAGTTATGTGAAATATGTTACTTTTTGCTATTTGTAAGATGCAATCTAACATGCAGATGCAGAGATTATCAGATGCTGAAAGTAGGTGAAAGGTCATATGATGTGATTCAATCAATTTGTTTTCGTATGATTTGGATTTTGCTAGTCACAGTGTTTATAGTTTGTTTTTGTAAATTCATTATAGGAAAGAGTGTATTCAAAGTCGTTACTTGTATAATGCTGTATCATATAAATTGTTCTTGTATGATTTGAATGGCGTTTGCAATTTTGTTTTAGAACAAAGGAAAAGAAGTAAATTCTAGAGGAATTTTTTTTCCCTAAAAATATATGATTACAGAAGTACATCCATTTACTTAAAAAAAAAAAAAAAAAATCTGTGTTATTATTACCATTATATTTTTTATAACAGCTGCTTTTTTTTTGGGGGGGGGGAGGGGGATGCAGAGAGATAAGATGGAAGCATTATTTATTTAATATAATCTTTTCAGTAATATATTACAGTGCTAATAGGTTCTTATGTAATAACAATATTATTTATTTTATTATGTGAAATAATGCCCATCTCTGCTGCTTTGGTAGGCTTTGGTTAACGCAGTGGTGGTTTTTCTGTATTTTATGTCATTCATGTGTGCTTTAAGCCTGGTGTTAATTTTTTGTTTTGATACTTTGATGTAGCATCCCTTTTTTTGTTGGAGTAGTTAAATGAAATTTTGTATACACTTGCTGTTTTAAGGTCTTTAATCACTATAGATTATTTGATAAATGTTGTTAATGCTGTAGTGATTTTATATTTTATGTCATTCATGTGTTCTTTAAGCCTGGTGTTAATTTTTCATTTTGATACTCCGATATAACATCCTTCTTTTTTGTTGGGGTGGTTAAATGAAATTTTGTATACACCTGACATTATTTGATATTTCAGTATCAAATAATGTCACGTATATGCCTGTATATTATTTGATATTTCAACATTAATCAAATAATCCATAACAATAAAGAGCCTGTTCTCCCCCCCCCCCCCTCTTGAAACAGCAGGTATATACCAAATTCCATTTAACTACCCCAACAAAAAAGAGGGATGCTACCTCGGAGTATCAAAACAAAAAATTAATACCAGGCTTAAAGAACACATGAAGGACATAAAATACTTAAAAACCACCACCACATTAACCAAAGTCGACCAAAGCAGTGACACAGACATAAAATTCAATGAATCAACAAAAATTGCAAATTACAATAAGCCTGAATATGCTTTCTTTTGTGAAAGAGTAGAAATAATTAGTAATTGTAGTTTGTGTAATGGCCATGGATCTAAAGGCTGGATTAGACCGAGTTTAGCATTACCTTTTGGAAGAAAGATAGAGAAGTAAAGGAAGACAACATTACTTGGCATCGTTAACCACTGTGGAGATTGCTGATGATGCGGGGTATCTGCCTACAAAAGCGGCTACATCAGCTTCATAAATTATGGAGCTTTTCAAGCAAGGTTTAAACTTTAATTAAGTTATTCATTATTTTCTTTTTTCTTTATTTTATTTTATTTTGTTGACTATTGACATTTTTTTAATCTCTTTTTAGCTAGGCAAAACTATTGTTGCAAATAAATTTTTGCCAAGTGGAACCATTATTGAAGAAAATATGATTGATGTTAAAGTTGCTGTGAAGAAAGGTTTTGATCCTATTAATTTTTATAATCTTATTGGAAAAACATTAAAGAAAGATTATGCAAATGAAGAAACTATTATGCATGAAGATGTAATATGAGTAATAAGCATTTTAAAAAGTCACCATTTTTTCTTTCTCATATCATATATTCTCAAATTAAGATAATTATCCCAATTAAACCATCATATTGTGTTTTTAATATTCTAAAAAAGCAAAAAGCAAAAATGTAATTTCAAATTTTTTAATTTTTTTAATTTTTTTTTATAAGGTATATGTTTATTAATTTGAACTTTATATAACTGTACAGTATATTGCAATTAGATAAATAGTTATTTATTATTTGTGTCAATTGATTGTCATTAAAATTTTGTTTTAACCTATTTTGTGAGTGTCTTTTTCTTTAAAGATCACTAGACTTTTCAAGAGTGTGTAATTAACAGGGCCGTTACGTTAAGCAACTCAGGCAATCCCTGAGGGCAGCAAGTTGCCTAAGAGTGGCATTCGAATCGTTTAAATGAAGCATGAAAAGTTAAAAAATAAGCAAGATTGAAAAAAAATAAAGAAATTTATTCAAAAATATGTTTTTTTTTTTTTTTTCCCCTGTAGTCAGCTTCTAAGAATCCTCAGAATATATCTGTCTAATTAGACTAAACAGATGTTATCTTGAAACTTACCAAGAAAGTCGACACATGCACAGTTTGTTTCTTACTTCAAAGCAGAAGACCTTGTGCCTTCACAATCCTCATATCATCCTTTTTACAAATATTTCTCAGCTGATTGGAGAATTTTACTAGCAACAGCTTTCTCATGCAATCAAGATAATTTAAATTGCGTAAGAAAGCTGTTGCTTGTAAAATTCTCCAATCAGCCCAGAAATATTTGTATAAAGGATGGTATGAGGAATGTGAAGGCACAAGGTCTTCTGATTTGAAGTAAGAAACAAACTGTTCATGTGTCGACTTTCTTGGTAAGTTTCAAGATAACGTCTGTTTAGTCTAATTAGACAGATATATTCTGAGAATTCTAAGAAACTAACTACAGATGAGTATGCACAAGAGCTATTATTGTCTGTATATTGTTAATTTGAATAGAAATAAAGGAGATATATATTTTGGAGGATCTACAAAAATAGTCTTAAGAAAGATGCAAAATTGTCCTAAAAATATAAAATAAAATACACAGATGAAATAAAAATAAAACATTGAATTTTAGATACAATGTTTTAAAGGAATCATGGAATTTACATTAATCTATTTTTTGATGCATTTTAAATGGCATTAATCTAAAAAAAAATAATAAAATGTCACATTAGTTTAATTAAGTGTATACATAAAATGTATACAAATTGGATTTTATTTTTAGAGAAAAAATGAATTTGAAATTTTCAAATTTATTCAAAAACATTGTCTTCTGCTTATGTAATTTGAAACAATACATTTTTTTTCTTCGATCTTCATCTCTAACTCTATAAAATATATGTTTTACAACAAATCAAGAATCTTTTAAAACCAAAACGATAGGAAATACCTTGATTTTAAATACTTATTAAACCAAATCTTAATATTAAACCATTATTATTAATATTAAACCAAATTCAAAAACATTGTCTTCTGCTTATGTAATTTGAAACAATACATTTTTTTTCTTCGATCTTCATCTCTAACTCTATAAAATATCATGAAAAACGGCAGTTTTTCTAGTGACGCAAGCGCAAAAACAAACAAACGCCACGACACTCAGCGGAAACGGAAAAACGAACGAAAACTGCGACACTTATATATACAGGAATTTTAAGATCAAAGAAACCGCTGAAAGCCGACACTTAATATCTCAGGAAATATGGGAGGTTATGTTCTGATATTTTTAAAATAGACTTTCACCTTCTGTCTGATCCTACCCTGAAATAGCTACATTTCTGCGTGCAATATATTTCGAGATATGAATTGGCTCATTTAAGTTATAAATGGACGGACTATATGTGTAAGAATTTTTTCTCGAATATGGCTCGAGCGAATTTAGTTTAATTTATATATGATATTAATCGCTTTTATCTGATGTGCCTGACATCTCCCTTTTCCCTAGGAAAACTCCTGTTTTTTTTATAACTCAGTTTAAAAATCGAACTATTTTTTACTCCGAAAATACCGTGATGCGGCAGTTTCGCGGACGAATTTCTTCTCTTCCATCTGAAATACTGAATATCAAATAATCGTTTTGGCTCCATCTATCTGGAAGCGTCAAAAATAAACACAAAAATAATAAAAAAATATTTTTCTTTTTTTAATATATATATTAAATGAGTTATTTATTTAGGTACTTGTATTTTATATGACATTTGTTTATCAAAAATATTCTTTGTATTTACATTGTTTTCATGCTGATACGTTGTTAACTTTCAAAATTGGTTCTATTTTAAAAGGTGATTGCAACAACAAAAAATTTTTCCTTTATTTTCATAAAAATGACAAATAATATGATAATCATATGCAAATATTTGTAATTTTTTCAAAATTAGGTGATAAATCACTTAAACTACGGATTGAAAAAATTCTTAAAACAGAATTTGGAAATAATTAATTTGCTCATTAAGTTTCTAGTATATATAATATATAAATTACAAAATGTTAAGCTATAATAAAATTTTGAATAGATTAAGATTTTTTTTAATTAAATTCATAACAAACTATGCTACTTAAATATTTACCAGTATAAAATTTTCACTTTTTAAAGATTTTTCTATTATTATTTATTTTTCTCTTTTAAATCAAATCTATACCTAAAAAATTATAATAAGAAATAAATATAAATAAGAAATTTTTGTCATTTTTAAAATGTACTATATTATGCCTTTGTAATGTTGCATGTTTCCATCTTTTTTATCACTTTTTATAAAATTTTGAAATTTTATTTAGTTTGTTATTTTGTTCGAGTATGACCTATAAAACAACACTTTTAATACAGTGTTATAACTCATTACCATGCTCCTTTAATTTTACGTTTTGATCATTAACCCCTAAAAAGTAATGATATCAATACAAAAAACCCTTAACGGGTTAAAAGTTTGTGACGCAGCACTGTACTTTATGGCTATAAGAATTAGAAATACGGGTCTTAAAAATAATGATATCAAATTTTCAGTGACGCTTTGATATTAATTAAATTATACATAGATTTTCTTATTTGAATTTGCTTTTTCCTTTTATTTATATTTACAGTGTAAACGTTATTTTCAACATAAAATAATATATAGCATTTACTCATTGATACCTTACCATTCACATCTCTTATACTATGAAAGCATGTATTTTAAAAGAAATTATATGAAATTCCAGTAACGCAGTGGTGTTACATTAAGTGATTTGTTTTTAAATTTCTCTGCAATTATTTTGTTTTGCATATTAAAGTATATGTGCACATTGAAATATTGCTTTTAATTTTCAAATACGCTGTCAAATATATCACTTTCATTAAGCTTATATTATGTACTGAAATATATTTATTTCAATGAATTATTCTATCTTTTGCATCACGCCATCCAAAACTGTAAGTAAAATATATGGAAATGTTTACTTTGTGTCATTTCATCCAAATAAATTGAAAATGCATGCAAATAGATATTGTGATGCAAAGAAAAAAACTGTGAATTTTTTTTCAGTTTTGGATGGCGTGACGCAAAAGATAGAATAATTCATTGAAATAAATATATTTCAGTACATAATATAAGCTTAATGAAAGTGATATATTTGACAGCGTATTTGAAAATTAAAAGCAATATTTCAATGTGCACATATACTTTAATATGCAAAACAAAATAATTGCAGAGAAATTTAAAAACAAATCACTTAATGTAACACCACTGCGTTACTGGAATTTCATATAATTTCTTTTAAAACACATGCTTTCATAGTATAAGAGATGTGAATGGAAAGGTATCAATGAGTAAATGCTATATATTATTTTATGTTGAAAATAACGTTTACACTGTAAATATAAATAAAAGGAAAAAGCAAATTCAAATAAGAAAATCTATGTATAATTTAATTAATATCAAAGCGTCACTGAAAATTTGATATCATTATTTTTAAGACCCGTATTTCTAATTCTTACAGCCATAAAGTACAGTGCTGCGTCACAAACTTTTAACCCGTTAAGGGTTTTTTGTATTGATGTTTCACAACAAATCAAGAATCTTTTAAAACCAAAACGATAGGAAATACCTTGATTTTAAATACTTATTAAACCAAATCTAATAAAAAATAGCAAAATACACAGAAATTAACATAATTTTAACGAGTGCAGTAAAACTGAAAGTCCTTTATAGTTCAGCCAATTTTAATAAATGTTTGAATCTGTAAAATTGTGTGGATAAAAGAAAATAGTTACGATGTGGTATTCTCATGTTTGAAAAATTAAAACACCATCAAGCCGATAAAAATGCTGAAAGGTGCATTTATTATTCATATTTTAAATATTTTTTCGTAGTTTGGTGTTAATTGTTTGCTAGAGGTATTAAATACGTGTTTAATTTACAATCTCAATACTCTGAATTACGTGGAATAAAAATTCTCTTTAATTGCCACATCTCCATGTATTTATGCTATAAGGGTTCCCAACTGCCAAAAGATTCTGCTCTTGAAGTTGATGAACGGGTGGTGCTGAGTTTAAACAAGGGTTACCCTTATCGATCTAGCCTAACCATTTCAATTCTTTGGTGAATATGAATTAGGATTCCTTAGAAAGTCCCTCTATAGTATGAAGGGCATTCCACCCAGACATGGAACTGGATCATCGTATAGTCAATCGTCCTTAACCCCAACACCATCTGAAATTAAATGTAAAAACCCGAACCAACTTCTACGTACTCCACAGATGTTATTGATTTATTCAGTATATTTCTTTGTCTCACTTTCACCTAACGGCTTATAAGAAACCTATGATATTACAAGATAGAAAAGATTCAACAGATTTTCCATTTTATGAATTGAATCAGTGGTGGATTTAAGGGGGGGGGTCTAGGGAGCTGAAGCCCCCCCCCCCCCCAAAAAAAAAAAAGCACTAACATTTACAACTGGATGTTACAATTGTAAATTTTTCATTTATCTGGAATAACATCTTGAAAACTCTTAGCCCCCCCTCCCCCCTGCCCCCAAAAGTTAAGTTCTGAATCCACCACTGAATTGAATCAGAACTTGCAAACAACTTAAAATTACAGGAAATTATAGATTAGAGAATTTTGCTTATAAGAAAAGGAGAAAAGTTAATTTCCGTCAAAGAATATCATAAGGCTTGTTAATACACTAAAACCTCGGTCATTCGTTTTTCACAAGACTCAAGGAAAAAAACGAACAAAACGGGAAAAACGATGCAAGCAGGATCAACATTTTTTCTGTAAAGTTACAAAAAATTTGTAATGCAGTAAAAGCACAGTCCAATTAAAGTTATAGTAAATAGCTATTGTGATTAATATCTTTGTAAAAAGAAGTATAAAAGTCATAAAAGTCTAGTTTTGTATGTTTAATAAATTCTTGTACTTTGAAAAATTACTGGTAAATTGTACAATTACATACATACCTATAATTACATGAAGAAATTTATAATGCTGATTCTTTTAGAATAGCTAATTTTTCACTCAACGTGAGAAAAAATTTTTTTGTACCGCTTGTGGAAGCCATCTGTTGAATAATCGGGGCTCAAAAGTGCAAGTAAGAAAAATACTCACTGCTTTAACAATTTAACTAGCTTACATCGGAGCACAATGAAATTTCTCCATCTTTTTCACAGTTAAGAGAGTTCTAATGTAATAGTCCAATCACATTGTGAGGTGCATTTTAGCAGTCTCCTCCACTTTTCGCTCCAGATTGTCTAGCTATGTTGTCTGTCTCCAACACCGTCCTACGTGTGATTAAAAAAAATCAACTGTTCGTAAGCGAATTCGTTACGAGCTACGTGGGAAAGCGAAAAATTAATAGGATGAAATATGTGGTTTTTTTAACATTATGGCAATAAGGAGCTTCAAGGGACCAAGTTTAAAAAAAAAAAATACGCGGGAAATGCAAAGTAAGTGGGGACAAACGAAAGAGGTTCCACTGTATTTATTAAAAAATATAATAAAAATCTTCTCTCCCTCTCCCTTTTTTTTAACACCATTTTTTTCATTTTTTTTTAATGTTAATTGCAAGAATTGAAAAATTTAATCAATTCTACTAAATTTTTTATTTAATCTGTTATTAAGATTCTGTTCATCCATTTATAATTTATATAATTAAATGTGAATTGAAAAAATTCATCTCAGAGTACAATCCAGTTATGAAAATTGATCCTTCACAACATTTATTTAATAATCTACTATGAAAATTGAATCAAATTGTCCAATTTCTTAAAAAAATTAAAAAAAATAAATAAATTGATATATATATATATATATATATATATTATAAATTAAGATTTTATAGCACTATTTTAATAAAAACAATCTGGTGTGACACACACATGACAAAACTACAAATATAATCAAAGACCCCAAATGTGAACAAAGACCTAAATGTAAACAAAGATCCTAAATGTAAACAAAGATCCTAAATGTAAACAAACCCTAAATGAAAACAAAGACACTAAATTTAAACAAAGACCTAAATGTAAACAAAGATCTAAATAAAAACAAAGATTATAAATGCAAACAAAGAACCTAAAAGTAAACAAAGACAATAAATGTAAACAAAAGCCTTAATGTAAATAAAGATCTAAATATAAACCAAGTCATTAAATGTGAACAAAGACACTTAATTTAAACAGACCTAAGTGTAAACAAAGATCCTAAAGGTAAACAAAGACCCTAAATGTAAATAAGGATCTAAATGTAAACAAAGTCCTAAATATAAACAAAGATTATAAATGCAAACAAAGACCCTAAAAACAAACAAAGAACATAAATTTAAATAATGACCAAACATGTAAAAGAGTGCCCTAAATATAAACAGTGCTTATAAATTTAAGCAAAGAATTTAAATGTAAACAAGGACCTAAATATGAACAAATACGCTAAATGAAAATAAGGATCTAAATATAAACAAGGAATATTATTGTAAACAAGGACTATAAATGTATACGAAGACCATAAATATAAACAGAGAAACTAAATGTAAAAAACACCCTAAATATAAACAATGATTATAAATGTAAAGAATGACCTTAAACGTAAACAAAGACCTAAATCTAAGCTAAGGCTATACATGTAAATATATACCTAAAAGTAAACAGACCTAAATTTAAACAAAGACTATAAATTTAAACAAAAACCCTAAATGTAATCAAAGACTATAAAAATAAACAAAGGCCCTATATGTAAACAAATATAAATGTAAACAAAGACTACAAATATAAAAAAAAGACCATAAATATAAATAAATACCTAAATGTAAACACAAAAACTATAAATGTAAATAATGACCCTAAATGTAGATAAAGGTACAAATATAATCAAAGACCCCCAAATGTGAACAAAGATTATAAATATAAACAAAGACCCTAAATATAAACAAAGATTGTAATTGTAAACAAACCCTAAATGTAAGGGCCGCGGTAGCCTAGTCGGTAGAGCGCCAGCCTCGTAATTGGAAGATTGCAGGTTCGGTACTCGAGCCAGCCAAAGACCATTGTGTACACTATGATGACTTTTGCGTGCAAAATCTGTCGTGTCCGCAATGTCCTCCATGTTCCCATCAAAAATTATACCTCTGGGGGTCACTGAAGCGGGAGAGCCATGCCTTCTGTGGAGGATAAAAATTGTGATGGCATGTCTCCGGACCTAGGGGTGTGTCCCAGACTGTCGCCAATTGCCCATCTGTGCAGCACTAGTGCGACGTAAAACCCAACCATCCATCCATCCATCCCTAAACGTAAACAAAGACACTAAATTTAAACAAACAGCTAAATGTAAATAAAGAACAAAAATGTAAACAGACACTTCATGTAACCAAAGACACTCCCTAAATGTATACAAAGACTTTAAATGAAACATAGATGTAAATGCAAACAAAGTTTATAAATGTAAACAAAGAATATAAATATAAACAAAGGCCTTAAATATAAATAAATATCTAAATGTCAACACAGACTTTAAATGTAAACAATGACCCTAAAAGTAGACAAAGATAGAAATATAAACAAAGACCCCAAATGTGAACAGACCTTAATGTAAACAAAGACCCTAAATTTAAACAAAGATTGAAATTGTAAACAAAACTCTAAATGTAAACAAAGACCTTAAAGTAAACAAAGACAATAAATGTAAACAAAGATCTAAATGTAAACCAAGACAATGTAAACAAATACACTTAATTTAAACACCTAAATGTAAACGAAAATCCTGAAGGTAAACAAAGACCCTGAATGTAAATAAGCACCTAAATGTAAACAAGGAATTTAAATTCAAACAAAGACCCTAAAAATAAACAAAGAACATAAATTTAAACAATGACCATAAATGTAAAGAATTGCCCTGAATATAAACAATGATAAAAAATGTAAACAAAGAATCTAAATGTAAACAAGGGCCTAAATGTGAACAAAGGCTAAATGTAAACAAGGACTATTATTGTAAACAAGGACTATAAATGTACATGAAGACCCTAAATGTAAACTGAAAAACTAAATGTAAACAAACACCCTAAATATAAACAATGATTATAAATGTAAACAAAGACATAATCTAAGAAAAGAGTATACATGTAAATAAATACCTAAAAGTAAAAAAAGACCTAACTGTAAACAAAGAATATAAATGTAAACAAAGACTATAAATAAAGAATCTAAATGTAAGCAAAGACCCTAAATGTAAATAAATATCAAAATGTATACAAAAACTATAAATGTAAACAAAGACCATTCATGTAGCCAGACCCTAAATTTAAACAGACAAAAATGTAAATAAAGACTATAAATGTAAACAGAGACCCTTCATGTAACCAAAGACCCTCCTTGAATGTAAACAAAGACTATAAATGTAAACATAAACTATATGAAAAAATCTATAAATGTAAACAAATACTACAAACATAAATCATAAATATAAATAAATACCTAAATGTAAACACAAAGACTATAAATGTAATCAATGTCCCAAGATGTAGACAAAGGTACTAATATAATCAAAGACCCCAAATACGAACAAAGACCTAAATGTAAACAAAGACCCTAAATTTAAAGTGAGACCTAAATGTAAACAAAGAGCCTTCATGTAACCAAAGACCCTGTAAACAAAGACTATGAATGTGAAGAAAGAACCTAAATGTAAACAAAGATTGTAATTAATATATTACTTACAAACTTTGAATAAACACCATAAAAAGCAATAAACTCGCAACAATTGTTTCGGGTCGAAAAAACACACGACCCTTCATCAGGCGAATAAAGTAAGCACGAATGCTGCAGTCAAAGCGGCGACGCGTTGGTGCGTTGCCACTTTGACTGCGGCACTCGTGCTTACTTTATTCGCCTGATGAAGGGTCGTGTGTTTTTTCGACCCGAAACAATTGTTGCGAGTTTATTGCATTTTATGGTGTTTATTCAAAGTTTGTAAGTAATATTTTTTACAACGCCAGTTTTGTGGTGCTTTTTTATTAAAGATTGTAATTGTAAACAAACCCTAAATGTAAACAAAGACACTAAATTTAAACAAAGTCCTGAATATAAACAAAGATCTAAATATAAACAAAGATTATAAATCTAAAAAAAGACCCTTAAAGTAAACAAAGACAATAAATGTAAACAAAAGCCTTAATGTAAATAAAGATTTAAATGTAAACCAAGAAATTAAATGTAAACAAAGAAACTCAGTTTACACAGACCTTAGTATAAACGAAGACCTTGAAGTTAAAAAAAGACCCTAAATGTAAATAAGGAATTAAATATATACAAAATCCTCAATATAAATAAAGGTTATAAGTGCAAACAAAGACTCTAAAAATAAAGAAAGAACATAAATTTAAACAATGACGATTAATGTAAAGAATTGCCCTAAATATAAATAATGATTATAAATGTTAACAAAGCATTTAAATGTAAACAAGGACCTAAATATGAACAAAGACGCTAAATGTAAATAAAGATTTAAATGTAAACATGGATTATTATAAACAAGGACTATAAATGTATACGAAGACCATAAATGTAAACAGAGAAACTAAATGTAAACAATCACCCTAACTATAAACAATGATTTTAAATGTAATGAATTAAACGTAAACAAAGACCTAATAACAGAGACTATGTAAACCTAGACGTAAATGTAATCAAAATCTATAATTGTAAACAAAGAATATAAATGTAAACAAAGACTACAAATATAAACGAAGACTATTTAAATAAATACCTAAATGTAAACACGATGGCTATAAATGTATACAATGACCGAAAATGTAGAGAAAGGTACAAATATAATCAGACCCCAAATGTTAACGAAGACCCTAAATATAAACAAAGATGGTAATTGTAAACAAACCATAAATGTAAATAAAGACACTTCATGTGACCAAAGACACTCCCTATATGTAAACAAAGACCTAAATGTAAACTAAGACTATAAATGTACACATAGACGTAAATGCAAAAAAAATATAAATGTAAACAAAGAAAATAAATGTAAAAAAAGACTACAAATATAAACAAAGACCTTAAATATAAATAAATACCTAAATGTAAACACAGACTGTAAATGTGAACATTGACCCTAAATGTAGACAAAGGTACAAATATAATCAAAGACCTCAAATGTGAACAAAGACCTAAATGTAAACAAAGACTTTATATATAAACAAAGACCCTAAATATAAACGAAGACCCTAAATATAAACAAAGACCCTAAATTTAAACAGAGACCTAAATGTAAAAAAAGACTATAAATGTAAGCAAAGATCCTTCATATATCCAAAGACCCTACCAAAATGTAAACAAAGACATAAATGTAAATAAATACTATAAATTTAAACGAAAACCCTAAATGTAAACAAACACCCTACATATAATCAAATATAACTGTAAACAAAGAGTGCAAATATAAATAAAGACATAGATGTAAACAAACACTATAAATGTAAAAAATGACCCTAAAATAGACAAAGGTACAAATGTAAACAAAAACCTAAATGTAAAAAAAGACTATAAATGTAAACAAACCCTAAATGTAAACAAATACACTAAATTTAAACAAAGACCTAAATGTAAATAAAGACTATATTTATAAACAATGACCCTTCATGTAACCAAAGGCACCCTAAATGTAAACATAGACATGCAAACAAAGTCAATAAATATAAACAAAGAATATAAATGTAAACAAAACTTCAAAAATAAACAAAAAACTTAAATATACCTAAATAAATGAAGACTATAAATGTAAACATTGATCCTAACTGTTGAAAAAGATACAAATATAAACAAAGACCCGAAATGTGAAAAACCTAAATGTAAACGAAGATTGTAATTGTAAACAAAACCATAAATGTAAACAAAGACCATAAATTTAAACAGAGACCTAAATGTAAACAAAGATTATAAATGTAAACAAAGACCATAAATTTATACAAAGATTGTAATTGTAAACAAACCCGTGAATGTAAACAAAGATCCAAAATTTAAACAAAGTCCTAAATATAAACAAAGGATTTAAATGCAAACAAAGAACATAAATTAAAACATTGACCATAAATGTAAAGAATTGCCCTAAATATAAACAATGATTATAAATGTAAACAAAGAATATAACTCTAAACAAGGACCTAAATGTGAACAGAGACTCTAAATATAAATATGGAACTAAATGAAAGCATTGACTAATATTGTAAACAAGGAATATAAATGTATACAAAGAACCTAAATGTAAACAGAAAAACTAAATGTAAACAAACTCCCTAAATAAAAACAATTATTATAAATGTAAAGAATGACCATATATGTAAGCAAAGACCTAAATCTAAACAAAGACTATACTTGTAAATAAAAAACTAAACGTAAACGATGACTACAAATATAAAAAAAGCCCTAAATGTAAACAAAGACTACAAATACAAATAAAGATCTAGATGTAAACAATGACTATAATTGTAATCAAGGAAAACAATTATAAAAAAAAGAATCTAAATGTAAGCAAAGACCCTAAATGCAACTAAATATCTAAATGTATTCAAAAACTATAAATGTAAACAAAGACCATTCATGTAGCCAAAGACCCTAAATTATAAGAAATACCAAAATGTATACAAAGACTATAAATCTAAACATAGACGTAAATGCAAACAAAATCTATAAATGTAAAAAAATATAAATGTAACCAAAGATTGCAGATGTGAACAAAGACCATAAATATAAAATACCTGAATGTAAACACAAAGACTGTAAATGTAAAAAATCACCAAAAATGTAGTCAAAGGTACAAATATAATCAAAGACCCCAAATACGAACAAAAACCTAAATGTAAACAAAGACTATATATGTAAGCAAAGACACTAAATTTAAACAAAGACCCTAAATTTAAACAGTTACCAAAATGTAAACAAAGACTATAAATGCAAACAGACAGTTAACAGAGAGCGTTCAAGTAACTAAAGACCCTTCCTAAATGTAAAAAAAGATCTAATTGTAAACAAAGAGCATAAATGCTGAAGTAAAAGTATACGTAAATGCAATTAAAACCTATAAATGTAAACAAAGAATATAAATGTAAACAAAGACTAAAAATATAAACAAAGATAAATATAAATAAATACCTAAATGTAAACACAGATAATAAATGTAAACAATGACCCTAAGTGTAGACAAAGGTACAAATATACTCAAAGACCCCAAATGTGAACAAAGACCTAAATGTAAACAGACTATATATGTAAACAAAGACTCTAAGTGTAAACAAAGAACCTAAATTCAAACAGAGACCTAAATATAAACAAAGACCCTTCACCAAAGACCCTCCATAAATGTAAACAAAGACCTAAATGTAAACAAAGACTATAAATGTAAACAAAGACCCTAAATGTAAACAAACACTCTAAATATAATCAAAGACTATAAATGTAAACAAAGACCCTAAATATAAGCAAAGACTACAAATATAAATAAACACATAGATATAAAAAAAGACTATAATTGTAAACAAGGAAAACAATTATAAAGATTAAATTAAGAATCTAAATGCAAGCAAAAACGTTAAAGATAAATAAAGACCTAAATGTATACAAAGACTATAAATATAAACAAAGAACCTTCATGTAGCCAAAGACCCTAAATTTAAACAAAGACCTAATTGTAAGTAAAGACTATAAATGTAAACAATGACCCTAAATATAGACAAAGGTACAAATATAATGCAATTAAAACCTATAAATGCAAACAAAGAATATAACTGTAAACAAACACTACAAAGATAAATATAAATAAATACCTAAGTGTAAACACAGATAAAAAATGTAAACAATGACCATAAGTGTAGACAAAGGTACAAATATACTCAAAGACTCTTAATATGAACAGACATAAATGTAAACAAAGACTATGAATGTAAAGACAAAAGACCCTAATGTAAATAATGTAAAGAACAAAGACCCTAAATGTAAAAAAGATTGTAGTTGTAAACAAACCCTAAATGTAAAATATACACTAAATTTAAACAAAGACCTAAATGTAAATAAAGACCATAAATGTAAACAGTGACCCTTTATATAACCAAAGACATTCCGTAAATGAAAGCAGAGATTTAAATGTAAACAAAAACTATAAATATAAACATAGGCATAAACGCAAATAAAGTCTATAAATCTAAACAAAGAATATAAATGTAAACAAAGACTACAAAAATAAATAAAAACCTTAAATATAAATAAATATGTAAATGTAAGCACAGATTATAAATGTAAACAATGAACCTAACTGTTGACAAAGATACAAATATAAACAAAAACCCCAAATGTGAAAAGACCTAAATGTACACAATGATTGTAATTGTAAACGAAACCCTAAATGTAAACAAAGACCGAAAATTTAAACAGAGACCTAAATGTAAACAAAAACTATAAAAGTAAACAAAGAACCTAAATTTATACAAAGATTGTAATTGTAAACAAAACTGTAAATGTAAACAAAGATTATAAATGAAAACAAAACCCTAAAAGTAAACAAAGACACTAAATGTAAACAAAAGCCTAAATATAAACAAAGATTCAAATGTAAACCAAGACATTAAATGTAAACAAACACAATTAATTTAAACGGACCTAAATATAAACGAAGATCTTGAAGGTAAATCCTAAATGTAAATAAGCACCTAAATGTAAACAATGTAATAAATATAAACAAAGAATTTAAATGCAAACAAAGACCCTAAAAATAAACAAAGAACATAAATTTAGACAGAGACCATAAATGTAAAGAATTGCCCTAAATATAAACAATGATTATAAATATAAACAAAGCATCTAAATGTAAACAAGGACCTGAATGTGAACAAAGACTCTAAACGTAAATTAGGACCTAAATGTAAACAAGGGCTATTATTGTAAACTAGGACTAAAAAAGTATATGAAGACCCTAAATGTAAACAGAGATATTTTATGTAAATAAACACCCTAAATATAAAGAATGATTATAAATGTAAAGAATGACCATAAATGTAAACAAAGACTACAAATGAAAACAAAGACCCTAACTGTAAACAAAGACTACAAATATAAATAAAGGCCTAGATGTAAATAAACACTGTAATTGTAAAGAAAGAAAAAATTATAAAGAAAGAATTTAAATGTAAGCAAAGACCCTAAATATAAATAAAGATCTAAATGTATACAAAAACTATAAATGTAAACAAAGATCATTCAAGTAGCCAAAGAATTTAAACAGACCAAAATGTAAATAAAGACTATAAATGTAAACAGAGACCCTTCATGTAATCAAACACCCTCCCTAAATGCAAACAAAGACTATAAATGTAAACAAAATCTTAAAATGTAAACAAATATAATTGTAAAAAAGACTAGAAATATAAACAAAGAACATAAATATAAATAAATACCTAAATGTAAACACAAAGACTATTATTGTAAACAATGTCCCAAAATGTAGTCGAAGATACAAATATAATCAAAGACCCCACATACGAACAAAGACCTAAATGTAAACAAAGACTATATATGTAAACAAAGACCCTAACTTTAAACAGAGACCTAAATGTAAACAAAGTCTAAAAATGTAAACAAAGATACTTCATGTAAACATAGAGACTTCATGTAATCAAAGACCCCCCTAAATGTAAACAGAGGGCTAATTGTAAAAGAAGAATGTGAATGCTGACTTAAATGTAGACGTAAACGCAAACAAAATCTATAAATGTAAACAAAGAATATAAATGTAAACAAAGACCACAAATATATAAACAAAGAAGATAAACAGAAATAAATACCTAAATGTTAACACAGATAATAAATGCAAACAATGAACCTATATGTAGACAAAGGTACAAATATAATCAAAGACCCAAATATGAACAAAGACTTAATGTAAACAAAGACTATATATGTAAACAGAGAACCTAAGTGAAAAAAATACCCTAAATTTAAACAGAGACCTAAATGTAAAAAAAGACTATAGATATAAAAAAAAAGATGCTTCATCTAGCCAAAGACCCTCCCTAAATATAAACAAAGTCCTAAATGTAAACAAAGACTCTAAATGTAAACAATTCCTTCATGTAGCCTAAGACCCTAATTTTAAACAAAGACTTAAATGCAAATAAAGTCTATAAATTTAAATAATGACCCTAAATATAGACATAGGTAACAATATAATCAAAGACCCCAATTGTGAACAAAGACCTAACTATAAACAAAAATTATGGATGTAAACAAAGACCCTAAATATAAACAAAGATTGTAATTGTAAACAAATACTAAATTAAAAAAAATACACTAAATTTAAACAAAAACCTAAATGTAAACAGACTATAAATGTAAACATAGACATAAATGAAATGTCTATAAACGTAAACAAAGAATATAAATGTAAACAAAGAGTACAAATATAAACAAAGACATTAAACATAAATGGATACCTAAATGTAAACACAGACTATAAATGTAAAGAAATACCCTTCATGTAACCAAAGATCGTATCTAAATGTAATAAAAGATTATAAATTAAAAGAAAAACCCTAAATGTAAACAAACACTCTAAATATAATCAAAGACTATAAATGTAAAAAAGACCCTAAATGTGAACAAAGAATATTATTGTAAACAAAGACTACAAGTATAAATAAAGACCTAGGTGTAAACAGAGACTATAATTGTAAACAAAGACCCTTCATGTAACTAAAGACCCTCCCTAAATGTAAACAAAGACGTAAAAGTAAACAAAGACTATAAATTAAAACAAAAACCCTAAATGTAAACAAACAACCTAAATAGAATCAAACACTATAAATGTAAAAAAAGACCTTAAATGTAACCAAGGACTGTCTCTAAATGTAAACAAAGACCTAAAATCAAACAAAGATTATAATTGTAAACATAGACGTAAACATAGACAAAATCTATAAATGTAAACAAAAAGTATAAATGTAAACAAAGACTACAAATGTAAATGAAGACCCTAGATGTCAACAAAGACAATAATTGTAAACAAAGAAAAAAATTATAAACAAAAAATCTAAATGTAAGCAAAGACCCTAAATGTAAATAATGATCTATATGTATACAAAAACTATAAGCGTAAACAAAGACCATTCATGTAGCCAAATCCCTAAATTTAAACAAGGACCAAAATGTAAATAAAGACAGTAAATGTAAACAGAGACGCTTCATGTCTAATGTAAACAAATATAAATGTAAATATAGACTACAAGTATAAACAAAGACCATAATTACAAATAAATAACTAAATGTAAACACAAAGACTATAAATGTAAACAATGACCCTAAATGCAGATAAAGGTACAAATATAATTAAAGACCCCAAACACGAACAAAGACCTAAATGTGAAAAAAGTCTACATATATAAACAAAGACCCTAAATTTAAACAGAGACCTTAATGTAAACAAAGATTATAAATGTAATTAACCAAAGACCCTCCCCAAAAGTAAACAAAATTAAATGTAAACAAAGACTACAAATGTAAACAATTCCTTCATGTAGCCTTATACATGTAAACAAAAACTCTAAATGTAAACAAAAACCCTAATTCTAAACAGAGACCTTAATGTAAACAAAGATTATAAATGTAATCAAAGAACCTTCATGTAAACAGAGAGCGTTCATTTAACCAAAGACCCTCCCCAAAAGTAAACAAAACTAAATGTAAACAAAGACTATAAATGTAAACAATTCCTTCATGTAGCCTTATATATATAAACAAAGACGCTAAATGTAAACAAAAACCCTAATTCTAAACAGAGACCTTAATGTAAACAAAAATTATAAATGTAAACAAAGAACCTTCATGTGGACAGAGAGCGTTCATGTAGCCAAAGACCCTCCCTAAATGTAAACAAAGACCTAATTATAAACAAAGAACGTAAATGTTGACGTAAATGTAGATGTAAGTGTAAACAAAATTTATAAATATAAATAAAGAATATAAATGTAAACAAAGACTACAAATATAAACAAAGAAGATAAATATAAATAAATACCTAAATGTGAAGAGATAATAAATGTAAACAATTACTCTAAATGTAGACAAATGTACAAATATGCTCAGAGACCCCAAATGTGAACAAAGACCTAAATGAAAACAAAAAGTATATATATAAACAAAGACCCTAAATGTAAACAAAGACCTAAATGTAAACAAAAACTATAAATATAAACATAACCGTAAAATGTAAACAAAGATTATAAATGCAAACAAAAAGTACAAATATAAAGAAAAACCTTAAACATAAATAGATTCCTAAATGTAAACTATAAATGTTATCAATGACCCTAACTGTTGACAAAGATACAAATATAAACGTAGACCCCAAATGTTAAAAAAGGCCTAAATGTAAACAAAATTTGTACTTGTAAAGAAAACCCTAAATGTAAACAAAGACCCTAATATTAAACAGAGATCTAAATGTCAACGAAGACTATAAATGTAAACAAAACCCTTCATGTAACCAAAGAATTTCCCTAAATGTACGCAAAGACTATAAATTTAAACAAAGACCTAGATGCAAAAAAAGACTATAATTGTAAACAAAGAATCTAAATGTAAGCAAAGAAACTAAATGTAAATAATGATCTAACTGTATATAAAATTTATAAATGTAAACAAAGATCCTTCATGTAGCCAAAGACCCTAAATTTAAAATCAGACCTACATGGGAATAATGAATATAAATGTAAACAAAGACATTCATGTAACCAAAGACCCTCCCTAAATGTAAAGAAAGTCGAAAATGTAAATAGAGGTTATAAATGTAAACCCAGACGTAAATGTAATTAAAACCTATAAATATAAACAAAGAATATAAATGTAAACGAAGACTACAAATATAAACAAAGGCATTAAATATAAGTAAATTCCTAAATGTCAACACAAAGATCATAAATGTAAACAATGGCCCTAACTGTTGACAGATACAAATATAAACAAAGACACCAAATGTGAAATAAGACCTAAATGTAAACAAAGAATGTAATTGTAAACAAAACCCTAAATGTAAACAAAGACCCTCCCTAAATTTAAACGACCTACATATAAACAAAGACTATAAATGTATACTTAGTCGTAAATGCAAACAAAGTTTATAAATGTAAACAAATAATACAAATGTAAACAAACACTACAAATATATACAAAGACGGTAAATATAAATATATACCTAAATGTAAATACAAAATCTATGAAGATAAACAATGACCAAAATGTAGACAAAGATAGAAATGTAAACAAGGACCCCAAATGTGAACAGACCTAAATCTAAACAAAGACTATGTAAACTAAAACACTAAATTTAAACAGAGATTGAAACTGTATACAAAACTCTAAATATAAACAAACACCCTAAACATAAACAAAGAACAAAAACTTAAACAATGAACATAAATGTAAAGAATTGCCCTAAATATAAACTATGCTTATAAATGTAAACAAAGTGTCTAAATGTAAAAAACACCCTAAACATAAACAATAATTTTAAATGTAAAGAATGAATTAAACATAAACATAGACCTAAATCTAAGCGAAGACTGTACATGTAAATACATTCCTAAAAGTAAACAGACCTAAATGTGAACAAAGACTATAAATTTAAACAAAAACCCTAAATGTAAACAAACACCCAAAATATAATCAAAAACTATAAATGTAAACAAAGACCCTAAATGTAAACAAAGAAAAGAATTATAAACAAAGAATCTAAATGTAAGCAAAGATATTAAATGTAAATAATGATTTAATTGTATACAAAAACTATAAATGTAAACAAAGACCCTTCATGTAGCCGAACACCCTAAATTTAAACAAAGACCTAAATGTAAACTAAGACTATAATTGTAAACATAGACGTAAATGCAAACAAAATCTATAAATGTAAAAAAAGAATATAAATGTAAACAAAGGTAACAAACATAAACAAAGACCTCAAATATAATAATATACCTAATAGTAAACACAAAGAGTGTAAATGGAAACAGTGACTCTAAATGTAGACAAAGGTACAAATATAATCAAAGTCCGCAAATGTGAACAAAGACCTTAATATAAACAGAACTATATATGTAAACAAAGACACTTCATATAAACAAACAAACCATAAATGTAAAACAAAGACCTAAATGTAAACAAAGATTATAAAATAAATACAGACGTAAATGCAAACAAAGTCTATAAGTGTAAACAAAGAATATAAATGTAAACAAAGAGTAAAAATATAAACAAAGACGTTAACACAAAAAGATACCTAAACGTAAACACAGACTATAAATGTAAACAGTGACACTAACTGTTGACAAAGATACAAACACAAACTAAGACCACCAAATGTGCAAAAAAGCCTAAATGTAAACAAAGATTGTAATTGTAAACAAAATCCTAAATGTTAACAAAGACTATAAATGTAAACGAAGACCCTTCATGTAACAAAAGACACTCCCTAAATGTAAAACAAATACCTAAATGCAAAGAAAGACTATAAATGTAAAAATACATGTAAATGCAAACAAAATCTATAAAAGTAAACACAGACTATAAATATAAACAAAGCCCATAAATATAAATAAATAGCTAAAGGTAAACACAAAGTGAACCCTAAATTTATAAATGTAAACAATTAAAAATGTATACAGTACTAATGTATACTAACTAAATGTATACAAAGTCTATAAATGTAAACAATGACCCTAAAATAGAAAAAGATACAAATATAATCAAAGACAAAGGAGAGCAAAGACTTAAGTGTAAACAAAGATTATATATGTAAACAAAGGCCCTAAATTTATACAGATAGCTAAATGTAAACAAAGACCACAAATGTAAACAAAGACACTAAATGTAAACAAAGACCCTAAATGTAAACAAAGACTAAAATTATAAATAAAGACCTAGATGTAAAATAACACTATAATTGTAAACAAAGAAAACAATTATAAACAAATTATCTACATGTAAGCAAAGATCCTAAATGTAAATAAACATCTAAATGTATACAAAAACTATAAATACAAAACCACGAAAGATTGCAATTGTAAGCAAAACCCTAAATGTAGAAAAAGACCCAAAATTTTAACAGGGACTTAATGTAAACAAAGACTATAAATGTAAACAAAATGTATAAATTTAAACAAAAACTCTAAATGTAAACAAACACCCTAAATAAAATCTAAGACTGTAAATGTTAAAAATACCCTAAATGTAAACAAATACTATAATTGTAAACAAAGACCCTTCATGTAACTAAGGACCCTCCCTAAACGCAAACAAAGACCTAAATGCAAACATAGACTATATTTGTAAACATAGACGTAAATGGAAACAAAATCTATAAATGTAAACAAAGAGTATAAATGTTAATATAGACTACAAATATAAACAAAGACCATAATATAAATAAATACCTAAATGTAAACACAAAGACTATAAATGTAAACAATGACCCTAATTGTAGACAAAGGTACAAATATAATCAGACCCTAAATGTGAACAAAGACCTAAATACACAAAGACTATATTTGTAAACAAAGACCCTAATTGTAAACAAAGACCTTAAATGTAAACAAAGAATGTAAATGAAAACAAAGTTCCTTCATATAAACAAAGACCATCCGTAAATGTAAAAAAAGACTATAAATGCAAACAAAGTCCCTTCATATAAACGAAGACCGTCCGTAAATGTAAACAAAGACCTAAATGTAAACGAAGACTATAAATGTAAACAAATACGTAAAATTAAAAAAGTCTATAAATGTAAACAAAGAATATAAATGTAAACAAAGAGTACAAATATAAACAAAGACCTTAAACATAAATAGATACCTACATGTAAACAAAATTTATAATAGTAAACAAAATCTTAAATGTAAACAAAGTTCTTAATAATTAACGTATACCTAAATGTAAACAAAGATTATAAATGTAAACAAAACCCTCAATGTAAACAAACCCCTGAATATAATCAAAGACTATAAATGTAAAAATAGATGTAAATGCAAACAAAATTTATAAATGTAAACGAAGACTATGAATGTAAGCAAAGCCTACAAATATAAACAAAGGCCAAAAATATAAATATATTCCTAAATGTAAACACGAAGACAATAAATGTAAACAATGACCCTAAATGTAAACAAAGGTACAAATATAATCAAAGGCCCCAAATGTAAACAAAGACCTAAATGTAAAAAATAAATTAAAACAAATACACTTAATTTAAACAGACCTGAATATGAACGATGATCCTGAAGGTAAAGTAAGAACCTAAATGTAAATAAGGACCTAAATGTAAACAAAGAAATTAAATGCAAACAAAGAACCTAAAACTAAACAAAGCACACAAATTTAAACAATGACCATAAATGCAAAGAATTGCCCTAAATATAAACAATGATTATAAATGTAAACAAAGAATCTAAATGTAAACAAAAACCTAAATGTGAACAAAGTCTCTTAATGTAAATAAGGACCTAAATGTAAACAAGGAATATTATTGTAAAAAAGTCTATAAATGGGTGCGAAGACCCTAAATGTAAACAGAGAAACTAAATGTAAACAAACACCATAAATATAAACAATCATTATAAACGTAAAGAATAACCTTAAATGTAAAGAATAAACGTAACGTAAAGAATGACCGTAATTAAAATCTATAAATGTACACAAAGAATATAAATGTAATCAAAGACTACAACTATAAACAAAGGCCTTAAATGTAAATAATTACCTAAATATGAACACAAAGACTATAAATGTAAACATAATGCCCTAACTGTTGACAAATATACAAATATAAACAAAGACCCTCCCAATGTGAAATAAAACCTAAATGGAAACAAAGATTGTAATTGTAAACAAAACCCTAAATGTAAACAAAGATCCTAAATGTAAACAAAAACTGTAAATGTAAACAAATATCAAAATATAAACAAAGATTATAATTGCAAACAAAACCCCCAAAAATTAAACAGACAATAAATGTAAACAAAAGCTTAAATGTAAACAAAGATGTAATTGTAAACAAGACATTAAATGAAAACAAATACACTTAATTTAAACAGATCTAAATATAAACGAAGATCCTGATGGTAAACAAAGAGCCTAAATGTAAAAAGGACCTAAATGTAAACAAAGCCCTAAATATAAACAAAGAATTTAAATACAAACAAAGACCCATAAAATAAACAAAGACCATAAATTTAAACAATGACCATAAATGTAAAGAATTGCCCTAAATATAAACAATGATTATAATTGTAAACAAAGAATCTAAATGTAAACAAGGACCTAAATGTGAACAAAGACTCTAAATGTAAATTAGGACCTAAATGTAAACAAGGAATGTTTTTGTAAACAAGGACTATAAATGTTTACGAAGACCCTAAATGTAAAATGAGAAACTAAATGTAAACAAACACCCTAAATATAAACAATAATTATAAAGAATGACCTTAAATGAAAACAAAGACATAAATCTAAGCAAGGACTATACATGTAAATAAATGCCTAAATGTAAACAAAGACTATGTATTTAAGCAAATACCCTAAATCTAAACAAACACCCTAAATATAATCAAAGACTATAAATGTAAACAAAGACATTAATTGTAAACAAAAAATATAAATGCAAACAAACACTACAAATATAAATAAAGACGTAGATGTAAACAAAGACTATAATTGTAAACAAAGGAAGCAATTATAAACAAAAAATCTAAATGTAAGCAAAGACCCTAAATGTAAGTAATAATCTAAATGTATACAAAAACTATAACTGTAAACAACGACCATTCACGTTGCCAAAGACACTAAATTTAAACATAGACCAAAATGTATATAAAGAATATAAATGTAAACAGAGACCCTTCATGTAACCAAACACCTTCCCTAAATCTAAACAAAAACTATAAATGTAAACATAGACGTAAATGCAAACCAAATCTATAAACAAATATAAATGTAAACAAAGAACAAATAGAAACAAAGAACATAAATATAAATAAATACCTAAATGTAAACACAAAGACTATAAATGTAAACAATGTCATAAAATGTAGTCAAAGGTACAAATATAATGAGAGCCCCAAATACGAACAAAGACCTAAACGTAAGCACACTATATATGTAAACAAAGACCCTAAATGTAAAAAAAGACTAAAAATATAAACAAAGGCAAAAATATAAACAAAGACAATTCATGTAAACATAGAGCCTTCATGTAACCAAAGACCGTCCTTAAATGTAAACAATAGCCTAATTGTAAATAAAGAACGTTAATGCTGACGTAAATGTAGACGTAAATGCAAGAAAAATCTATAAATGTAAACAAAGAAGATAAATATAAATAAATATATAAATGTAAACACAGATAATAAATGTAAACAATGACCCTAAATGTAGACAAAGGTACAAATATAATCAAAGACCCCAAATGTGAACAATGACCTAAATGTAAAATAAGACTATATATGTAAACAAAGAACCTAAGTGTAAAAAAGACCCTAAATTTAAACAGAGACGTAAATGTAAAAAAAAGACTATAGGTATAAACAAACACCCTTCATCTAACCAAAGACCCTCCTTAAATGTAAATAAAGACCTAAATGTAAACAAAGACTATAAACAAAGAACCTTCATGTAGCCAAAGACCCAAAATTTAAACAAAGACATAAATGTAAATAAAGACTCTAATTGTAAACAATCACCCTAAATATAGACAAAGGTAGCAAAATAATCAAAGATCCCAAATGTGAACAAAGGCCTAAATATAAACAAATCTATGAATGTAAATAAACACGTTAAATGTAAACAAAGATAGTAATTGTAAACAAACCCTAAATGTAAACATATACACTAAATTTAAACAGACCTGAATGTAAATAAAGACAATAAATGTAAACAGTGACCCTTCATGACACAGACACTGCCTAAGTAAAAGCAAAAACCTAAATGTAAACAAAGACTATAAATGTAAACATAGACGTAAATGCAAACATAGACGTAAATGCAGGCAATATAAATGCAAACAAAGAGTACAAATATAAACAAAAACCTTAAACATAAATAGATACCTAAATGTAAAGGCAGACTATAAATGTAAACAAATACACTTCATGTAAACATAGACCCTCCCTAAATGTAAACATATACCTAAATGTAAACAAAGATTATAAATTAAATCAAAAACCCTAAATGTAAACAAACACCCTTAATATTATCAAAGACTATAAATGTAAGAAAGACCCTAAATATAAACAAATAATTTATATGTAAACAAAGACTAGAAATATAAATAAAAACCTAGATGTAAACAAAGTCTAAAATAGTAAACAAAACCCTTCATATAACCAAGGACCCTCCCAAATGTAAAAGACCTAAATGCAAACAGACTATAATTGTAAACATACACTTAAATGCAAACGAAATCTACAAATGTAAACAAAGAGTATAAATTTAAACAATGACTACAAATACAAACAAAGATCATAAATATAAATAAATACCTAAATGTTAACACAGACTATAAATGTAAACAATGAAACTAAATGTAGACAAAGGCACAAATATAATCAAAGACCCCAAATGTGAACAAAGAACTAAATGTAAACAAAGACTATATATGTAAACAAAGACCCTAAATGTAAATAAATACCCTAAATTTAAACAGAGACCTAAATGTAAACAAAGACTATAAATGTAAACAAAGAACCTCCATATAAACAAAGACCCTCCACAAACGTAAACATAGACCTAAATGTAAACAAGGACTATAAATTTAAACAAAATCCCTAAATGTAAACAAACAGCCTAAATATAATCAGACTATAAATGTAAACAAAGACCTTAAATGTAAACAAAGAATATAATTGTAAACAAGGACTACAAATATAAGTAAAACCTAGATGTAAACATAGACTATAATTGTAAACAAAGACCCTTCATGTTACCAAAGACTCTCCCTAAATGTAAACAAAGACAATAAATGTAAACATAGTCGTAAATGCAAACAAATTATATAAATGTAAACAAAGAGTATAAAAGTAAACAAAGACTACAAATATAAACAAAGACCATAAATATAAGTAAATAACCAAATGTAAACGAATAATGTAAAGAAATATAAATGTAAAGATTGACAAATGTAAACAAAGGTACAAATATAATAAAAGACCCCAAATGTGAACAAAGACCTAAATGTGAACAAAAACTGTGAACGTAACCAAAGATCCTAAATGTAAACGAAGATTGCAATTGTAAACAAACCCTAAATGTAAACAAAGACACTATATTTAAACAAAAACTAAATGTAAACTAAGATATAAATATAAACAAAGACGAGAAATGCAAAAAAGACCCTAAAAGTAAACAAAGACAATAAATGTAAACAAAAGCCTTAATATAAATAAAGATCTAAATGTAAACCAAGACATTAAATGTAAACAAAGACACTTAATTAAAAAAAAAAATTAAAGAAATATCCTGAAGAATAAACAAAGAATATAAATTTAAACAAAGACTACAAATATAAATAAAGACCTAGTTGTAAACAAAAACAATAATTGTAAAAAAAGAAAAAAATTATAAACAAAGAATCTAAATGTAAGCAAAGAAACTAAATGTAAATAATGATCTAACTGTATACAAAATTTATAAATTTAAGCAAAGACCCTTCATGTAGCCAAAGACACTAAATTTAAAATCAGACCTACATGTAAATAAAGAATATAAATGTAAACAGAGACATTTCACATCACCAAAGACCCTCCCTAAATGTAAACAAAAGTCGTAAATGTAAACAGAGACTATAAAAGTAAACCTAGACGTAAATGTAAATAAAATCTATAAATGTAAACAAATATAAATGTAAACAAAGACTACAAATATAAACAAAGGCCTTAAATATTAATAAATACATAATATCAACAAAAAGACTATAAATGTAAACAATGGCCCTAACTGTTGACAAAGATACAAATATAAACAAAGACCCCTGATGTGAAATAAGACCTAAATTGAAACAAAGATTTTAATTGTAACCAAAACCCTAAATGTAAACAAAGACCCTAAATTTAAACAGAGACCTAAATGTAAACGAAGACTATAAATGTAAACAAAGACTATAAATGTAAACAAAGACAATAAAGTATACAGACACTTCATGTAAACAGAGAGCGTTCATGTAACCAAAGACCCTCCCTAAATGTAAACAAAGACCAAATAGTAAACAAAGAACGTAAATGCTGACGTAAAAGTAGACGTAAAGGCAAACAAAATCTATAAATGCAAACAAAGAATATAAATGTAAATAAAGACTACAAATATAAACAAAGAAGATAAATATAAATATATATCTAAATGTAAACACAGATAATAAATGTAAACAATGACTCTAAGTGTAGACAAAGGTACAAATATACTCATAGACCCCAAATGTAAACAAAGACCTAAATGTAAACAAAGACTATATATGTAAACAAAGACCCTAAGTGTAAACAAAGTCCCTAAATTTAAACAGAGATCTAAATGTAAACAAAGACTATAAATGTAAAAAAACACCCTTCACGTAACCAAAGACCCTCCTTATATGTAAACGAAGACCTAAATGTAAACAAAGACCCTAAATGTAAACCAACACCATTAATATAATCAAAGACTATAAATGTAAACGAAGACCCTAAATGTAAAAAAAGAATATAAATGTAAACAAAGACTACTAATATAAATAAACACATAGATATAAAAAAGACTATAATTGTAAACAAAGAAAATAATTATAAACAAGGAATCTAAATGCAAACAAAAACCATAAATATAAACAAAGACTCCAAATATAGTCAAAGACTATAAATATAAACGTATAACCAAATGTCAACACAAAGACTATAAATGTAAACAATGGCCCAAACTGTTGACAAAGATACAAATATAAACAAAGACCCCAAATGTGAAATAAGACCTAAATGTAAACAAATATTGCAATTGTAAACAAAACCCTAAATGCAAACAAAAACCCTAAATTTAAACAGACCTAAATGTAAACAAAGACTATAAATGTAAACAGACACTTCATGTAAACAGAAAGCGTTCATGTAACAAAAGACCCTCTCTAAATGTAAACAAAGACCTAATTATAAACAAAGAACGTAAATGCTGACGTAAAAGTAGACGTAAATGCAAACAAAATCTATAAATGTAAACAAAGAATATAAATGTAAACAATGACTACAAATATAAACAAAGAAGATAAATATAAATAAATACCTAAATGTAAACACAGATAATAAATGTAAACAATGACTCTAAGTGTAGACAAAGGAACAGATATACTCAAAGACCCCAAATGTGAACAAAGACCTAAATGTAAACAAGGACTATATATGTAAACAAAGACACTAAGTGTAAACAAAGAGCCTAAATTTAAACAGAGACCTAAATGTAAACAAAGACTATAAATGTAAACAAAGACCTACATGTAAACAAAGACTATAAATGTAAACAAAGACTACAAATGTAAATAAACACATAGATATAAAAAAGACTATAATTGTAAACAAATATAACTATTTCAAACAAAGAATCTAAATGAAAGCAAAAACCCTAAATATAAATAAGAACCTAAATGTATACAAAGATTATAAATGTAAACAAAGAACCTTCATTTAGCCAAAGACCCTAAATTTAAACAAAGACCTAAATGTAAATAAAAACTACAAATGTAAACAATGACAATAAATATAGACAAACATATATATATGTGTGTGTGTGTGTACACATTAAAATACCGTTTACACATTTTTCAGAGGATTGGCGTATAACAATAAAAATAAATAAATAAATCTCTGATTATTATAGATTTAATAGCACTGGAGTAAAATTTATGGTAAATGCTAATTATTAAAGTTTTTAAAGATGGTAACTAGTGTATTACTTTGTAGTAGAATTTATATTTGAAGATATTAATTTAATTAAATAAAAAAAAAGTTTTTTAGATTATTGTCGTATAACTAAGAAAATTTACATACATATTTATTAAAATATAACAGTATTAATTATATCTTCTTCAAAACTATTTAAATTAAAAAGTAAAATTTAAAAAATAGATATTTATTTATTCGTTTAATACTCAAGCCTTGCTAAGTTTAAAAATTTTCCCTTAATTTTTAAGCCCCACTAGTGACCAAGTGGTTCTGCACTCAGAGCTGGTAGATGAGAAGTGCTGGGTTTGATCCCACATCCTGCTCATCGACCTAGCCATCCTGTAATTTCGTGCTCTCCTGAACTAACGTGAATACAGGCTAGGACCCTTTAGAAAGATACAGAGGACATTCCACCTGACCTGTACACTTAAGAACCTAAAGTAGTTACAGTCAGCAGCAAAATAATTGAAGCTTTAACAATAATTCGTATTTAAAAAATGTGCATCTAAAACTGTTTTGTTAAGAAAATATTTGTCGAGTCATGATCTTAGTCTTTTGCTGTTTATAAAAAAAGTAAGTTGATGATAAAAATTAGCAATTAAACTTTAAAAAACAAAAAATGAAGAGTGTCAATGTTTGTTTTAATAATTTTGCTGCCGACTGTAGTCAGCCATTAGCTATACTACCTCTTAATTTCATATCGTTGTTGTTCAAATATATGTCCTGAATGTATATAAATATTGCTTTATGGGTACACTAAAAATTTAATTTATAAGAAATATTTTATGTTTAAATAGTGCAATTACATAAGAATTCCAAATTAAAAAAAAATTTTAATTATGTTTTAAAGTCTAAATTAAAACGTAAACTAAGATAGATACGCAGATGTCATTATAATTTTTATAAATTTTACTCTAAATTTAGTGGTGTTAAAACATGTTTAAAAATTAAAATTAATTTTTTATTTAAATACTTTTGAAAAAAATTTAATATTTTTTATATGGTATACATATATATGTATAATATATACAAATTATTGAATATTTACAGTATCACTTTCTATCATAAATATAAGCTTATAAAACAGAGCACAAACAAAATAAAACAATTTGCATATGTGCGTTCGACTTCTGTTTACTGCTATTTACTTGTGCTCTAACCTACCTTTAACCTACCATTTCAGGTAGGCTGAATTAATGAACCTCAATTACATTTTGAGCGGCACTAGAGGCGAGTTAACGGAAGATAGAATTTCTATTCAGGAAAAGGCAGAGCAGCGAATAAGTGGGTAGAGCCCCGCTGAAGTTAATAAACAAAGTGAGTCAGGTGTTGATAAGCGGAGCGAGTAAGGAGCAGAGTCTGCTAGTTTAGTTTAAAAAAAAAGCTATTTTCTGGAATTTTTCACTAAGTTGAACTTCATTTTCTGCTGAACAAATATAACCTAATGAGAATTTTTAAAAGGAGAGAGAGAAAGAGATTTTTATCTCTATATGATTTTCAGAGAAATTAGTGTAAAAGCATTTATTTTGTCAAGAGGCCAAATAAACAAAAAATATGAAATCTTTATCTTATACTATTAAGTGAGCAATATTTGTATATTTCGCTGTTCTCGAAAACGGTAGCTCGGACAGTCACGAGATTTAACACAAAGGTGCCCCCCGGAGGGTCATTGTGCACATCGAAGTCAGATTTTCGAATTTTTGATTAGTTTTTTCTTAATTAATTAAAATGTGAAAATAATAACCTTCTATAAACCATTTAAATTTTAAAATTTTATCCATAATTCAATTGTTGCCAATTTTTTTTCGACAAAATAATAATAACTTAAAAAAAAAAAAAAAAAAAAAAAAACGAACATTTCTTTAAAATGAGGAAAATAAATCAGAAAGATTAGAAAATAAATTAGAAATATCAGTCGCATCGTTACAAATAAGATAGCAAATGAAAGGGAAAATTTTTGTAAATCCGATGCATTAAACAGCTTATCAATCGGACAATCAGATTTTTTAAAATTAACTAAAGTATGAATTTTAGGTGGCAACAGCAGAAGAGTGTATGGAAACCGTTAGGAGAAAAAAAAAAAATGAAAAATTTGCTTCACATTAAGTCACATGATTTTTAAGTGGGATTAAAAATTGCAGTTTTCAAATTCTTTTAACTTTTCTCTCACGAACCCAAAAATATAATATACAGCCGGTACCCCACAAGACCAACTTGCATTTCAAATTTCATCAATTATTTTGGTTAATAAACAAAAGTTTTTTTTTTTTTTTTTTTTTTTTTTCAAATTAAGTTTTATTCTATCTTCGAAAAGATTTATGTGATCATAGATATAATAATATATATAGATCTATCATCCCCATATTATCGTGCAAAGATTTTTGATGCCGAAAGAAAAGCTTTGGAATCGGCCATTAAGTGGTATTGAAGGAAAAAAGGAAAAAAAAGAAGAATGAATTTGAAACTATATCTGGAGCTTTTCATTCACCTTTAGTAAATAAATTATTCATGAATTTTATTTGCTAAAACATTCGTGTGTATTCACTCGGGGAAAGACTGCCATATTTTGGTAAAATCGCCATCTTTTCCCGAGTGAAAAGGAATCACTTTTTTCTCCCCAATGATCAATCTATATATTATTACTATATCTATGTATGTGATACGATAACTATGTATGTGATACGATTTTAAAAAAACTTTTAAAACCCAAATTATTATTATAATTTGGGTTTTAAAAGTTTTTTTAAATAGATTATTTAAACTCTATGAACCATATTTTTATTTTACCAGTTTCATTAACAGATCCTGTTGGGCGATTTTTTTAATTTTGGTGTTGAAGTACACCAAACGTTTTTCGACAAGAAGTTTAATATAGCAACAGCCATTTTAATATAAGTAGCGCATCAAATATATAAAAACATAAATGATTTATTTTTACACAAAATTTACAGAACAAATGCAGTTTTAAAGATAGGAAATTTATTTCAACAAGCACTATTTTAAACCTAAAAACCATTAAAAATATAAGCAGATTATAAAGGATTCTTATGTATAAACAAAAAAGAGTCTGATAAAATTATTAGCAAAATAGTCTTCCCTTTTTCATACAAAAAAAAAAAAAAAAAAAAAAATCGCTAATATGGCGACAAAAATTCAAAAGCCGCCAGTGGAGCGACATAATAAAGTTGTGTAACACGATAATGTTTACCTATTTATTTATTTTTTTATATAATAATCACTATGCTAATTTATCATACAAACAAATGAGCCTCTGCACTTGCACGCTGTCGAACAGAAATATTTGAAAAATTCAAATTAATATTTAAATAAATAAATAAAAATATGTTTAATGGGAAATATATATAACCATAAAAAGATTAGTTGTCTAAAATACGGCAGAAATAGCGCTCATAGCATATTGTTACAAGGGATTAAGTCTTATTGTTACAATGAATTAAGTCTAAAATGGTGACAAAAATTCAAAAGCCGCCAAAGAGAACTATATTAAGGCTGTACTATCAGGTTTACAACCCATGAATTATATATAAATACAAAAAATTAATTGTCTCATACGAGAGACGTAGCTGGTTACAGCATATTGTAATATTTCGCGTGAAATTGCTGTCATTTAATGGTTGATTGGATAAACAAAATAAACATATGAAATAACGTAAAAGCAAATATTATGTTGTCTAAACCCAGTTACATTTGAGTCCAGTCCGAGTTACATGTGAACAACACGTATACTGTTGTTCACATGTAACTGGGATTCAAATATAAAAGGGAAACTCCAATTTTTTCAATACTATCTATTTCGAAACTGTTATATAATAAGCACCTAAATAGAAGTTCATTGGTAAACTATTGTCGCAGGTAATAGGAACATGCGCCCGAGTTGCAGTGGATGACCAAATCGCTGCCGAATGCAGCAGGGACCTGGAGCGAGCTTTTGAACAATTTTAGTAATTTATTTTATTTTATTTTTATAAAGCTATATAGAAAAGAGTTTCCTTTAAACTTAGTGGCCAGCGAAGCGGGTAAAGCCTGCTAGTTTATTTTAATACACAAAAATTATCTATATATTAATTTGAAACATGTTTTTGTCTGTCTCCACTAAATTGAGAGAACGGCTAGGTGTAAAAATTTGGTTGAGGTGTCTAAAAAAAGGTCTCGGTCTGTAGATATGTTTTGAAAAGAAAAAATAAAAAAAGTCGAACAGTTCCCCCCCCCCCCTGGGGGGGCAGGGGTTAAAAACACGTTTACGAGCTTAACTCAGCTCCAAATTACTTCACGGTGAAGAAATTGCACATATAGGGACTAGAGTCGAATACTAAAAAAAAAAAATCACTTTCTGCGAATTTGGAATTTTCGATTTTGAAGGGGGAAAAATAGATTTGGAGGTGGGGGGAAAGGGGGAAATTAGTTTGAGAGGGAAATCCGTTCTAGACCCACACATGTAGCACCTCATTTTAAAGGTCTTCAAATTTCATGTCGATTGGGTATGTTCGTATACAATATAGTGCACCCCCTGGTGGTGAAAAAGGGGACTAGGTGATTTTGTTTTTGACCCTATTATGTTACACCTTATTTTAAAGGTATTGGTATTTCCTGACCATTGGTGATGTTCGTACAGAACACGCTGCACTCCCTGGCGGAGGAAAGTGCAAATAAATGATTTTGCAGTTGCCACCACCGCGTGACACCTTATTTTTTTGAAAGGTCTTGGAAATTCAAGGCGATTGTTGATAAAGGTCTTGAAATTTCATGTTGATTGGGGATGTTTGTATACAATATAGTGCGCCCCCTGGTGGTTAAAAATGAAACTATGTGATTTTGCAGTAGACCCTATCATGTTACAACTTATTTTAAAGGTCTTGATATTTCCTGACCGTTGGTGTTGTTCGTATAAAACATGCTGTGCCCCTGGTGGTGGAAAGTGTAACTAAAGGATTTTGCAGTTGACACCACCATGTGACACCTTATTTAAAAGGTCTTGGAAATTCAAGGCGATTGGTGATGGTCATATACAACATACTACGCCCTTTGGGGGAGGAAAGTGGATTTTTCAGCGCGTGCGTAGCATGCCTGCTATACGGTGCCGCAGCCACAGGCAGCGGGCACACGAGTCAGAGGTTCGTTCGGTTCAAGGCTAATTTTTGAGAATTTTTTCATGTTATTAGCGGCCCGCATACACGCTGCCGTAGGCACCGGGATCACGAACCCGAGTTCCGTTCGGTTTCAGGTAATTTTTTTGTTACAGATGATTATTTTTTTCGCGATGCTTTCATTTAAAAATATAAATTCAAACAAAATCGAGTTAAAGATATAAAATCATACAAATTTAAGGTTATTATCACAGGCCCGGGCAGGGCCGGGCGGGTCAGCTAACATGTAGTCATAGTATTAAACGAAACAAAAAATAAAAGATAGCAACTGTTTATTTGGAGTCAGTTTGATGTCACATTGATAGTATTTTGTAGAAAGTGATGTCATATATAGTATTTCTATTTATAAGCATTTTTCCGAATTTCCTTTTTTTTAAGTGAAATGTCGTAAATTATATTAGATGTTTTAACTTGAAATACATTTAAATAATGATGCGATGATTTTTGAAACATTACGGTCAATAAAGTGACCGTCGAATTCGACGGGTTCCAGCTAGTTAATATTATAAATATGAAATGTATTTTTTTTTTCCTCGGTGGTGTGTATGCAATTTATAGACAATATACAAGGTAGTTGAATACTTAAGTCAATACATTCATTCCTGTCATATGGAATTGATGGAAGTAGTTTAATAAATTGTACCATTTTCAGAAAAAATATTAATTAAAACGCTTCCATCTGCACAACAAGATTTACAGGCTCGAACTGGCTCCTTTGGGGGCCCTCGGCTAGAAATCAAAAAACGGTCCGTCATGCTTTTATATGGAAGAAGAGATCAAAATAAAGTCTTGTACTAAATTAAATTCTTTTTGTACAGAAATTTATATCTATACATAAAAGAGAAAAAATAAACTTTTTTTTTTTTTTTTTTTTTAATTAAGTACGACAGGACTATTTCTTTCTGACAGCAATTTTGCATTGTTACCATTTTGGGGTGTTCCACTTCCAATATAGCAGGATGCCTGCCAATATCCAACTTTATCATTTAATTTCTTAAACTATCTTAAAATATTTAGAAATTTTATTGATAAATTCATAAACCGTGAAAATTCATTTTATGTAGTTTGGAGTTCAGGAATTTTTTTTTTATACCAACTATGTGAAAAATGCCAGAGCCGGGCCATCTGCTTAACGTGCAGATGCTCTTCCACTGAACCACTCTAGCCGATAACCAACTCCACATTTCTCACATAATCATTACATCTACATTTGCACATATGGTGATCTTGCCAATGGTTTATATGTGATAAATGTTGCGCTGGTTATCAGCTAGGGTGGCTCAGTATAACAGCATCTGCACGTTAAGTGGAGGACACGGATTTTATTTCCGTCTCTGGATTTATTCACATAGTTAATATAAAAAATCAACCTTACACTCCAAACAACTTAAAATATTTTGTGAAATCTGTAAAATCCTTTACATTTTTAAAAACCTACTCTTAAGTTAAAGATTCTTCATCGATCGCATATAGAAACCAATTGGCGATCTTTGTATTCGAGACTATCAATATTCATAAATTGGATGGCTTCTGGATATATGTTGGCTATATCTTCCAAATGTATATTGATGATGGTTTCTGGATATTGTTGGTGATATCTTTTGCGATAATTGATAATGGCTTTTGCATATTTGATGGCAATATCTTCCAAATATATATTCATAATGGCTTCTGAATATTTGTTGGCTATATCTTCCAAATGTATATTGATGATGGTTTCTGGATATTGTTGGTGATATCTTCTGCGATAATTGATAATGGCTTTTGCATATTTGACGGCAATATCTTCCAAATATATATTCATAATGACTTCTGAATATTTGTTGGCAATATCTTCAGAATGCAAATTCAAGGTGGCTTCTTACTATGTGTTGGCGGCATCTTTCTGAATATGTATTAATTATAGCTTTTGAATATTTGTTTGTGATAACTTGAGGATACGTACAGATTATGATTTCTGAATATTTATTGCCGAGGCCTATAGGTTATACATGAATTATGGCTTCTAAATATTTGTCAGCTATCTCGGTAAAGTTTCTATACATCTTTTTTTTTTTTTGGTGTGGGTGTGTTACAAGATTGTAATATATAAATCAGTCTTGTTGTACTAAATTAAATTTTTTTTTTTTTCAAAAAAATGTAATTTCTGGCAGTTGGCCAACAGGCATGAAAGTTTTCAGATTTTAGTCAGAAATCCTCCCTTTAGAAAGTCATCTTGGCTGTTTCTGAGATCAATGCAAATCCAAAGAGAAACTATAACTAAAATTTACGTGTGTGTGTGTGTGTGTATGGGGGGAGGGGTTAGCAAATTATATTATCTTCCCAAAGTAAGTGATTATTTTGCTGAAAAATCAGTGAAATCACTGCTTTATTTATTTTTTTTCTGCAAATTCCTGAAATAAGATTATTTTGCTATTATTCATAATAAAATTTGTACTATTTTTAAAGTTCATTCCATAAATAAAAGTTTATTTTAGTATACGACACAATTTCTGTTTTTTTTTTTTTTTTTTTTTTGTGGCAAGTTTTTGAAATATGCAATATTTTTGCAGTTGATTGGGAAATTATGGGTTCATTTCATTGCTGTTAAATACGTTACAGCTAAATTCTGAAATTAGGGGTAATTTTTGCTGAATAATGAATATTTTGGCACTAACCGGAGTAAAACTTTTTTTTGCGTGCGGTGTACCATCTACTTATGCCTGAATCGTAGAACTTTGCCGCCGCATGGCGAAGGTAGCTTAAAACCACTTCTTTCAGTTCCTCGTGGGTTGTGAAATGCGTCCCACCCAGGTGTTTCTTCAACACAGGGAAGAGATGGTAATCACCGGGGGTAATCATCATTCTTCCTCTTTCGCAATCATTTCGCCCGAAACTGATGGCCGACCAGAATGTTTTTCGTCATGGACGTCTGTCTTGAATTCTCTGCACTATTTGTGCACATGTTGCACGCTCATACACTTTTCCCCGCACAGTGCACACAGTTGGGAATGAATGTTCACCGGTGCAGCGTTTTTTGCACACAAAAAATGAATCACAAAGCGTAATTCGCAGCTGGCATGAGAAGCGAGTGGGATCTTCATCTCTCACGGCCACAAAGACAAAAATGAACGTCGCCGACAACTCGTCGGGGCGGGGACTGGAGCTAAGCTATATGCCAGTGTCGCCAAAACCAGCTTAATAGCATTCATAGCATCCGCAGCCCCTTGGGAACCTTATTTTATGGACAAGCCTCGTATTAATCAACATTTTAAATGTGGGGAAAAAAAAAACATTGACATTTATTAACTTTACATAAAAGTCAAATTCTGCGCAAATCCAAGTGTTTTAAACCATGATTAGCCAATGATTTTAAAACATTGAATATTACTAAAGATTAGAAAATCAATTTTCACCTGATTTACATGTTTTAAAGTCTCCTGGGTCCAAAAAAAAGGGGGAGCAAAAAATTAGAAATTCCGTTAGACTGTTCAAATTTGTTATATATCGGTTTTGGGGGCCTACAAGTCGAATGAGGATATCTTCGAAAGTGTAAAGTTATTGGGGGGGGGGGGGCAAAAACTAGAAATTGAGTTACACTGTTCAAAATAGGTATATATATGTTTTTGGCGTGTACGAGTCAAATGAGAATATTTTCGAAAGTGTAAAATTATTAGGGGGTGAGCAAAAATTTGTAATTGAGTTAGTCCGTTTGAAATTGGTTTACATAGGTTTTGGGGACCTACGAGTCGAATGACGACATTTTCGAAAGTGTAAAATAATTAGGTGGGGCAAGAAGGCGGCAGGGAGCAAAAAATTAGAAAATGAGTTACACCGTTCAAAATTGGTATATACAGATTTTGAGGGCCTACAAGTCGAATGAGGATAATTTCAAAAGTGCAAAATTATTAAGGGAGGCAGAAAGGGAGGCAAAAAATTATAAATTCCGTTAGATCGTTCAAATTTGGTATATATAGGTTTATGAGGTATTGGGAGGGGGGGGAGGGGTAAAAAAAATTAGAAATTTAGTTACATTGTTCAAAAATGGAATAGGTTGGTTTATGGGGCCTACAAATCGAATGAAGATACTTTCGAAAGTGTAAAATTATTAGGATTGGAATGGGGGGGGGACGAAGGGGGGAAAATTAGAAATTGAGTTAGACCATTCAAAATAGATACATATAGGTTTTTGCGGCCTACAAGTTGAATGAAGATACTTTCGAAAGTGTAAAATTATTAGGGGGGGCGAAAAGAAGGGCAAAGGGTAAAAATTAGAAATTGAGTTAGACCGTTCAAAATTGGTATATATAGGTTTTGGGGGCCTACAAGTCGAATGAGGATATCTTCGAAAGTGTAAAGTTATTAGGGGGGGGGGAAGGGGGGGGCAAAAATCAGAAATTGAGTTACGCTGTTCAAAATTGATTTATATATGTTTTTGGCGCGTACGAGTCGAATGACGATATTTTCGAAAGTGTAAAATAATTAGGTGGGGCAAGAAGGGGGACAAAACTTTAGAAATTGAGTTAGACTGTTCAAAATTGGTATACATAGGTTTTGGGGAGCTACGAGTCGAATGACGATATTTTTGGAAGTGTAAAATTGTTAGGGGGTCATAAAGGCAGCAGGGGATCTAGAACGAGCTTATAGAAATACACTCGTTATCGGAATTTCTCCGATGTGACGTCACATTCCGATAGCCTTTTTATTTCGCTAGAACGAACTCATCGAATTGCTTTCATTAACGGAATTGTCCGGCGAAATCGTTTTCTGAAATTTCGACAGGTCTTTTCCGAGTGAAATCGTCGTGAGATATACAATTCACAGTTCCAATGGCGTCTATCTTGGCATTAGGTGTAATTCAAGAAAATGAAAGAACAAGTTTTAAATATATTTAAATCTTAAAAATTAAGTTAAATGAAAATTGTTATATATATATATAGGTAACTAAAATTTTTATTTAAAAAGTATGAAGAATAACATTTTTTAATACTTAAAGTTATTGAAAATTAATTAAATTTAATGAAAATTACAATAAATACCTATATATTTTTTCGGTAATTAAAATTCATATTAATCATGTATAATATTTATAACATATCTATTAAGACTAACAAGCCTTAATATTTAATGCTATTAAAAATTAAGTTTAAGGAAAACTGCAATTATATATATATATATTTTAAACTAAAAGTCTTATTTAAAGTATAACTATGAATGATGTAAGTCCCAGTATATAAAACATTAATAAAGCTTATAGGAAATTATGATAAAGATTTATTTCCCTGGAACTAAATTTTTCCTTTTTACATTTTATTATAATTGGATTATGTAAGTTTGAGATACAACACGTCAATTTTATATTCACTTGCAAAAGTTCATTTGTAAGTAGCTGTATAATAGAATCTAATAAGAATATCATTTCTTAGTGAGGGAAAAGTGAGCAAATTAAAAAAAGAATAATATTAATAATTATTATTATTTTAAAAATCTAAATTAGACATATTATGTAAACTCACAAAATGAAAATTAATTTTAAAAGACTGTTTTACTTTTTCTTACTTCCAAGAGAGATAATTTTTTACGATGCTTAAAGGGTTTAAAATTATACAGTATATTTTATGGTATATTGTAAATTCTAAAAGAAATTCTAGAAACAGTACATACAAGCATGCAAATTACAAAAAGAAAAAAAGAAAGAAGAAACTGATAAGTATTTAATTATATAATTGATTTAAAAAATATCTCTTAAATAAACAATATTTTAATATCAATTGCTTTTATATATTTTTTAAAATATGCAATGCATTTAAATTTATAGTTATCTAAAGCTTTAGAATAGATTAATAATATAAATCGAAAACACCAAATTTGCGTACAGATAAGTGAATGATACACCATATTTTAATATAAAATTGCATCACAAAAGTACTAAATGAAAAGTAAGTGTTCCCAACATGTTCAAAAGACTTTATATAAAATAATGATTACAAGAATTAGTAAAGTTTTCAGAAGCAAATACATCGATTGAGATAAATTATTTCACTGCTTTCGAGAAATACAAATGTAAACACATCATTTTTTATAATCATAAAAATTTTAAACTAGAAACAACTTACACAACATTAATATTTCATAGCTGCCAGCTATTTCATTTTCCCCTTAGATTAAGAAATAATATTATCATCAAATTACAGTTTTTTATTTGCTTTCTGCAGTTAAATACTCAAAAATTATTATTCGAAAAACTCTGAAATTAAATCTTTTAAAAAATGCAAAATGTTAAAATCCTTTCTTTCTGTTTTTGAAGGGGGGGGGGGGATTTGCAGAATTTTTTTTTCTCTGGAGACTGACAGCATGATAAATTCTTCGAAAAGTAAAATGAAAACAAAAATATATACTATTACGTTTGCTTTAAGACATGTTAATACAATAAATCAATTATAATAATGCATGTACAAAAATAAATAAATAAAATAAAATAAATAATAATTAAGGAAATTAAAAAAAATGATGATGTTAATGTTTATATGGACAAAGTAAAAACATATTACCTGTAATTCATCCAATGTTTTTTTATCCATAGTAAATAATTCCTAGTTCGTAATTGTGTAAAGAAATAAATGCTAGCAACTAAAACTTTTAAGGCGGAAAATCATTTACATTCACGGCCTTAAAGTGCTAGTAACTGGCAAAGATTGAATTTCGATAATAACACTGTTTTACTATATAGAAAATACGTACGTTATCTATTTAAAAAATGAAGCTAATTACTCTTCCCTTATTAAATAAAATAGAAACACACGTTTACACTTTCGCAAGGAGAGGCAGCCATCTTTGTTTATCTGAAAAGTCCAAGTGGAATCTCGGGGGAGAATGAAATCATCCTTGTCTGGGATTGGTCAACTTAAACCGATTTCGAAAGCAGTTGGGTGCTTTGGAAGAAATTTCTATTCACCTTTCCGATAAGGTGGTTCTAGGGTATAAAATGCATGTCGCAATGATTTGGGTTGGAAGCCGAAGATTCCGCTAGCGAAATGTTTTCGCGTCGATTTCTTTCCGATGGGTTCGTTCTAGAGCCCCAGGGGAGAAAGAATTAGAAAATGAGTTAGACCGTTCAAAATTGGTATATACAGATTTTGAGGGCCTACGAGTCGAATGAGGATACTTTTGAAAGTGCAAATTAGCGGAAAAAGGGGGGCGAAGGGGGCAAAAAATTAGAACATGAGTTAGACCATTCAAAATTGGTAAATATAGATTTTTGGGGCCCACAAGTCGAATGAGGACATTTTCAAAAGTGTAAAATTATTAAGGGAGGCGGAAAGGGGGGCAAAAAAATTATAAATTCCGTTAGATCGTTCAAATTCGGTATATATAGGTTTATGAGGTATTGGGGGGGGGAGGGGGGTAAAAAGATTAGAAATTTAGTTAGACCGTTCAAAAATGGAATAAATAGTTTATGGGGCCTACAAGTCGAATGAAGATACTTTCGAAAGTGTAAAATTATTACGATAGGAAGGGGGGGCGAAGGGGGCAAAAATTTAGTTAAGACCATTCACAATTGGTATATTTAGGTCTTGGGGACCTACGAGTTGAATAACGATATTTTCAAAAGTGTAAAAAAATTAGGTGGGGCAATAAGGGAGCAGGGGGTAAAAATTTAGAAATTGAGCTGACCGTTCAAAATTGGTATACATAGGTTCATGGAGCCAACAAATCGAATGAGGGTATTTCCGAAAGTGCAAAATTATTAGGGAACAAGAAGAGGGGTGGGGGGGGAGGCAAAAATTAGAAATATAGTTACACTGTTCAAAATTTGTGTATATAGGTTTATGGGGATTACAAACTGAATGAAGATATTTTAAGAAGTGTAAAATTATTAGGAGGGGCAGGAAGGATAGTGAAGAAATACTTGCACACAGCGCTTGTATATATGCATTTGTGCACAAGTTTACGCTGCAGAAGGCAGTGGGGAACCGGTGCGCCATTTTTCCCGATCAGAATTTTTTTTTTTTTTTTTTGGTACATGATAAAAATTAATGCAATTTTGAGAATTCATTAATTATAGTGATTCATTTAAAAATAGTGACCAGCGATGCAGGCGTAGCCTGCTAGTATATATATAAATTCAGTACAGGACCAATTATCTCTATTTCATCCAAATAAAATGATCATTTTTATGACATTTTGTAGTGGTGTGCTCTATTGACTTTTTTCAGATTTAAAAGCTATCTTTTCAGTTTACATTATCCGAATCTGCTATACTAATATAGCAATGCTATACTAATATGGCAATAATATAACATTTAGAATTTGAAAAACTAACTTGTGCCGTTGTACCCCCTACCAAATAAATAAATATACTATTTTTAAATATAACAAAATTAAATGGAATTATTATTATTATTTATTAAATATTTCCTTTACTTTTAATTTTTCAGATTACAAAGCTAAACCATTATTATTTAAAAAATTAAATAAATAAGAATGCTTCTGTAATTAAAAAAAAAATACACTTGAAGTTATTTGTTTGAAAATATAATTCTGAATAACTGGATTCCAGATAAACGGTCCCATACTATATTTAACATTTGTGGCGTATTTCTAGAGCCAGTTTTTGAAGTAGTACCTTTTTTTCCTGATTAGCAGCAAAAATAATTACTTTATCTCTACTTAGCAAACAAGTGATAAAACCACTCGTTAAACTCGTTCGGCAATCACTCATTGCCCAAATAAGTGATAAAATCTTTTATTTAGGAAATACCATGAAAGGGTATATTTTGTTAAAATTTAATAAAACTATATATTTTGGCAATTGACTGCAAGAATATTTTATTTTGAATTTATTGTTTATTTCAGTAATCACTAAAAAATAAAAAGGAAAAAACATATTTGAGCAATAGCCATGAGATTAAAAATAAATTTTATCAGTGAAATGAACCTGCTTATCATACGTGATTTTGTTTATCACTTATAAAAAAACACAGAAACACAATTCTATTAATATTTTTGAGAAATATCATATTTCAGTTTTTATTTTTTAAATAGCATACAAAATTTAAAGATTAGCCGTAAAGTAAAAGTCTATTTTAAAAATTAATTGCTATTACATTAATTTTAACAATTAGCAGTAATAAATTCAATATTTCGGTAATTAGTCAAAAAATCATAGCATGCATTGAAAATCTTTTTTTTTTTTTTCAAGTGAATTTTAATGATAATTAAGATCAAATGTAAATTTCTTAATAAATGGTGAAATAATCACTTGGCTCAGATTTTCTTTAAAATCAGAATAGGTGGAAAATGAATTTCCCACCCTAATCTCGGTTTTTTTTTTTTTTTTTTTTTTTTTTTTTTTTTTTTTTTTTTTGGCCAAAACTAAATAACCAGTTATATCACCTTATTTAACAAAAAACAAAGAAGAAAATAACGCAAAAAATTATAACAAATAACGCAAAAATATAACAAATAATGAAACAAATATTTAAGAAGAAAAATCAAGAGAGCTAAGCGTGGCGTGATAAACACAGAAAAGATAAAGATAGAAAAATATGTAAGAGTCCTTCATTTTGCCGGCAGATGAATCATGAATCACACGGCAGTCATACTGCGCAAGCGCCAAAACTGCCGGGGATGTAATAGGGACACGGCTGCCGGGTCTCTAACCACTCCGTAAATTTATTGTCTTTGGTTACATTTTAGTTTTTTTTTTACATTTAGATTCTTTGTTTATATTTATAATCATTGTTTATATTTAGGGCAATTCTTTACATTTATGGTCATTGTTTAAATTTATGTTCTTGGTTTATTTTTAGGGTGTTTGTTTGCATTTAGAATCTTTGTTTATATTTAGGACTTTGTTTACATTTAGATCCTTATTAAAATTTAGGGTCTTTGTTTACCTTCAGATTCTTCGTTTACATTTAGGTCTGTTTACATTAAGTGTCATTGTTTAAATTAAATGTGTTGTTTACATTTAGGCTTTTGTTTACATTTATTGTCTTTGTTTACTATTAGTGTCTTTGCATTTATAATCTTTGTTTAAATTTATAAGCTTTGTTTAATTTTAGGGTCTTTGTTTACATTCATAGTCTTTATTTGGATTTAGGTCTGTTCACATTTGGGGTCTTTGTTTATATTTGTACCTTTTTCTACATTTAGGGTCATTGCTTACATTTATAGTCTTTTTGTTTACAATTAGGTATTTGTATATATTTATGGTCTTTGTTTATAATTGTAGTCTTTGTTTACATTTATATTCTTTGTTTACATTTATAAACTTTGTCTGTATTTACGTCTATGTCTACATTTCTTTGTTTAAATTTAGCTCTTTGTTTACATTTAGGGAGTGTTTTTGTTTACATGAAGGGTCTTTGTTTAAATTTATAGTCTGTTTACATTTAGGTTTCTATTTAAATTTAGGGTCTAGTTTACATTTATAGTTTTTTGTGCAAATGGAATCTTTGTTTGCATTTATGTCTTTTTTCACATTTGGGATCTTTGTTTATATTAGGCATCTTTGTCAACAGTTAGGGTCATTGTTTATATTTATAGTCTTTTTGTTTACATTTAGGTATTTATTTATAATTGTGGTCTTTCATTATATTTGTAGTCTTTGTTTACATTTATATTTGTTTACATTTATAGATTTTGTTTGCATTTACGTCTATGTTTACATTTATAGTCTTTGCTTACATTCAGGACTTTGTTTACATTTAGGGAGTGTGTTTGACTACATGAAGGATCTCTGTTTACATTTTGGTCTTAATTTACATTTAGGTCTTTATTTACATTTAGGTTTAAATTTTGGGTCTTTGGCAGCATGAATGGTCTTTGTTTACATTTATAGTTTTTGTACACATTTTGTTATTTATTTACATTTAGGGTTTTTGCTTATATTCAGATTTACAATTATAGTGTTCTTTTACATTAAGGCCTTAATTAATATTTGTAGTCTTTCTGTACATATTTAAGATTTATTGATATTTATAGGCTTTGTTTACATTTAGGGTCTTTGTTTCCATTCAAAGTTTTGTTTACAATTACAATTTTTTTTTAATTTGTTGTCTTTGTTTACATTTATATTTTTTGTTTACATTTAGGGTGATTGTTTAAATTTGTAGTCTTTGTTTACTTTCAGGTATTTATTTGCATGTATTTTGTTATTTACATGTAATTATTTACGTTATATGTATCTTTGTCAACAGTTAGGTTCATTGTTTACATATATATTCTTTGTGTTGACATTTAGATATTTATTTATATTTAAGGTCTTTGTTTATATTTCTATTCTATGTTTACATTTACTTTCTTTTTTACATTTATAGTCTTTGCTTGCATTTATGGTCATTCTTTACATTTATAATCATTCTTTATATTTAGGGTGTTTATTTACATAAAATACACATGTTTACATTTATAGTCTTTATTAAATTTTAGCTCTTTGTTTAAATTTAGGCTCTTCGTTTACATTCATGCACTTTGTTTACATTTAGATCTCTGTTCACATGTGGAGTCTTTGATTATATTTGTACTTTTGTCTATATTTAGGAACATTGTTTACATTTATTGCCTTTGTTTACTTTATGGTCTTTGTTTGCACTTATAATCTTTGTCTATATTTAGATCTTTGTTTACATTTAGGTCTTTGTTTAAATTTAGTGTTTTTGCGTACATTTAAGGTTTGTTTACAATTGAAATTTTTGTTTGCATTTAGGGTCTTTGTTTACATTCACAGTTTTTGTTTACATTTAGGTCTTTGTTCACGTTTGTAGTCTTTGATTATATTTGTACCTTTGTATACATTTAGGGTCATTATTTACATTTATAGTCTTTATTTACATTTAGTTCTTTGTTTAAATTTAGGGTCTTTGTATACATTTAGGTCCTTATTTATATTTAGGGTTTTCGCTTGCATTTAGATTCTTTGTTTATAATTGTTTTATTTGTTTACAATTATAGTCTTTTTTATATCTATGTTTTTATTTATATTTGTAGTCTTTGTTTACATTTATATTCCTTGTTTACATTTAGGGTCTTTGTTATCATTTACATTGTTTGATTATATTTAGGGTGTTTCTTTAAATTTAGGGTCTTTGATTGCATTTATAGTCTTTGTTTATATTTAGGTCTTTGTTTGCATTTAAGGAGGGTCTTTGGTTACGTGAAGGGTCCTTGTTTACATTTAAAGTCTTTGTTTACATTTAGGTCTCTGTTTAAACTTAGGGTCTTTGTTTACATTTAGGTCTTTGTTCTCCTTTGGTGTCTTTGATTATATTTGTTTACATTTATATTCTTTGTTTACATTTGTAGATTTTTTTGTATTTACGTCTACTTTTACTTCAGCATTTACGTTCTTTGTTTATAATTAGGTCTTTGTTTACATTTAGGGAGGGTCTTTGGTTACATGAACGCTCTCTGTTTACATTAAGTGTCTGTTTACATTTATAGTCTTTGTTTACATTTAGGTCTGTTTAAATTTAGGGTTTTTTTACATTTAGTGTTTTGTTTGCATTTACAATCTTTGTTTACATTTATGTCTTATTTCGCATTTGGTGTCTTTGTTTATATTTGTATCTTTGTTAACAGTTAGGGCCATTGTTTACATTTACAGTCTTTGTGTTGACATTTAGGTATATTTATTTATATTTAAGTCTCTTGTTTAAATTTATAGTCTTTGATAAAATTTATATTTTTTGTTTGCATTTATACATTTTAATTACATTTACGTCTAGGTTTACTTTTATAGTCTCTGCTTAGATTCACGACTTTGGTCTGATTTTAAATTTAGTGTCTTTGGCTGCGTGAAGGGTCTTTGTTTACATTTATAAATTTTGTATACAGTTAGATCATTATTTACATTTAGTTTCTTTGCTTACATTTAGATTCTTTGTTTATAAATGTTTTCTTTGTTTACAATTATAGTCTTTGTTTACATCTAGGTCTTCATTTATGTTTGTAGACTTTATTTGCATTTATATTCTTTGTTTACCTTAGGATCTTTCTTTACATTTAGGTCTGTTTAAATTAAGTGTCTTTGTTTGCAATTAATGTCTTGGTTTACATTTAGATCTTTATTTTCGTTAAGGCTTTTGTTTACATTTATTGTCTTTGTTTACTTTTAGGGTCTTTGTTTGCATTTATAATCTTTGTCTATATTTAGATCTTTGTTTACATTTAGGTCTTTCTTTAAATTTAGTGTCTTTGTTTACATTTAAGTTTACAATTGCAATCTTTTTTGCATTTAGGGTCTTTGTTTACATTAACTTTTTTGTTTACATTTAGGTCTTTATTCACATTTGTAGTCTTTGATTATATTTGTACCTTTGTCTACATTTATGGTCATTGTTTACATTTATAGTCTTTGATTAAATTTAGGGTGTTTGTTTACATTTAGTGTTTTTGTTTACATTTATAGTCTTTGATTGTATTTAGGGTGTTTGTTTACATGTGGGGTTTTGTTTAAATTTATAGTCTTTGCTTTCATTTAGGGCTTTGTTTACATTTACGCAGAGTCTTTGTTAACATGAAGTTTCTTTGTTTACAATTAAATTTTTCTTATACATTTAGATCTTTATTTACATTTAGGGTCTTTGATAACATGTAGATTCTTTGTTTAAAATTGTTTTCTTTGTTTACAATTATAGTGTTTGTTTACATATAGGTCTTTGTTTATATTTGTAGTCTTTGTTTACAATTGTAGTCATTGTTTACATTTAGAACTTTGTTTACATTTAAGTATTTATTTACTTGTATAGTCTTTGTTTAGAATTAAGGTCTTTGTTTACATTTATGGTCATTCTTTACATTTATATTCACTATTTATATTTAGGGTGTTTGTTTACATTATGGTCTTCGTATACATTTATAGTCCTTGTTTACAATAATAGTCCTTGTTTACATTTAGGTTCTTTGTTTACATTTATAATCATTGTTTATATTTAGAGCAATTCTTTATACTTATGGTCATTGTTTACATTTTTGTTCTTTGTTTTTTTTAGGGTCTTTGTTTACATTCATTGTCTTTGTTTACATTTAGGTCTGTCCACATTTGGCGTCTTTGTTTACATTTCTATCTTTGTCAACATTTTGGGTCATTGTTTACATTTATAGTCTTTGTGTTTACATTTAGGTATTTATTTATATTTATGGTCTTTATTTATTATATTTATGGCCTTATTTATGTATATATTTGCAGTCTTTGTTTACATTTATATTCCTTGTTTACATTTACAAATTTTGTTTGCACTTACGTCTACGTATACATTTACAGTTTTTGTTTACATTTAAATCGTTTACATTTAGGGAGGTTCTTTGTTTTCATTTATAGTCTTTGTTTACATTTAGGTTTCTATTTAAATTTAGGGTCTTTGTTTTTATTTAGGTTTTGTTTACAATTACAATCTTTGTATACTTTTTGGTCTTTTCCCTTTTGGGGTCTTTGTTTATATTTGCATCTTTGTGAACAGTTAGGTTCATTGTTTACATTTATAGTTTTTGTGCTTACATTTAGATATTTATTTATATTTAAGGTCTTTTTTAATATATGTATTCTATGTATACATTTACTTTCTTTGTTTACATTTATAGACTTTGCTTGCATTTACGTCTATGTTTACATTTATAGTCTTTTTTTTATATTTAGATCTTTTCCTTCATTTAGGGAGTGTCTTTGGTCACATGAAGGGTCGCTGTTAACATTTATGGTCGCTGTTCATATTTATTTACTTTTAGGGCTATGTTTAAATTTAGTTTATTTTTTTTAATTTAGGGTTTGTTTACAATTACAATCTTTGTTTAAATTTAGAGTCTTTGTTTACATTCATAGTCTTTGTTTACATTTATATTATTTGTTTACTTTCGGGATCTTTCTTTACATTTAGGTCTTTTTAAATTAAGTGTCTTTGTTTACATTTAATGTCTTGGTTTACATGTAGATCGTTATTTCCGTTTAGGCTTTTGTTTATATTTATTGTCTTTGTTTACTTTTAAGGTCTTTGTTTGCATTTATAATGTTTGTTTATATTTAGATCTTTGTTTACATTTAAGCCTTTCTTTAAATTTAGTGTCTTTCTTTACATTTAGAGTTTGTTTACAATTACAATCATTGTTTACATTTAGGTTCTATGTTTACATTCACAGTTTTTGTTTACATTTAGGTAATTTGTTCACATTTGGAAATTTTGATTATACTTGTACCTTTGTCTACATTTAGGGCCTTTGTTTACATTTATAGCTTATAACACATTTAGATCTTTATTTACATTTAGGGTCTTTGCTTACATGTAGATTCTTTGTTTATAATTGTTTTCTTTGTTTACAATTATAGTGTTTTTTTACGTCCAGGTCTTTGTTTATATTTGTAGTCTTTGTTTACATTTAGGTCTTTGTTTACTTTTAAGTATTTATTTACATGTTTAGTCTTTGCTTAGATTTAGGACTTTGTTTACATTCATGGTCATTGTTTACACTTATAATCATTGTTTATATTTAGGGTGTTTGTTTACATTTAGTTTCTCTGTTTACATTTAGGGTCTTCGTATTCATTTATAATCCTTGTTTACAAAAATAGTCCTTGATTATATTTAGGTCCTTATTTACATTTACAATCTTTGTTCACATTTAGGTTTTTGTTCACATTTAGATTCTTTGTTTAAATTTATATTCATTGTTTATATTTAGGGCAATTCTTTACTTTTATGGTCATTGTTTAATTTTTGTTCTTTGTTTATTTTTAGGGTTTTTGTTTATATCCGTTGTCTTTGTTTACATTTAGGTCTGTCCGCATTTGGGGTCTTCGTTTACATTTCTATCTTTTTCTACATTTTGGGTCATTGATTACATTTATAGTCTTTGTGTTTAGATTTAGGTATTTATTTATATATGTGGTCTTTGTATATATTTGTAGTCTTTGTTTACATTTATATTCTTTGTTTACATTTACAGACATTTACGTTTACATTTCCATTTACGTCTACGATTACATTTATAGTCTTTGTTTACACTTAGGTCTTTTCACATTTGGGGTCTTTTTTTATATTTGTATCTTTTTTAACAGTTAGGTTCATTGTTTACATTTATAGTCTGTTTGCTTATATTATGTATTTATTTATATTTAAGGTTTTTGTCTATTTTTGTAGTCTTTGTTTACATTTATATTCTTTGTTTACATTTATAGACTTTGTATACATTTATATTCTTTGTTTACATTTATAGACTTTGTTTGCATATATATCTATGTTTTCATTTTTTGTCTTTGTTTACATTTAGATCTTTGCTTTCATTCAGGAGTGTGTTTGTTGACATGAAGGGTCACTGTTTACATTTATGGTCTTTATTTTTATTTAAGTTTTTTATTAAATTAAGTGTATTTCTTTAAATTTAGGGTTTGCTTACAATTAAAATCTTTGTTTAAATTTAGGGTCTTTGTTTACATTCATAATCTTTGTTTACATTTAGGTCTTTGTTCACGTTTGGGGTCTTTCATTATATTTGTACCTTTGTCTATATTTAGGGTCATTGTTTACATTTATAGGCTTTATTTACATTTAGGTCTTTGTTTATATTTAGGGTCTTTGGCTACATGACGGTTCTTTGTTTACATTTATAGTCTTTGTATACATTTAGGTCCTTTTTTATATTAAAGGTTTTTGATTGCATTTAGATTCTTTGTTTGTAATTGTTTTCTTTGTTAACAATTACAATATTTTTTATATCTATGTGTTTATTTATATTTCTAATTTTAGTTTACATTTATATTCTATGTTTACATTTAGGGTCTTTGTTTACATTTATAGTCTTTGTTTATTTTTAGGTCTTTGTTTACATTTAAGGATGGTCTTCGCTTACGTGAAGGGTCTTTGTTTACATATATAGTCTTTGTTTACATTTAGGTCTTTGTTCACATTTGGGGTCTTTGATTATATTTGTACCTTTGTCTACAGTTAGAGTCATTGTTTACATTTATTATCTGTGTTTACATTTAGGTAATTATTTATAATTATCTTTTTTGTTTATATTTATAGTCTTTGTTTACATTTATATTCTTTGTTTACATTTATAGACTTTGTTTGCAATTACGCCTACTTTTCCTTCAGCATTTACGTTCTTTGTTTACAGTTTTGTCTTTGCTTACATTTATACCTTCAGGATCTTTCTTTACATTTAGCTGTGTTTAAGTTAAGTGTCTTTCTTTACATTGAATGTCTTGGTTTACATTTAGATCGTTATTTACGTGAAGGCATTTGTTTACATTTATTGTCTTTGTTTACTTTAGGGTCTTTGTTTGCATTTTTAATCTTTGTTTATATTTAGATCTTTCTTTACATTTAGGTTTTTTTTACAATATAAATACCTAAATGTGAGCACAAAGTCTATAAATGTAAACAATGAACCTAACTGTTGACAAAAATACAAATATAAACAAGGATCCCAAATGTGAAAAGACATAAAAGTAAACAATGATTGTAATTGTAAACAAAACCCTAAATCTAAACAAAGAAACTAAATTTGAATAGAAACCTAAATGTAAACAAAGACTACAAATGTATACGTAGACGTAAATGTAAACAAAGTCTGTAAATGTAAACAAAGAATATAAACGTAAACAAAGAATATAAATGTAAACAAAGAATATAAATATAAATAAATACATAAATGTAAACACAAAGACTATAAATGTAAACAATGACGCAAAATATAGACAAAGATAGAAATGTAAACAAAGACCCCAAATGTGGACAGACATAAATGTAAACAAAGGCAATGTATGTAAACAAAGACCCTAAAAATAAACAAAGAGCAAAAATTTAAACAATGACCAAAAATGTAAAGAATTGCCCTAAATATAAACAATGATTATAAATGTATAAAAAGAATCTAAATTTAAACAAAAACCTGAATGTGAGAAAGACTCTAGATGTAAATGAGGACGTAAATGTAAACAAGGACTGTAAATGTATACGAAGACCCTAAATGTAAACAGAGAACCCAAACAAACACCCAAAATATGAACAATGATTATAAATATAAAGTGTGAGCTTAAATGTAAACAAAGACTTAAATGTGAGCAAAGACTATACATGTAAATAAATGTAAACGAAGACTACAAATGAAAGCAATGAGCCTAAATGTAAACAAAGACTATAATTATGAGAAAAAACCTAGATGTAAGACCCTAAATTTAAACAGAGACCTAAATGTAAACAAAGACTACAAATGTAAACAAAGACCCTTCACACAACTAAACACCCACCTTAAATGTAAATAAAGACCTAAATATAAACAAAAATTATAAAGGTAAACAAAGACCCTAAATGTAAACAAACACCCTAAATATAATCAAAGACTATAAATGTCGAACAAAGAAACTAAATGTAAACAAACAATATAAATGTAAACAAAGACCACAAATATATATAAACACATTAATATAAAAAAGCCTATAAAGAAAACAATTATAAACAAAGAATATAAATGCAAGCAAAAACTCTGAATATAAATAAGGACCTAAATGTATACAAAGACTATATATGTAAACAAAGAATTATTATGTAGCCAAAGAAGCTAAATTTAAACAAACACCTAAATGTAATAAAGACTATAAATATAAACAGAGAACTAAATATAAACAAACACTATAATTTTAAACAAAGAAAACAAGTATAAACATATAAAGTGCAAATAAAGATCTAAATGTATGCAAAAACTATAAATGTAAACAAAGACCATTCATGTAGCCAAGAACTTAATTTAAACAGAGACCTAAATATAAACAAAGACTATAAATGTAAACATAGAAGTAAATGCAAATAAAATCTATGAATGTAAACAAAGAGTATAAATGTAAACAAAGAGTATAAATGAAAACAAAGACTATAAATGCAAACAAGGACTATAATTGTAAACATAGACTTAAATGCAAACAAAATCTATAAATGTAAACAAAGAGTATAAATGTAAACAAAGACCCTATATGAAAACAAAGAACATGAACGTAAACAAAAGCTCAAATATAAAGACCTAGATGTAAACAAAGACTATAATTGTAAACAAAGAAAAAATTATAAACAAAGAATCTAAATGAATGAAAGACCCTAAAGGTAAATAATGATCTAAATGTATACAAAACTATAAATGTAAACAAAGATTATTCATGTAGCCAAAGACTCTAAATTTAAACAAAAACCAGAATGCAAATAATGATTATAAATATAAACAGAGGCCCTTCATGTCTAATGTAAACAAATATAAATGTAAATAAAGACTATAAATGTAAACAATGTCCCAAAATGTAGTCAAAGGTACAAATATAATCAAAGACCCCAAACACGAAGACCTAAATTTAAACAGACTGTATATGTAAAAAAGGACCTAAATGTAAACAAAGACTAAAAATGTAAACAAAGAACCAACGTGTAAACAGAGAGTATTAATGTAACCAAAGACATAATTGTAAAAAAAGAACGTAAATGCTGACGTAAATGTAGACGTAAATGCAAATAAAATCTATAAACGTAAACAAAGAATATAAACGAAAAAAAGACTGTATATATAAACAAGGAAGATAAATATAAATAAATACCTAAATGTAAACACCGATAATAAATGTAAACAATGACCCTAAATGTAGACAAAGGTACAAATATACTCAAAGACACCAAATGTGAACAAAGACCTAAATGTAAACAAAGACTATATATATAAACAAAGACCCTGAATTTAAACAGACGCTTAAACAAAGTCCCTTCATATAAACAAAGACCGTCCGTAATTGTAAACAAAGTCCAAATGTAAACAAAGACTATAAATGTAAACATAAACGTAAATGTAAACAAAGAATATAAATATAAACAAAGAATATAAATATAAACAAAAAGTACAAATATAAACAAAGAACTTAAATGTAAATCGATACCTAAATGTAAACACGGACTATAAATGTAAACAATGACCCTAACTGTTGACAAAGATACAAATATAGACGTAGACCCCAAATGTTAAAAAAGGCCTAAATGTAAACAAAGATTGTAATTTTAAACAAAACCCTAAATGTAAACAAAGACTATAAATGTAAACAAAACCCTTCATGTAACAAAAGACCCTCCCTAAATGTACACAAAGACTATAGATTTAAACAAAAACCCTAAATGTACACAAAGACTATAGATTTAAACAAAAACCCTAAATGTAAAAAAACACCCTAAATATAATCAAAGACCATACATGTAAACAAAGACCCTAAATGAAAACAAAGATTAAAAATAGACAAAAACCTTAAATATAAATAAAGACCTATATATAAGCACAAAGACTATAAATGTAAATAATGATCCTAACTGTTGACAAAGATACAAATATCAACAATGACCCCAAATGTGAAAAGGACATAAATGTAAACAAAGATTGTAATTATAAATAAAACCCTAAATGTAATGAAACACCCAAAATTTAAACAGAGACCTAAATGAGAAAAAACAATGAGACCTAAACAGACAATAAAAGTAAACAAAGACCCTAAATTTATACAAAGTTTGTAATTGTAAACAAATCTCTAAATATAAAAAAAGATTATAAATGCAAACAAAGACCCTTAAAGCTAACAAACACCCTAAAAGTAAACAAAGACAATGAATGTAAAGAAAAGTCTAAATGTAAACAAATATCTAAATGCAAACCAAGGCATTAAATGTAAACAAATACACTTAATTTAAAAAAACCTAAATATAAACGAAGATCCTTAAGGTAAACAAAGACCCTAAATGTAAATAAGGACGTAAATGTAAACAATGTCCTAAATATTAACAAAGAATTTAAATGTAAACAAAGATCCTAATAATAAACAAAGATCATAAATTTAAACACTGACCATAAATGTAAAGATTTGCCCTAAATATAAACAAAGAATCTAAATGTAAACAAGGACAGGAATGTGAACAAAGACTCTAAATGTAAATAAGGATCTAAATGTAAACAAGGGCTATTATTCTAAACAAGGACTACAAATGTGTACGAAGACCCCAAATGTAAACAAAGAAATTAATGTAAACAAACAACCTAAATATAAAGAATGATTCTAAATGTAAATAAGAACCTAAATGTAAACAAGCACTGTTATTGTAAACAAGGACTATAAATGTATAGGAATACTTTAATTGTAAACAGAGAAACTAAATGTAAACAAACACCCTAAATACAAACGATGATTATAAATGTAAAGAGTGTCGATAAATGTAAACAAAGACCTAAATCTAAGCAAAGATTATACATGTAAATAAATACCTAAAAGTAAAGAAAGATCTACATTTAAACAAAGACCCTAAATGTAAACAAAGACTACAAATATAAATAAGGACCTAGATGTAAACAAACACTGTAAATGTAAACAAAGAAAACAATAATAAACAGAGAATCTAAATGCAAGCAAAGACCCAAAATGTAAATAAAGATCTATAAATGTAATAAAGATCTATAAATGTAATAAAATACCATTCATGTAGCCAAAGACCCTAAATTTAAAAAAAGACCTAAAAGTAAATAAAGTAAATTAATGTAAACAGGGACATTTCATGTAACTAAAGACCCTCCCTAAACGTAAACAAAGTCGTAAATGTAAACAGAGACTATAAAAGTAAACCTAGACGTAAATGTAGTTAAAATCTATAAATGTAAACAAAGAATATAAATGTAATCAATGACTACAAATATAAACAAAGGCCTTAAATATAAATAAATACTAAATTTCTTCACAAAGAGTATTAATGTAAACAGTGGTCCTAACTGTAGACAGATACAAATATAAACAAAGACCCAAAATGTGAAAAAAGATTATTAACGTAAACAGAGACTCTAAATATAAACAAAGATTCATATTGTAAACAAACATTAAATGTAAACAAAGGCCCTAAATTTAAATAAAGACCTAAATGTAAATAATGACTATACATGTAAACGGAGACACATCATGTAACCAAAAACACTCCTTAAATGTAAACAAAGACCTAAATGTAAACAAAAACTATAAATGTAAACATAGACGTAAATGCAAACATAAGTCTATAAATGTAAACAAATAATGTAAATGTAGACAAAGAATACAAATATAAACAAAGGCCTTAAATAATAAATAAATCTCTAAATGTCAACACAAAGATTATAAATGTAAACAAGTACTGTTGACAAAGATACAAATAACATGTAAATAAATACATGTAAATAACAAAATACACGTAAATAAATACCTAAAAGTAAACAAAGACCTAAATGTAAACAAAGAGTATAAATGTAAACAAAGACTACAAATTTAAACAAAGAATGTTTACATTTAAACAAAACTTTAAATATAAACAAAGAAACTAAATGTAAACAAAGACCCTAAAAGTAAACAAAGCCTATAAATTTAAATAAATCTTAAAAATGTGCACAAAGACTACAAATATAAATAAAGACCTAGATGTGAACAAACACTATAATTGTAAACAAAGAAAACAATTATAAACAAAGTATCTAAGTGTAAGCAAAGAACCTAAATGTAAATAAAGATAAAAATGTATACAAAAGCTATAAATGTAAACAAAGACCATTCATGTAGCCACAGGCCTCAATAAATGTAAACATAGACGTTAATAAAAATATATAAATGTAAGCAAAGACTACAAACATAATCAAAGACCATAAATATAAATAAATACCTAAATGTAAACACAAAGACTATAAATGTAAACAATGACCCGAACTGTTCACAAAGATGCAAATATAAACAAAGATCCCAAATGTGAAAAAAGACCTAAATGTAAACAAATCTTGAAATTATACACAAATCCATAAATGTAAACAATACCCTAAATTTAAATAGAAACCTAAATGTAAACAGACTATAAATTTAAAAAAAGACCCATCATGTAACCAAAAACACTCCCTAAATGTAAACAAAAACCTAAATTTAAACAAAGGAATGTAAACATATACGTAAATGAGAAAAAGTTCATAAATGTGAATAAAGAATATAAATATAAACAAGGACTACAAATATAAACAAAGACCATAAATATAAACAAATACCTAATTGTAAAAACAAAGACTAAATAATGTAAACAATGAACCTAAATGTAGAAAAAGATACAAATGTAACAAAGACCCCAAATGAGAACAGACCTAAATGTAAACAAAGACTATGAATGTAAACAAAGACCCTAAAATGAAACAAAGCCTACAAATATAGACAAAGCTTAAACAAAGATTATAAATGCAAGGACCCTAAAAGTAAACGAAGACAATAAATGTAAACAAAAGCCTAAATGTAAAAAAAAGATCTAAATGTATACAAAGACATTAAATGTCAACAATGTCACTTAATTTAAACAGACCTAAATGTAAACGAAGAACGTGAAGGAAAACAAAGATTATAAATGCAAGCAAAGACCCTAAAAATAAACAAAGAACATTAAATTTAAACAATGACCATAAATGTAAAAAAGTGCCCTAAATATAAACAATGAGTATAAATGTACACAAAGACCTAAATGTGAACAAAGTCGGATGTGTAAAAAAATGACTATAAGTTTAAACAAATGCCATAAATATAAACAAAGACCTAAATGTAAACAAAGTCACAAAATATAATCAAAAATTATAAATATAACCAAAGACTATAAATTTAAACAAGGATGTAAATGTAAACAAAACCAATAATCGTAAACAAAGAACCTAAATCTGAACGTAAACAAACACTATAAATGTAAACCTTCTTTACATTTAGGATCTATGTTTACCTTTATACTCTGTTTACTTTTGTCGTGTTTGTTTATATTTACAGTTTTGTTTGCAATTACAATCTTTGTATAAATTTAGGGTCTTTGTTTACATTTAGGTCTCTGTTTACATTTGGTGTCTTAGTTTATATTTGTAACTTTTTCTACATTTAGGGTCATTGTTTGCATTTATAGTCTTTGTGTTTACAATTAGGTATTTATTTATATTTATGGTCTTTGCTTATGTTTGTAGCCTTTGTTTCCATTTATATTCTTTGTTTATATTTATAAACTTTGTTTGCATTTACGTTTATGTTTACATTTATAGTCTTTGTTTAAATTTAGGTCTTTGTTTATATTTAGGGAGGATGTTTGTTTACATGAAGGGTCTTTGTTTACATTTAGGGTTTTGTTTACAATTACAATCTTTGTTTACATTTAGGTCTTTTTTCACATTTGGGATCTTTGTTTATATTTGTATCTTTGTCCAATTGTTAGGTCATTGTTTACATTAAGATATTGCTTTATATTTAAGGTCTTTGTTTACCTACAGGATCTTTTTTCACATTTAGGTCTGTTTAAATTAAATGTATTTGTTTACATTTAATGTCTTGTTTACATTTAGATCTTTATTTACATTTAGGCTTTATTTTACATTTATTGTCTTTGTTTTCATTTATAATACTTGTTTACATTTACTGTTTATTTACAATTACAAACTTTGTATAAATTTAGGTTCTTTGTTTACTTTTATAATCTTTGTTTATATTTAGGTCTCAGTTTAAATGTTGTGTCTTTGTTTACATTCAGGGTTTTGTTTACAATTACAATCTTTGTTTACATTTACGTCTTTTTCATATTTGGGGACTCTGTTCATATTTGTATCTTTGTGTCGCGATGACTACAGAACAAGCAGAGCTAGAGAGACAGGTGTTTATTACATGACAACAAGGAATACACTGTTTACATTAAGTCGCGAGCGGTTAACAGGCAGGACTAGCACATGCGCAGATCACAATGCGCACAAGAGCAGATGCATGGAGGCAATAGTTGCTCGCTACATCTCCCCTGAAAATAGAAAACAAACATTTAATTATATTACATCACAAAGAGAGTTTATAAGTTCAATTTCTTAGGTGGGCGGATAATACGGCCTGATCTGGTTTGTACAGTTTTAGGATTACAGTCACTCTTAGGCAAAGTTGCTGGAACTGGCGACACTGATGATTGAGGTGGTGGCGATGAATGTACTTCACTAGTTGGCTCAGTGAACTTAAAGTTTGTCACACATTTATGGGGAACAGGAAGTTCAGCAACTGTAGGCTCTATTTGGATAGTATTACGTCTCCAACACTTATCTCCACTTTTGATGATAGCTGATCGAGGATTGACCATGTTTTCAATCTCTCCTCCTACCCAATTTTTATGATCTGTTTGCACTCTGACATGATCACCCGGACTGATAGTATACGATGAATTTTTCGTGTGTCGATTTGCAAACTCTGTTTTCTTCATTCTTGCCACCTTCAATAATTCAGAAGCATTCTCAACAACTTTAGGTATCAACGCTTGTTTAGTAGCGGGAAGCAGTGATCTGGTTGTTCTGCTCAGTAGACGTTGGTTAATTGACATCAAATTGTTTTCTCTCGGAGTGTTTCTTATATTTAACAGAGCTAAGGCAATATCACTATTGTCTCTGAGACATCTTTCGAGAACAGTTTTTGATGCTTGAACTGCTCTTTCAGCTAAGCCATTGGACTGAGCATGATATGGGCTAGATGGTTCCCATGTAATATCCCATTTTTTCAAAAATGATCTGAATTCTCTTGAGGCATACTGAGTCCCATTATCAGATTCGAAAACTTCTGGAATTCCATGAACTGAAAACCATCTTTTAAGAATTTTTATGCAGTCCCAAGATGTCACACGCTTTAATTTCTTAAAATCATAAAATCCAGAGTAACTATCTGCAATTACGATGTACATGTTTTTGTTGAATTTAAATAAGTCTGAAGCCACTCTTTGCCACGGGTACTCAGGTATAGGTTTCATAAGGACAGGTTCTTTCTGTTTTCTAGGTTGGGTAGACTGACATATTCTGCATTTTTTTATCATTTCTTCGATATCTTTAGACATCATATACCAATAAAAGGATTCTCTGGCTCTTCTTAGTGAACTCTGGATACCCATGTGACCGTCATGGAGACGATTCAACACTTTGTTTTGTAGGGATTTAGGGACTACAATTCTGTTTCCTTTAAAAATTAGTCCATCATAAATTGACAGTTCATCACGAAAGTTCCAATATTTTTGTAAATTATGTGGTACATTAGATTTTTCATTGGGCCATCCATTCTGAATTATTTTTCTTAATTCAACTAACTCAAGATCCATTTGTTCTTGATCCTTAAAATTACCTAACATATTTTCAGACATTGGCAGTACCAGATGAACAACATAAATGTCACTTTCATTATCAGAGTCTGTTTCTAAACAATCACGAATCAACACATCAGCAACAGGAATGGACTTTCCTTCTTTATATACAATTTTAGGATTATATTGTAAAATGTCATAAAATATGCGTTGAAGTCTAGGGGGACCCTGTGTTATTGATTTTTTACCTATAATTTCTAGTGGATTTTTTACCTATAATTTCTAGTGGTTTATGGTCTGTTTCAATTGTTACCTCTTTCCCGTAAATGTACTGGTGAAATTTGTTACACCAAAATAGCATCGCTAATGCCTCTTTTTCTATTTGCGGGTAATTTCGTTGAGTTTTTGTCAAAGATTTAGTTGCATAAGCAATTGGTTTATCATTTTGACTTAAAACTGCACCAAGTGCTGAAGAACTTGCATCAACGGTAAGAGTTACTGGGTCATTAACATTGTAATAGCCTAACACCGAAGCTGACGATACTAGCTTCTTAATAGTATTAAATGCATTTATTTGTTTTTCAGCCCATTCCCATTCAACATCCTTTTCTAGAAGTATTCTTAACGGTTCGGTAACTTTAGAAAAGTTCGGAAGAAATTTTCCTAAATAATTTGCTAGTCCAATAAATCTACGCAATTCTTTAACACAGGTAGGGGTTTTGATGCTTTCAATGGCTTTAACTTTATCAGGATCTGGGGAAATACCATTTTCATTAAGAATATGCCCAAGGAATTTTACCTCTTTAGCAAACAATACACATTTATCTTTATTTAAACGAAGGCCTGCCATAAATATTTTTTTCATTACTCGATCAAGAATTTTATTTAACTGACATTTTTTTTCAGCGTAAATTAGAATATCATCCATAGAAAAATCTACATTTTCAAATTCTTGCAATAATTCGGACATTTTCTGTTGATATATTTCAGGTGCAGAAACCAAACCAAATGGGATTCGTTTATAAGCGTATCTTCCCCAGGGGGTATTTACAGTGAGATATTTGGACGTTCTACGCGTGACAGGAATTTGCCAAAATCCTCTTTTGCAATCTAATAAAGCAAAACATCTTGCTCCCTGTATTCTCCCTGCAATTTCCTCAATTGTTCGTAAAGGAAAATGACGTCTTTTAACATGTTTATTTAATTTAGACGGATCTATGCATACCCTTAATTTACCATTTTTTTTAACAATTACTAATGGACTTACACAGTAACTTGGCTCAGTAATTGGTTCGACAACATCTAATTCTACCATTCGGTCAATTTCTTTTTTCACAGCTTTTTCAATAGCATATGGTATTTTTCTGGGGGGTGATACGTCAAATTCTACATTTTCATTAACATCTATATCATATTCAAAGTCTTTAAGACAACCTAATCCTTCATAAATTTTTGTTTTCCAGTCTGGTGGAACTATCTCATTTTCTGTAACCAAAATTCTTTTTATTAGGCCTAATTGTACACAAGTTTCACCACCTATGACTGATTTCACATTACCTTCAGGGACAATAAATTTTAAATTTACAGTTTTGTTCTTAATTTTACCTATAACATTAATTTCCCCTATTACTTTCAATTCATGATTACTGAATGAAATCAATTTATTTACTTTTGTTTTGACAATAGGTATGTTTAATTCTTTAGCTAAATGATAACTCAAAACATTACATTGAGCTCCTGTATCTAATTTAACTTTTAAGGATTTATTACAGATATTTACTGTTTCATACCAATCATTCTCTACAGAATTAACATCACAATTTAAGTGAATAGCATCTAAATACATTTTTGATTCATTGTCAGCTACAGAGTCATTACTAGCACTGTGGTTAAAATTTCTGTTCTCAAAATCATCAATAATATTAATATTTTTAGATTTACAAAAATTATAGAAATGGCCTACCTTATGACATTTCCGACATCTTTTATTATATGCAGGACACGATTTAGCGCCATGTTTCTTACCACACCGCTGACAATCAAAACTTTCGCTTTTAAATCCACCCCTGTTACCAGATGAGCCGGACTGTTTAAACTTTTCCGCATTCTTTTTAAACTTTACTCGGTCTATACGATCTACTTCTGGTTTCGGGTGCTTGAATTCTTCAAGTTGTTTTGAAGCTTGTTCAGAAATTCTACAAATTTAAATAGCCTTTGCTAATGTTAAATCTTCTTCCGCCAACAGCTTTTCACGAACACTATCGTTTTTAATTCCATATACTATTTTGTCTCTGAGAAGCCCATCCGATAAATCTCCAAAGTTACAACCTTCAATTTTCATTTTTATTTCTGTTAGGAATTCATCGAATGTTTCTGTTCCTTGCTTTAAACGAAAGAAATTCCATCTGGTAAATGATTCATTCTTCTTCGGTGCAAAATGATCTTCGAATTTTTGAAGAATAATATCTATATCTTTACCTTCTTCATCCGTTAATTTAAATGTGTTAAAGATATTTATAGCTTCAGTTCCAATAGTAGTCATCAACACAGCAGCTTGTACTTCAGCTGGTTTCGCTTTCAAATTCGTAGCGATAGAATACCAGTTGAACTGTTGCTTGAAGTCTTTCCATACTTCTGACATATCAAACGGCTGAATTTTTAATGGTTGGGGCGGTTTTAAACCACTCATTCCAGTATCAGTCTGTGATGTTGTTTCTGTGTCAGGCATTTTACGTTATAAAGGTTAATTTTACTTCTGACACCATGTCGCGATGACTACAGAACAAGCAGAGCTAGAGAGACAGGTGTTTATTACATGACAACAAGGAATACACTGTTTACATTAAGTCGCGAGCGGTTAACAGGCAGGACTAGCACATGCGCAGATCACAATGCGCACAAGAGCAGATGCATGGAAGCAATAGTTGCTCGCTACACTTTGTCAACAGTTAGTTTCATTGTTAAATTTGTAGTCTTTGTGCTTAAATTTAGGCATTTATTTATATTTAATGTTTTTGTTTACCATTGTAGTCTTTCTTTACATTTATATTCTTTGTTTACTTTTACAAACATTGTTTACATTTACCTCTATGTTTACATTTATATTTATGTTTACATTCAGTTCTGATTACATTTTGGGAGTGTCTTTGGTTACATGAAGGTTCTCTGCTTACATTTATAGTCTTTATTTACATTTAGGTCTTTGTTTAAATTTAGTCTATTTGTTTAAATTTAGGGATTGTTTAAAATTACAGTTAGGGTCTTTGTTTACATTCATAGTCTTAGTTCACATTTGGCGTCTTTGATTATATTTGTACCTTTGTCTATATTTCGGGTTATTGTTTACATTTATAGTCTTTATTTACATTTAGGTCTTTATTTACGTTTACGGTCTTTGGCTACATCAAGGGTCTTTGTTTATATTTATTGACTTTTTACACATTTATATTTGTTTACATTTGGGGTCTTTGGCTACATCAAGGGTCTTTGTTTACATTCACAGTCTCTGTTTCGATTTAGGTCTGTTCACATTCGGGATCTTTGTTTATATTTGTATCTTTGTTTACATTAGGGTCAGTGTTTGAATTTATAGCCTTTATTTACATTTAGATCTTTGTTCAAATTTAGGGTCTTTGGCTACATAAAGGGTCTTTTTTTACATTGAATGTCTTTGTATACATTTTTGTCTTTATTTACATTCAGGGTCTTTGCTTACATTTAGATTATTTGTTTATATTGTAGTCTTTGTTTACATATATATTCTTTGTTTACGTTTAGGGTCTTTGCTTACATTTCTAGTTTTTTATTATATTTAGGGTGTTTGTCTACATTTAGGGTTTTCGTTTAAATTTATTGTCTTTGTTTACATTTAGGTCTTTGTTTACATAGTCTTTCTGGACATTTGGGGTCTTTGATTTTATTTGTACCTTTGTCTACAATTAGGGTCATTGTTTACATTTATAATCTTTATTTAAATTTACCGTCTTTGGCTACATGAAGGGTCTTTTTTTACATTGAATGTCTTTGTATACATTTATGTCTTTATTTACATTTAGGGTCTTTGCTTAAATTTAGATTCTTTGTTTATAATTATTTTCTTTGTTTACAACTATATTCTCTGTTTACATTTAGGTCTTTATTTATATTTGTAGTCTTTGTTTACATATATATTCTTTGTTCACGTTTAGGGTCTTTGCTTACACTTATAGTCTTTGATTATATTTAGGGTATTTGTTTACATTTAGGGTTTTCGTTTAAATTTATTGTCTATGTTTAAATTTAGGTCTTTGTTTACATTTAGGTCTTTCGTTACATGAAGGGAATTTGCTTACATTTATATTCTTTGTTTACATTTAGGTGTCTGTTTAAATATATGGTCTTTGTTTACATTTAGGGTCTTTGTTTACATATATAGTCTTTATTTACTCATAGGTCATTGTTCACATTTGGCGGCTTTGATTATATTTGTACCTTTGTCTACATTTAGGGTCATTTTTTACATTTTTTGTCTTTGTGTTTACATTTTGGTATTTATTTATATTTATGCTCTTTGTTTATATTTGTAGTCCTTGTTTACATTTATGTTCTTACTTTATATTTATAGATTTTGTTTGTTTTACGTCTATGTTTTTTATAGTCTGTTTACATTTAGGTCTTTCTTTACGTTTAGGGAGGATCTTTGGTTATATGAAGGATCTCGGTTTACATTTATAGTCTTTATTTACATTTTGGTGTTTGTTTAAATTTTGTGTCTTTGGCTACATAAAGGGTCTTTGTTTACATTTAAAGTCTTTGTATATCTTTAAATCTTTATATACATTTTGGATATTTGCTTTCATTTAGCTCCGTTGTTTATAACTGTTTTCTTATTTTACAATTGAAATCTTTGTTTACATCTAGGTCTTTATTTATATTTGTAGTTTTAGTGTACATTTACATTCTTTGTTTACATTTAGGTTCTTTGTTTACATTCATAGTCTTTGATTACATTTAGGGGTTTTGTTTTAATTTATAGTCTTTGTTTACACTTAGGTCTTTGTTTACATTTATGTATTCATTTACATGTATAGTCTTTGCTTAGATTTAGGTCTTTGTTTCATTTAGGTTGTCTTTACATTTATAATCATTGTTTATATTTGGGGTGTTTGTTTACATTTAGTTTCTCTGTTTATATTTAGGGTCTTCGTATACGTTTATAGTCCTTGTTTACAATAATAGTCATTATTTACATTTACGTTCTTATTTACATTTAGAGCCTTTGTTCACATTTAGGTCCTTGTTTACATTTATAATCATTGTTTATATTTAGGGCACATTTTATATTTATTTCATTATTTAAATTAATGTTTTTTGTTTATTTTTAGATACTTCGTTTCTATTTATAATCTTTGTTTCTATTTAGGACTTTGTTTACATTTAGGTCCTTATTTATATTTAGGGTCTTTTTTTATCTTGAGGATCTTCGTTTACATTTTGTTCTGTTTAAATTAAGTGTCTTTGTTTACATTTAATGTCTTGGTTTACATTTAGACCTTTGTTAAAACTTAGGCTTTTGTTTACATTTATTGTCTTTGTTTACTTTTATTGTCTTTGTTTGCTTTTATAATCTTTGTTTACATTTATAGGCTTTGTTTACATTTAAATTTTTGTTTACAATTAAAATCTTTGTTTAAATATTGGGTCTTTGTTTACATTCATAGTCTTTTTCTATTATATTTACTCATTTCAATGAATAATGTTTACGCGTGGGTGTTGCCTTTTCAGTTAAAACACATCTTGATGGATACTATTTAATTAGAATATTGATTACATCTTAAGTATACACTATTATTTACAAACTATATACAGGAACAAAATATCAACACAATCATATCGGCTCACACATAGCCTCGAACGCCGATTCCAACCGAAACAGTCTTTACCGCGGTTACAGTTAATAAGAGTCCAGTCAGTACACTACACCGCGGTTACAGTCAATACACTACATCTCCTCCCTCCTTATTAAAGGTTAAGTCTGTTTGGAGGTCTGCGGATTCTTCCTGAACGTCTAGGTAAGGTTCCCGGACTGATTGTCACTGGCGGAGCACTAGACTGGATTCCAGAGTCGCTGCTTTGAAGTGGTGGCAGATTCTGTGGCATAGGCGTTGAATCCCTGTCCCTCACAGGAGAACAAGCTGATAACTCTGCTGGGGAACTTTGAGCACTAGGATCTCTATCCGGAATTTGAGAGGTAAAAGTATCATCTGGGATTTTACTTAAATCCCCAGTTTGAAATCTATGATACACATTTGGAGTCTGAGCACTCTCTTGCACACGATCGCCCACTGGACGCATCTGATCAATATGTCGCCTCATTAAGGTTCCATTTACGTTAACTGTATAATGTAGAGCACCATCTTTGTTAACCACTCGTCCGAACTTCCACTTTGAATTTGCTTGTCGATAATCTCTGACAGCAACAGAATCACCAATATCAAATTTTCTATCATAAAATTCGTATACACCTTTTCTGACCTTCTCTTGGATTCTTGATTTTAGATCTGGCAGGAGTAAGTCAATCCTGGTCCTAACATCTCTCTTCAAAAATAGCATAGCTGGACTATGACCAGTAGTTACATTAGGAGCTTTCCTATATTGTAATAGGAATGTATTTAACTTTTGATTCAAGCTGCCATAATTTTCTTGCATGGCTCTCAGGGACTGCTTCAACGTAAACACATAACGTTCAGCCTGCCCGTTGCTTGATGGCTTGAATGGTGCGCTAGTTTTGTGTTTGATGCCATTTCTCTGCATAAATATCTGAAATTCGTGAGATGAAAATTGTGGTCCGTTATCGCTCACTAGTACAACTGGCAATCCGTACCGAGCAAAACAATCTCTGAGGCATTCAACCGTTTTGTTTGCTGTTGTTGTCTTCATGGGAAAAACCTCTAGCCACTTCGAATGGGCATCTACGATAAGTAAAAACATGTGCTCAAACATTGGTCCAGCAAAATCGACATGAATTCTTTCCCATGCCGTACTGGGGTATTCCCAGTGGTGAACTTTCGCTTTCGCCGGATCTGCTTTGTGTCTAGCGCAATTTACACAATTTTTTGCCTTTTCTTCAATGGCCCTATCTATGTCTTTCCAATACACGAATGATCTGGCAATTGCTTTCATTTTCACAATACCCAGATGTCCCTGATGTAATTCCTCTAGCACATTTTTTTGGTATTTTCTTGGAACACAGACTCTTTGCCCATACATAATGCAACCATCTTGCAAGGTATATTCCGCTTCTCTCCCTCCTAAACTTTCACCCAATTTCAATTTCCTGAAAAGAGGTCCTAACTCTTCGTCAATTTGGGTTTCTCTAGCCAGGTCTCGAGCCTTGATTGGAAGGGTTTCAATTTGACTTAATTGGAACAAAGCAACATCATCTTTTATTATGAGATCTTCTGACCGTAAGGGTAAACGGGACAAACAATCGGCATTACCATGATCTGTAGTATGTCTATACATAATGTCAAATTCATAAGCTTTTAATATCAATGCATAATGTAGGAATCTCGTGGCTGTAAGAACAGGAAGTCCTTTTTTCGAACTGAACAGAGAAACCAACGGTTTATGGTCTGTTATTAAGGTAAATCTTCTGCCTGTCAAATACAGATAAAAATTTTTTACTGCCCACACTATAGAAAGAGCTTCTTTATCGATTTGAGAATATTTCTGTTCTGTTATAGTCAAAGTTTTTGATGCAAAAGCTATTGGTCTTTCAGTACCATCCTGTAATTTGTGCGATAGGACACAACCAATCCCAACTGGTGAAGCATCTGTTGCCAAGATAAGAGGCAATTTGGGATCATAGTGAACTAAAACTCTAGGTGAGCATATTTCAGATTTTATTTGCTGAAAAGCATCCTGACAAACCTTTGACCACTTAAATTTTACTCCCTTTTTAGTCAAATTATTTAAAGGATTTGCTATAGTTGCCAAATTTGGGCAGAATTTCCCATAAAAGTTTACCAACCCTAAAAAGCTTTTAACCTCTTGTACATCTTTAGGTACAGGAGCCTGAACGATAGCTGAAATTTTCTCATCTGTTTTATGAAGCCCATTTGCATCAATTTTATGTCCCAAAAAATTTATTTGATTCTGAAAAAAGTGACTTTTATTTAAATTTAGTTTCAGCCCATGTTGTTTACATTTTTGGAAAAATTTTTCAAGAGCTTTAAGATGTGACATGTCGTCAACCCCTGTTATCCTTGCATCGTCCATAAATACTTTGACCCCGTCCATGCCTTGGAATAAACCATCAACATAGCGCTGCCAAATTGCAGGCGCTCCGTTTAATCCGTACATGAGACGTTTACAAATAAAAAGTCCCTTATGTGTATTAATTGTAAGTAATTTCTGACTTTCCTCACTTACTTTCATTTGCAGATAAGCATGCTTGAAATCTAATTTGGAAAATCTTTTCCCCCCATTTAAACTAGCAAATATTTCCTCTAACTTTGGTAAGGGATGTTGAGGTACTACTAAATTTGGATTTAAACTGACAGAAAAATCTGCACACAAACGTATGCTCCCATCTGATTTCACCACTGGCACAACAGGTGTAGCCCATTCTGAGCTTTCCACTTTTTGAATTATTCCTTCTTTTTCTAACCTATCAATTTCCTTTTCTACTCTTGCTTTCAGAGCGAAAGGTACTGCCCTAAATCTACGAAATACTGGCTTAACCCCAGGTTTCAGTTCGAGTTTAACCTCATAGTTATTTATTTCCCCAAGTTCATCATTGAAAATTTCCTTATATTCATCTAAAAGTTTATCCAAACTCATTTTATTCGTAGTTTTTAACTTTTTAATGTTATGCCAGTCAATATGAATTTTATAAAGCCATTCACGGCCCAGAATGGTGTCTAAGTTTTCCTTTACAATGTATAAGTTCAGATTCTCAATTTGACCCTTATAGTCTACTTTTACTGTGACGTACCCCATGGGTATCAAAGAGTCACCTTTGTAAGTTTTGAAAATTATACTAGTAGGCTGAATTTGTTTGTTTGAAATTTTCCTAAAATTTCGCAAACTCATGACACTTACAGTTCCCCCCGTATCCAATTCCATGGAACAATTTTTTCCCTCAATTTTCAAATTTATCATTATAGGAGGTCGTTTCGGTTCTTCGCGCAATGTACGATCGTTTAACTTAAACAACTGAACTTGGTTTTGGTTTTGAGCTACATCCGCGAAATTTACTTGTTTCTGTTTTACATTTTTGGCATTCGCTTTCTTCGCTGCGAAACATGCCTTTTTTATGTGCCCGATTTTGGAACAAAAATTGCATTTAGCTGAAATAAATTTACATGTTTCTTTAGTATGATCTGTTCCTGTACACCGAGAACAAAATACAGATTTATTTTGTCTCTCAAAGAATTTCTGTTTATTAATTTGCTTATACGGTTTACTTTTCTTACTAATATGAAGTGCATTTATACCTGCAGTGCACCCCATTATGTCATTTGCCCCTTTAAATGCTTTTTCCATTGCTAGCGCTATTTGTAACGTTTTTTCTAGATCGATGTTATCCTCCTCGAATAACCTATCTAAAATTGTTTTATCTCTTAATCCGCTAACAAATACATCGCGCAGCATAACATTTAACATAGTATTATCATAGTCACAATTTATAGCCAGCGCTCTAAGCTCAGCAATATAAGTACTAATACTTTCCCCTTCATTCTGTTTTCTATTTAAAAATTTATGACGGGAAGGAATAATCAAGGGCTTTGGGGTCAAATGTTTCTTCAAAACATTTTTTAACTTATCTAAACTCTGATCAGAAGGAATGTCAGGAGCCAGCAAATTTTTTAATAATTGATACAACTTTGCACTGAGAGACGAAATAAATACATTCGCTCTCTTATCAGCAGGAACCTGCTGGATATCTAAATAGGTTTCAAACCTTTCAAAAAAACTGTCAAAATTTTCAGTTTCTTCGTTAAACTTTTCGAACTGGACTGAAATTTTCTGATTCGATACCTGTTCTTTATTTTGCAAGGCTTCAATCAATTCTTTATTCTGTTTCAATAATTCTATTATTTGCTGCTGCTCCATCTCAATTACTTCTGATTATTCAAGAAAAATAAACAAAACTTTTACCTTTTGCAGTCTTCGAGCGATGCTCTATCCATTATGATTTAAACCGAAAGCACTTTCGTTTTGAGACAAACCAAAACTCGTCGCCAAGATATTATATTTACTCATTTCAATGAATAATGTTTACGCGTGGGTGTTGCCTTTTCAGTTAAAACACATCTTGATGGATACTATTTAATTAGAATATTGATTACATCTTAAGTATACACTATTATTTACAAACTATATACAGGAACAAAATATCAACACAATCATATCGGCTCACACATAGCCTCGAACGCCGATTCCAAACCGAAACAGTCTTTACCGCGGTTACAGTTAATAAGAGTCCAGTCAGTACACTACACCGCGGTTACAGTCAATACACTACAGTTTACATTTAGGTCTGTTCACATTTGGGGTGTTTGATTATATTTGTATCTTTTTCTACATTTTGGGTCATTGTTTACATTTCCAGTGTTCGTGTTTACAATTAGGTTTTTATGTATATTTATGATCTTTGTTCATATTTGTAGTCTTTGTTTACAGTCATATTATTTGTTTACATTTATAAACTTTGTTTGGATTTACGTCTATGATTACATTTATATTCTTTGTTTAAATTTAGGTGTTTGTTTACATTTAGGGAGGGTCTTTGATTACTTGAAGGGTCTTTGTTTACATGTATAGTCTTTGTTTACATTTAGGTTTCTGTTTCAATTTAGGGTCTTTGTTTACATGTATATTCTTTGTTTACATTTAGGTTTCTGTTTCAATTTAGGGTCTTTGTTTTTATTTTGGGTTTTGTTTACAATTACAATCTTTGTTTACATTTAGGTGTTTTTCCACATTGGGATCTTTGTTTATATTTGTATCTTTGTCAACAGTTAGGTTCATTGTTTACATTTATAGTGTTTCTGTTTACATTTATGTATTTATTTATATTTAAGGTTTTTGTTTATTTTTGTAGTCTTTTTACATTTATATTCTTCGTTTACATTTATAGAATTTGTTTGCCTTTACGTCTCTGTTTACATTTATAATCTTTATTTACATTTAGGTCTTTGATTAAATTTAGTGTATTTGTTTACATTTAGGGATTGGGCATAATTAAAATCTTTGTTTACATTTAGTTTCTTTGTTTACATTCATATTCTTTGTTTAGGAGATATTTCTTATTCATTCAGGATCTTCGTATACATTTGTAGTCCTTGTTTACAATAATAGTCCTTGTTTAGATTTAGTGTCTTTGTTCATATTTAGGTCCTTGTGTACATGTAGATTCTTTGTTTAAATTTATAATTATTGTTTATATATACAGTAATTCTTTACATTTATGGTCATTGTTTAAACTTACGTTTTTTGTTTATTTTTAGGGTATTTCTTTGCATTGAAATGTTTTGTTTATATTTAGGACTTTGTTTACATTTAGGGCCTTTATTTACCTTCAGGAACATTGTTTACATTTAGTTCTGTTTAAATTAAGTGTCTTTGTTTACATTTAATGTCTAGGTTTACACTTAGAACTTTGTTTAGATATAGGATTTTGTTTACATTTATTGTCTTTGTTTACATTTAGGGTCTTTGTTTGCATTTATAATCATTGTTTATATTTAGGGTGTTTGTTTACATTTAGTTTCTCTGTTTACATTTAGAGTTTTCACATACATTAATAGTCCTTCTTTACATTAATAGTAATTGTTTACATTTGTGTCCTTATTTACATTTAGAATCTTGATATTTAGCTCCTTGTTTACATTTAGATTCTTTGTTTACATTTATAATCAATGTTGATATTTCCGGCAATTCTTTACTTTTATGGTCATTGTTTAAACTTATGCTCTTTGTTTAATTTTAGGGTCTTTGTTTGCATTTAAATTCTTTGTTTTTATTTAGGACTTTGTTTACATTTAGGTACTTATTTACATTTAGGGTCTTTGTTTACTTTCAGGATATTCGTTTACTTTTAGGTCTGTTTAAATTAAGTGTCTTTGTTTACATTTAATGTCTTGGTTTACATTTAGAACTTTGCTTACATTTAAGTTTTTGTTTACATTTATTGTCTTTGTTTACTTTTAGGGTCTTTGTTTGTATTTATAATCTCTGTTTACTTTTACAGTTTTGTTTACAATTACAACCTTTGTTATTGTTATATTCTTTGATTACAATTAGAGTCTTTGTTTACATTCATAGTCTGATTATATTTAGGGATTTGGTTTTAATTTATAGACTTTGTTTACACTTAGGTCTTTGTTTACATTTATGTATGTATTTACATGTATAGACTTTGCTTGGATTTAGGTCTTTGTTTCATTTAAGGTCATTCTTTACATTTATAATCATTGTTTATATTTAGGGTGTTTGTTTACATTTAGTTTCTCTGTTTACATTTAGGGTCTTCGTACACATTTATAGTCCTTGTTTACAATAATAGTCCTTGTTTACATTTCTGTGGTATTTACATTTAGAGTCTTTTTTCATATTTAGGTCCTTGTTTACATTTAGATTCTTTCTTTAGATTTATAATCATTAATGTTAGTAATGTTTGTATTTAGGGCACTTCTTTACATTTATGGTCATTGTTTAAATTTATGTTTTTTGTTTATTTTTAGGCTCTTATTTTCCATTTATAATCTTTGTTTATATTTAGGACTTTGTTTACATTTAGGTCCTTATTTTCATTTATTGTCTTTGTTTACCTTGAGGATCTTCGTTTACATTTTTTTCTGTTCAAATTAAGTGTCTTTTTTACATTTAATGTCTTGGTGTACATTTAGACCTTTGTTTAAACTTAGGCTTTTGTTTACATTTATTGTCTTTGTTTACTTTTATGGTGTTTGTTTGCCTTTACAATCTTTGTTTATATTTATAAGCTTTGTTTAGATTTATAGGCTTTGTTTACATTTAAAATTTTGTTTACAATTAAAATCCTTGTTTAAATTTTGGTTCATTGTTTACATTCATAGTCTTTTTTTACATTTAGGTCTGTTCACATTTGAGGTCTTTGTTTATATTTGTATCCTTTTCTACATTTTGGGTCATTGTTTACATTTCTAGTCTTCGTGTTTAGAATTAGGCTTTTATTTATATTTATGGTCTTTGTTTATATTCATATTCTTTGTTTACATCTATAAACTTTGTTTGCATTTACACCTATGTTTACATTTATAGTCTTTGTTTAAATTTAGGTCTTTGTTTACATTTAGGGAGGGTGTTTGTTTACATGAAGGGTCTTTGTTTACATTTAAAGTCTTTGTTTACATTTAGGTTTCTTGTTCAATTTAGGGTCTTTGTTTCAATTTAGGGTTTTGTTTCAATTACAATCTTTGTTTACATTTAGGTCTTTTTTCACTTAGGGATCTTTGTTTATATTTGTATCTTTGTCAACAGTTAGGGTCACTGGTTACATTTATAGTCTGTGTTTACATTTAGGTATTTATTTATGTTTAAGATCTTTGTTTATATTTCTAGTGTTTGTTTACTTTTATATTATTTGTTTACATTTATAGACTTTGTTTGCATTTACGTCTATGTTTATATTTGTATTTAGTTCTTTGTTTACATTTAGGGAGTGTCTTATGTTACAGGAAGAGTCTCTGTTTACACTTATAGTCTTTATAGGTCTTTGACTAAATTTAGTGTCTTTGTTTACATTTAGGGTTTGTGCATAATTAAAATCTTTGTTTACATTTAGGGTCTTTGTTTACATTCATATTCTTTGTTTACATTTAGGTCTTTGTTCGCATTTGGGGTCTTTGATTATATTTGTACATTTGTCTACATTTAGGTTCATTGTTTACATTTATAGCGTTTGTGTTTACATTTAGGCACTTAATTAAATTTGTGGTCTTTGTTTACATTTATAGTCTTTGTTTACATTTAGGACTTTGTTTACATTTAGGGAGGGTCTTTGGTTTCATGAAGTTTATGAACTTCATAAAAATAATGTTCCCCTCAGACCTATTGTTTCGAATATTGGTGCTGCTGCTTATCCCCTCTCTTAATTTTTAGCTTCTATTTTTTCTCCTTTATGTAGCACTAGTAGTCATACTATAAAAAATTCCTATGATTTTGTTAAGAAGTTAAATAAATCTGAATCCTTTAATTTGCTCAATGTTATCTCTTTATGTGAAGTCTTTATTTATTAATGTGCCCACTGAAGTTGCGCTTAATTGTTTAGAAAAAAGGTTACGCGAATTTCATTATTCTGACATTGAAATCAAAGAATTTGTTAATCTAACTAAACTCTGTGTTTCCCAAACTACTTTTGAATTTAATAACAAATTTTATAAACAGTGTGATGGTTTAAGTATGGGTAATCCTTTATCTCCTATTCTTGCCGATATCTATATGCATTATTTTGAGGAAAAATTATTAAAGATGTTAAATTTAAAATGCTGGTTACGTTACGTAGATGACACTTTCAGTCTTGTTGAAAATCCGTTTGATGTTTCTGCCATTCTTAATATTGCTAATGCTATTGATCCCCATATTCAGTTTACCTTCGAGTTAGAAAATTGCAATCAACTGCCATTTCTTGATGTTTTATTTACTAGATGCGATTCCTCTTTTAAAACCTCTGTGTACAGGAGACCTTTCTCTGTTCCTAACCCTCCCCATGCTCTCTCTAATCATCCGGCTAAACAAAAAATTGGCACCTTTTATACTTACGTGTATCTTGCCCTTAAAATTTGTTCTGATACTTCTTCTCTTAAAGAAGAACTCAATTATTTAAAGTCTGTTGCTATTAAAAGAAGTTTTAGACCCTCTATAATTGATAAAGCTCTCAAAAAGTTAAGTAGGCCAACTTATAATTCTACTCTTTCCATTGATGATAAAATTAAACCTGATAAACTTGTTGTCTTGCCTTTTTATCCCCCCTTATGTTTTAAATTAGCCAAAGTTTTGAAGCGTTTCAATTTTCACGTTATTTTTAAACCTGTCAATAAATTCCAGTTCCCTTCAACTAAATCCCCTGTTCCCGAGCTTCATAAGTGGGGTATCTATAATGTCCCTTGTAATAATTGTGATTTATCTTATATTGGTTAAACAAAAAGAAATCTTGAATCCCGTTTACGGGAACATTCTCAGTATGTTGTTAATCAAGAAATTTCTAAATCTTCTATTGCGAAATTTCTAAATCTTCTATTGGAATTTGATCATAGTTTTAATTTTAAGAGTGCCAAAATTATGTTTCATGTCAAACGCGTTTCCGAACTGGATTTTTTTTTTGAAAATTTAGCTATTTAACTTAATCGTGATAAAATTGTCAATGTAAAATCTGATTCCACTTTGCTGTCTACAGCCTGGAAAAATTTGTTTAATTTAATTAAATAATTTCCTTCATTATGTTTATCACATAATAATAGTTATAATAAATTAATTCTAATGAAAAAAATAATTAATAAATAACTGAATTTTATTAAATTTACTTATTAGTATAATATTAATTAAATAAATAAAACAAAAAATTTAATTGATTATTCTTTCCCTCCTTCTTTTTTTTGTGTGTTTGTGTTACTCTCTGATTGGTCCTGCATGATGCTTCCTATTGGTTGTTTGTGTTGCTCCTTCCCCTCTGGATTTTGCCCTGCTTCAGTCTTGCTTTTGCCTCCAAGGCAGTAGCACGTGTTCTTTTGCACCTGCTGAAAAAAGTCTACGTCCTTTCGAAACCGATTGTAATTGTAATCTGGCTTAAAATTTATGGTGTGTAAAGAAGTTTTAAAATCTATATACAGTTGTAGTCGTTATTTATTTTCATAGTCTGTGTTTAAATTAGGTTCCATCATTATATTTAGGGTCTTTGTTTGTATTATATTGAGTTCCATATTTATATTTTGGGCATTTGTTTACTTTTACAGTCTTTGATTTTTTTTGTTTAGGTCCTTATTTACATTTAGGATCTTTGTTTACGTTTATAGTCTTTGCTTACATTTGTAGTCTTTGTTTACGTTTATAGTCTTTGTTTACATTTGTAGTCTTTGTTTACATTTATGTCCTTTTAAATTAACGGTGTTTGTTTACATTTAAAGTGTTGGTTTACACTTAGGTCTTTGTTTGCATTTAGGCCTTTGTTTATAATTACCGTCTTGATTTACATTTAGGCCTTTGTTTATAATTGCCGTCTTTATTTACATTTAGGGTTTTTGTTTACATTCAGGTCGTTATTTAAATTTATAGTCATTGTTTACTTTTAGGGTCTTTGTTTGCATTTATAATATTTTTTTTTTTTTTTAGGTCTTTGTTTACATTTAGGCTTTTGTTTACATTTATAGTCTTTCTTTACATTTAGGTCTGTATACATTTATAGTTATTGTTTCCATTTAGGTCCTTTGTTTACATTTATAGTGTTGGTTTACATTTAAAACTATTTATTTGTCTTTGTTTACGTTTAGAGTTTTATTTACATTTAGGTGTTTTATTTATATTTATGGACTTCTTTTACATTTACAGTCTTTTTTTTTGTATTTAGGTCTTAATTTATATTTGTAGTTTTTGTTTACATTTATAGTCTTCGTTTACATTCAGAGTCTTTGTTTAAATTTAGGGTCTTTGTTTGCATTTATAGTCTTTGTTTGCATTTAGGTCTTTATTTACATATAGGTTCTTTGTTTACGATTAGGTTTGTTGTTTACATTTACGTCTTTGTTTAAACTTATAGTCTTTGGTTACATTTTGCGTCTGTTTTTCATTTATAATCTTTGATTATATTTAGGGTCTTTGTTCACATTTAGGTGTTTGTCTACATTTATGGCCTTTGTTTAAACTTATAGTCCTGTTTTACATTTCCGACTTTGTTTACAATTAGTTCCTTATTTACATTTATATATTTTGTTCACATTTGGGTTTTTATTTACATTTATAGTCTTTGTTCCGATTTTGCTCTTTGTTTACACTTATAATCATAGTTCATATTTTCGGCACTTGTTTTCATTTAGGTTGTTTATTTGCATTTATAGTCTTTATTTATATTTATGGTCTTATTTTAAATTAGGTTCCACCATTATATTTAGGGTCTTTGTTTACATTTACAGTATTGGTTATACTAAATTATACTAAGTTCCATATTTATATTTTGGGCCTTTGTTTACTTTTATAGTCTTTGTTTTTAATTTCGGCCCTTCTTTACATTTAGGATGTTTGTTTACGTTTATAGTCTTTGTTTACATTTAGGGTCTTTGTTTACATTTAGGTTCTTTAAAACCCGAAAAAACTACTACGTCATAAACGCCAAAAGAAAATTTTTCAACTACCGAATATCTTAAAAATTTTGCAGTCTCCCTTTCCTCCCCATGCGCGTTCATGTCACCCACCTAACCAAAAAATGACTGCTTTCTATACTTTTGTAAACCATGCCCTTAATATTTGTTCAAATCCTATTTTATTAAAATCTGAAATTAAATACCTGAAAGCCATTGCAATTGACAGAGGTTATGACCCTTCCATTATACACAAAGCCGTCCAAAAATTACAACTCCCTCGTATTTCGTCTACTAAATCAGTCTCTTCTAATATCAGTATTGTTTTACCCTATTTTCCTAAATCCAGTCAAACCATAGCTAAAATTCTCAAACAATATGATTTTAAAATAATATTTTCGCCTTCCAATAAACTCACCTTTTTTCAGTTAAAAGATCCCATTGATATGCATAATTCTTGGGGCATTTATAATATTTCATGTCAGTGCGGTTTATCATATATTGGCTAAACTAAACGCAGTCTTAAATTTCGTCTAAAAGAACATATGAATTACGTCCGCAAACAATATACCAATAAATAAGCTATTTCTAAACATTGCTGGGAGGAAAATCGTAATTTTAAATTTAATTCAGCTAAAATAATTTGCAGACCCAAATCCATTCATGAACTCGATTTCTTTGAAGCTTTTCATATTTATAAAAATTTTAAAAACCTTGTAAATTGTGATTTCTCTGTTCCCTATTTGTCTGATTGTTGGAAATTTTACATTCAGTCCACATTTTCTTAATTTTTCTAAAGTTTACATCGCTAAAATTCCTAAATTCCTATTGGCCACACACTCCACTTTTCCCGTAATCCTATTGGTTGAACTAAATTCGGTCCCTCTCCTATATATACGAGCACTTCTCCAGTTTCATAATTCTTTTTGCACTGAAGACGGTACGCTTAAGGCTACCGAAACAGCTGTATGCATCGCAAACATTTTTCTTTTGGCGTTTATGACGTAGTAGTTTTTTCGGGTTTTAATATTCCAACGCCAAGTCTCCTGTTATTATTTAGGGTCTTTGTTTACATTTAAAGTGTTGGTTTACACTTAGGTCTTTGTTTGCATTTAGGCCTTTGCTTATATTTGCAGTCTTTATTCACATTTAGGTCGTTATTTAAATTTATAGTATTCGCTTACATTTAGGGTCTTTGTTTACATTTATAGTCTTTGCTTACTTTTATGGTCTTTGTTTCCATTTATAGTTTTTGTTACATTTTGGTCCTTGTTTAAATTTGTAGTCTGATTATATTTATGGTCTTTGTTTGAATTTATAATTTTTGTTTACATTTAGGTCTTTGTTTTTATTTAGGTCTTTGTTTACATTTATATTCTTCGTTTAAATTTAGGGTTTTTACAATGATAGTCTTTGTTTACATTTTCTTTCTTTGTTTATATTTATAGTCTTTATTTACATTTAGGTTTACTCTTCATATTTGTAGTCTTCTTTTACATTTATAGTTTTTTGTTTGCATGCGGGTCTTAAATTCAAATTGCATTCTTTGTTTACATTTATAGTCTTTGTTTACTTTTATAATCCTTGGTTACATTTAGGGTCTTTGTTTACTTTGTTAACTTAAGTTATTAAGTTTCTTTCTGTAAAGGAACAATACATTTGTTAACATAGTAATATACCTTAAAACTATAAGAAAATGTATAAAAAATCTGTACAATTCTATTTTTTCATTTCTCAAAACTGTTTTTTTTAGAATTGTACATTTGAAAATCATTGTTGATGTTATTAGTAAAGTAGATTTTTTTTTTTTTTAATGCTGTTAAAATTTTGGGAGCTGGTTGAATCAAAACTTGTTTCGAGAACACTGACAAAAAAAAAAAAAAAAAAAAAAAAATCGTTTTATATTACAGAAGATTTTTCGCTGCAAACTTGCCAAAAATTATCTGTATACTGTTGCAAAATACATTGAGAGACGTTTTCCGTAACAGAGCACTAAAGAAAACATTTTTACGCAGCAGTTTTTTTCATAAGGAACAATGTGGAAAATCTTGCTTTAAATACAATTCTCCAGGTGCACCAGCCATGATTGAACCAAGGTGACTCGCGTAATAAAAGACGCTGTTGATTCTTAACCAAGGGTTCCCACCAGCGGCCGAGCAGTTCTACGCTCAAAGCAGGTAGACTAGACGTGAGGTTCCGGGTTCAATCCCAGGTCGCGCTCGTCTGCCTAGCCGTTCGAAGTTTCCCGTGGTTTTCTCCGGAACTTGCGTAAATACAGGTTAGAAGCCCTTAGGAGCTCCTCCGGCAGCAAAAATTCTTAAAATATGGCAAATATGGCTACAGCAAGAATAACAACAACAATCATAATAATAGAATAATAGACTATTTGAAATTTTAATAATATAGCACTTCAAGGTAATGTTGTCAATTTGTAAGGAGTTGTTTATTTTACAATTACCTTTAATTTTGAAAAATGGTGCTTTATACATATAATAGCCAATTAGACAAACATACAATTAGACAATAATTAAAATAAAAATTTAGTAATTGGTATTGAATGTAAACATCCTTACAAATGAGCAACATTGCTTCAATGTAATTTATCCTATTGAAATTTCGGCAAAATATACCATAAAGTAAATACTAAGATCTTTAAGGGAAATTATCATCAATTATGATATAAGTATAGCTAGATGTAATTAGTCTCCCCCCCCCTCCTCCTCCCCACACATACACACACCATAGATGCCAACATTTTATTTTTTCCGGAGTATTTTTAGCCCTGCCTTTCTTTCAAATCACTTATATTTTAAGGATAAATTTTCCTAATTTTATCGAAGTTATATATTGGAGAAATTTTTTCTATAATGTGGTGCGAAATGAAGGCGGAGATAAAAATACTCCGGAATAAATTAAAATATTGGCATCTATGACACTCAATAGATTTTGTACATATACCCTAAAAAAAAAAAAAAATAATAATAATAATAAAAATCGAAAACATTTACAGTTAGAAACACATAAATTAAGTCTTAAAATATAGATAAAATTTATACGCTATGAATATGCCTTATATAAATATTAAGTAATTAAAAAAATAAAAAATCAATTAAAAATAACAACACATAACTAATATTTTGAGAGAAATTTTTTAACACTCCGTCGGGCGCGCTTCAAATATTACACCATCGGGCGCACTGTATCTGCCAGATATAATTCGCGATTTGAAGTTATTCGTAAATTTAATGAGATTTAAACAAATTTTATTTTTGTTTTTGGTATGAGAATCCCCCTTATCTACATCTGGACCTTGATTCTCATTTTTTTTTTTTTTTTTTTTTTTTTTTACTTTATTTAAATAAATAAATAAATAAATAAAAAATACAATGAAAATATTAAAATACAATACAGAGAATTACAAGCGCAAAATGAAATGAAAAATAATACTTAGTATCAATTTCATGAGCACCTCTTTCTTGCATAATGTTCAATTTCAGATTCAAGGGACAGTCTCCAAAAAGGTGCGTCGTCTCAAATGGGTTAAATTAATCCAGTCATTTGTCGAAGTAATTTACTAGTACAGTTCCAGACATTCCACAAACTCATCCTCATTGTCCTGTCATTACCAATAAGCTACAGAATCTCAACAAGTATGGAATTTTATAAAATCAATGTGCAATTTCTCCTAAATAGAAAAAACGCAAACTCTCCCATTTTACTAAGAGAGATTGTGCAGCCTTTTATTCAATAATTATTTGCTTTTACAGAGAATCGTGGTGCTCGTACTACTAGTCTCTTTATTAGTTCATTTTCTTAACATTATTCTTTTTATTTTAAGAATTTTCTATGCCTTTTTTTATTAAAAAATAGCATTTGATAATCATGAAAATTTGTGTATATACGCGCCCCTATTTCTGCAGGGACAACAAAGGTAATTGTCCAGCTCCTACTATAATTTATAGAGGCTCCGAATTTACAACAGTATATTATTATTATACTTTGTAAAATTGCACAATACTTTCATTTCCAGAAAAGACCAATTATTTTTTATAAATATTTCCAAAATATAGGATTGGTTAATTATATTCTGCAAAATTTCTTTTACTGTTATCCAGACTCTCTTAATTTCTATAAATCACATTACTGATATTCTTAAGTTCAGTAGTCAGACAAATCACTGAAAAATTGTTCATGACTGCTGAATTATTTTGACTCTGCATCTCAAATTTGAACAAAAAATAAATGAATAGATAAAAATAAATAAATAAAAGTTTTTTGCTTACGACGCCGACGATAGGAATCATTATTTTTTCTTTCCAGTATTATTATTTATATAACACAATTTCCTTGATAGTCAGCCACAGAAAACTACTGCAAACAACTACTAAATAATAATTAAAAAAAAAAAAAAAAAAAAAAAAAAAAGCTGCAATATTTTAACGTTTTGGTTACGAGTGTTTTTTAACAGAAATCTTTTAAAAATTTTCATAACTGCCTTCACTAATTAGACAAAATAAAAAAATTTACTCAGTTAGGATGGCGTTAAAAGCAAAAAGAAAAGCGTAATATTTGCAGCTGTGAAAAAATGATATGCAAAACAGAGATTACCCTAATTTTTATTCATATGTTTTAATTAAATAGAAAAAGGTTTAACACTGATACAATATTCAAGATACTGGTACTTATTTTTCAGTTTTGCAGCAAACGTTTCATGTTATAAATAAAATGCGAATAAAATTTAGAATTATTTTATTTCAGAAGAAATCGATATTATTATCATTATTATTATTATTATTATTATTATTATTATTTAAGTATTATTCATTATAATTGTAATTCTAGACTCAACTGGATTTACATCCAATTAATCTCTTCTGTACAATTTGTGAAATATGTTGTTAAACTATCGCTTTATTTACTCCGAGACTGTTAAGTATGTTTAGCATGCTTATAATGACTAGTAATTCTCGATAAAAACTATTTTTAATAAAAGAAAACACAACATCAATTCAATACACGCCTATGTTCATTCTGGTAGTTAATTATCCATGTTGATTAATATGCGTTAAGGAGACTGTACGCTCATTGCATAATCATCTAACACTTTTTACCCGGTGTATTGACATTGAGCAGCACACACTTGCAGTACAACAAGCATGTGCTGATTTACTTGAATCGTAAGCAAAAATTCGTTTGAGGCGCTCCTTATTTGAAACTAGATTTTCATTTTCATGCTCTACTTTAAAATTTATTGGTGTAAATCTCAACAAATTGTTTATAATTACGATTAAACACGAAGAAAATTAATCTTAAAAAGTTTAAAGTTTGAAAAATGGACAAGACTATTTCGAAATAAATTTAAAAAGTCGTTAGCTGTGTAAATACTAGACTGCACAACCTCCATCATTATCTGTCTGCGACATGAACTAGCTTCTCCAGCTATATGGTCACGTGATATGTGTTTTAATTTTTTAAGTCTTTAGATTTACACATGACTGGAAAGTTTAAACATCATTGATTAATTATTAAAAAAAAAAAAAAAAAGTTCTTTTATGAGAAACCATGTTGAAGGGGAAAATATTTTGTTTCAATTCTTACAAAAATAAGTGCTTTTATATGGAAGAACCTTCATCAAGACCAGATCACGTGACATACGGCGGACCGCAAAGGATGAAGTTATAAATTATTGGTGATTACTGAATAAAAAATCCGCCATATCTGGTAACACTGATAATGTCTATAGTTCGTATGAACCCGCCCTTTTATAAGGATATATAATAAAATTTTACTTAAAATCATAATCTTATTTCATGAGATAAATTGATATGAAATTTTATTGGTGCCGAAAAATTAGGACCGTGCGAATCCTGTGATAGTACTAACATTTTCAAATCACCATTATTTTCATACAGAAGTCTTTATCACATTTTTAATGTGTTGCGATTAAATAAGACACAGTTTATTATATAAAATAATGTATAGCCAAAGAGGCTTAAATTTCTTATCCCTGAAATTACATAGCCGCCAACATTTTAATTTATTTCGGAGTTTTTTTAGTCCCGCCTTTATTTCATAATATTCCTCAATCTTATGATGTAATAACCAATTTGAGTTCCTCATTCTTTAAATTGTGCATAAAAGCGAGAATTCGGATTTCAAAATCAATTAACATAGTTTTTAAACTGCTTGAGATAAATCAATATTAAATTTAAATTTCACTTTACAATAGTATAACACAACAGTATACACGCAATAATATTTCATTTTAATATGTGTTTGTTATTTGTAAATCTAAATAAAATTTCTATACTTTTGAAAAGTAAATCTATGTCAATGTATCAAATAAATCTGATAAATATATTTTTTTAAATATAATTTTATTTAAGGAAATTATATCGATACAATTTTACAAAGTAATTATCAATATTTCATGTTAGCAAAATATTACGTGATTTTTAAACGTTCCACAAAAACTTATAATCTCTAAAAATAGCCGACTTTTTTGCTCCTTGGTTCATTCGACCGGCAGCCCGGCCATTTTCAGGGAACTGCCGTGTTTTACCTCTTCCCTCTTCGCTCTTTCACTTTCCTTCAATATTCAGAGCTGCCAACCTAATCCGGAAAATTTTTGGTACCGCCCATTTTTCTACACCACTTAATTTTTAGAGTAATTCTCTTCAAATATATTTACGATGAATTAAGAAAACAAATACTCTAAAAATTAAGTGGTGTAGAAAAATGGGCGGTACTAACAGTTTGCCAGATTAGGTTGGCAGCTCTTAATATTGCGCGCCATCTGTCATCTGGGTTTTCATTGGCTTGTTTATCTTTGCAGCTCTTTTCGTTGGCCATTATCTCTATAGTTTCGCGCATCATTGAGTAGTTGTAATTATTAAAATTAGCAAGTTTTTAACATTTTGGAAGTCTATTTTTTATGTTTTGTTCTTGATTGGTTTAAGTTAGTGCGGTAGTTGTTTTTTCGTACTTAATATCATTTTTGTGTTCGTTTATTCTATTCTTGTTTTTTTCTTTTGGTCATGCCTATATAGTAGCCAGAAGTATTATTTTCAGTTTTAAATTCTATTTGAGAGATACCTGCTGTTTCTAGTGGATTAATTTGGTCTTTATCATTGCGGATTCGTTGAAAAATATTTTCATTTGGTTTAATTGGTACATTTATATTTAGGTTGGCTGCTTCGTTTTTTATTTTAATTGTCGTACCTTTGTTATATGTAATCGCTGTGGTAATTTTTTTATTGTTTTTTTGAGCATCGTTTATTTTATTCAGGTTTTTAAGTCGTTTTTTGAAAATTTTATTTATTAATTTTCTATTGTAACCAGCCCTTTCCGACATTTCATTCATTTCGTTTTTCAGTAAGGTTTCATTGGAACAAATTGTTATTGCACTGTTCATTTAGGATTGTATGGTGCTTATTTTATATTATATGGAGTTTTATTTCTATTATTTATTATTTCATTATTATTATTTGGTTTTCTGTAAACAGTGGTTTCAATTGATTCGTTATTTTTAAAAATTGTTACATCTAAGTATGTTTAATTTGGGTATTTTATTCAAATTCATAAGTGAATTGAATGTTTCTATCAATTTGGTTTATTGCATTTAACAGTTTTTCAGGTTTGTATTTACTATCTATAATTGCGAAGACGTCGTCGAAGTATAGAACCCGAAACTTTATTTCTTTATTATAAACTAGCGGGAAGGGCTGGAATTTTATAATATTTTTATTATAAAATAGCGGAAAGGGAAATACAATAGAAAATTAATTACAATAGAAAATTAATAAATAAAATCTACAAAAAATGACTTAAAAACCTAAATAAAATAAACGATACTCAAAATACCAATATGAAAATTCACCACAGCGATTCCATATAACAACGGTACATCAATTAAAATAAAAAAAAACGAAGCAGTGTGCTGCTATACTCGAATAGAAACGAATCTATTGTTAAAACCGCTTTCCGTTTGAAACTAGATTTTCTTTTTCATGCTGTGTTTTAAAATTTATTGGTGTGAATCTCAATAAATTGTTTATAATTACGATGCGGAAGCATAATTCTATTAATCCGTGGTTGGCGTTTAACGGTACTTATCGGCATATCCAGGGCCTGATTAAGGGGGAAGCTCGCTCTTTACACCTTATTTATACTTACACCGTTATTTTTTAACAAATACTTTCCTCCTATAATAAACAGAAAATTTTCATTAAAAATTATTTTAAAAGAATTCTGGTGTCTAATAACGGTGAGTAAATTGGATTGTTTTACACCGTTCATTTTTTATAAAAAATATTTCCTTGTCAAAGCGTGGAATTTCTATGACATGAAGTAAAAAATAATTGTAAAAATATTCCGGTATGAGCGAGCTTCCCCCTTAATCAGGCCCTGGGCATATCAATTGATCGCGCGGAATATCGTTAAAGGGATATATTGGCAGAGCAAACTCTTAAATATTGTTATCGGGATATTTAAAAAATATCGATACTTGGGGATATATTGATAAATAATCCAGCCCTATTAAACATGAAGAAAATTACTCTAAAAATTTTACAGTTATTAAAAGGGACAATACTAACAATATTTCGAAATAAATTTAAAAAGTTGGCAGCTATGTGAATAGATTGCACAACCTCGATCATTATCTGTCTACGACATGAACTAGCTTTCCCAGCTAAATGGTCACGTGATGCAGACCTGGAGACAGAGATGAGAATGAAAATTATGTTATTTTTGCATAAGAATGAAAGTAGTTTGGGTTTTTCTAATTTCTGTATATTCTACACATGTGTTTTAATTTAAGTCTTTAGGTTTTCACATGATTGGAAAATTTAAACGTCATTGATTAATTATAAAAGAAGTTCTTTTATGAGAAACCATTTTGAAGAGGAAAAATTTTTGTTTCAATTCTTACAAAAATAAGTGCTTTTACACGGAAGAATCTCCATCAAATCCAAATCACGTGACATACAGTGGACCGCAAAAGATGAAGGTATCAAATTACACACACATGTTGCGGACATTCACTATAATGATAAATACTATTGGTGGTATAATCTATTTATATAATCTCCAGTGCTGTCAGATCTGGCGGATTTTTTATTCAGTAATTCTCAATAATTTTAACCCTACAAAGCACCCAGTTCGGAACACCGACTTTAATCGCTCCTATAGCTATAAAAAACTATTAGTAGCGACATCTCTTGACATCTTGATAGAAGCTACTGACATTTAGCAATGTAGTAATACCAATCTTTACCTAAAGATGTCGTTCGTGTTTTTGTTATAGTGCACTCAGTGTGAAATTTGAATGAAAGTGATACGTTAGTCGTTTGTCTGAATTCAAAAATTAAAAAAGAATAGTTATTGAACAGTTTTGACCCAAAAAAAAAAAAAAAAAAAAAAAAAAAAAATACTGTGTGTTATAACGAAGTGCATATTTTGCAGAGGTAAGTTGTTTTCTTTATATTATAATAGTAAACGTATTTGTAAATCATATTTTTATGTATGTTCCACATACGGTACGTTGAGCTAAAAAGTTGATTTTTCCGTAAAATATGGTTTATTTTTATTTGTTTTCCCTATCTTCTGATCACTAATTTCAACCTATATATTTTTGTCGTACACTAAAAAAAAATTGAGCTTTGTAGGGTTAAAAAGCGGTCTTTGATATACACCATAGACTATCAATCTACGAAGTGATAAGGTAAACGTTATAATTAAAAATTATTGGTGATTACTGAATAAAAAATCCGCCAGATCTGGCAACACTGATAATGTCTATGGTTCGTATGAACCCGCCCTTTTATAAGAATTATATAATAAAATTTTACTGAAAATCATAAGCTTATTTCATGAGATAAATCGATATTAAATTTTATTGGTGACGAAAAATTAGTACTGTGCGAATCCTGTGTTAGTACTAAAATTTTCAAATCACCATTATTTTCATACAGAAGTCTTTATCACATTTTTAATGGGTTGCGATTAAATAAGATACAGTTTATTATAGAAAATATTGTATAGCAAAAGAGGCTTACATTTCTTATCCCTGATATTACATAGCTGCCAACATTTTAACTTATTTCGGAGTTTTTTTAGTCGCGCCTTTATTTCATAATATTCCTCAATCTTATGATGTAATAAACAATTTGGGTTCCTCATTCTTTAAATTGTGCATTAAAGCGAGAATTCGGATTTCAAAATCAATTAACATAGTTTTTAAACTGCTTGAAATAAATCAATATTAAATATAAATTGCACTTTACAATAGCATTAATATATGTTTGTTATTTATAAATCTAAATAAAATTTCTATGCTTTTGAAAAGTAAATCTATGTCAAAGTATCAAATAAATCTGACAAATATACTTTGAAAAATATCATTTTTTATGAAGGAAATTATATCGATACAATTTTACAAAGTAATTATCAATATTTCATGTTAGCATAATATCAAGGGATTTTTAAACGTTCCACAGAAACTCTATGATTAAGTTTCTTTCTGTAAAGAAACAATACATTCGTTAACATATTAACCCACTGCGCTCGGCATAATTTTCGTAAGACACGCCTTTTGGCGTTCCTTTAAAACGTCACACGTACAGTTTCCAACTTATTACCTTTTGGCTACCGAAAAATGGTAATAATTTGTTTTATTTTACATCATCATTAAATAAAATAAATCTTTCTGTTGAAATTTTCCGGTAGCCGAAAAGTAGCCTATAGTTACACGTTTTAGAAAAATAACATTTCATTTGCAGAGGAACAGCTTAAGGCGTGGCTCGATTTCTTAATATCCCCTCAGAAGGGACATAGAGCGATAAGGATTAATATACCTTAAAACTGTAAGAAAATGTTTATTAAATCTATAAAGTTCTATTTTTTTCATTTTTCAAAACAGTTTTTTTAAGATTTTATATTTGAAAATCATTGTTTGATGTCATTAGAAAAGCAGATTTTTTTTTTTTTTTTTTTTTAATGCTATTAAAAATTTGGGAGCTAGGTGAATCAAAATTTGTTTCTAAAACACTGGCCAAAAAAAAAAAAAAAAAAAAAAAAAAAAAATCCTGTTATATTACAGAAATATTCTCCCAGCAAACTTGCCAAAAAATATCTGTATAATATTGCAAAATACATTGAGAGGCATTTCCGTAACAGAACAATATAGAAAATATTTTTACGCAACAGTTTTTTTCATAGGGAACTCTGTGAAAAATCTCGCTTTAAATACAATTCTCCAGTTCTACAAGCCATGATTGAACCAAAGTTCCTCGCAAAGTAAAAGACGATGTTGCCTCTTAACGACCGGAAGCCTGAGCCAATGTTATTCTATGAGGAAATTTTCTTTACAAATAACTTATTAACTAATATATATTTTAAAATTCTGTTTTCACGTTCAGAAAATTCCCCACTGTTAAATTGACGGGCATTTTTTAAAAATGTATTTTTTTTTATTTTTAATATTTTATTTTGAAATTGCAAAATGAAAAATAATCACGTATTGAAAAATCGTATTTTGCAGCTTCTTAATAAATTATAAAAGAAAAATCAATAATAAAATAATTTTTTAAAAAAGTTCCGTCAATTTAACAGCTTGGAATTTTCAGAATGTGAAAACAGAATTCAAAAATATGTATCAGTTAATAAGTTATTTGTAAAAAATTTTTTCCCATAGAATAACGTTAGCTACGGTTTCCGGCGGCGGTGAGTGAAGAGGGCCCTTAACCGCGGGGTCCCACCAGCGGCCGAGCAGTTTGCGTTGAAAGCTTGCAGACGTGTGGGGTTCAATCCCAGGTCGCACTCGTCTGCCTAGCCGTACGAAGTTTTCCGTGGTTTTCTCCGAAACTTGCGTAAATACAGGTTAGGAGCCCCTCCGGCAGCAAAAAACCTTAATATTTGGCAACTATGACTACATCAAGAATAACAACAACAACAATAATAATAGGATAATGGGCTATTTCAATTTTAATAATATAGCACTTCACGGTAATGTTGCCAATTTGAAGGGTATTTTTTATTTCACAATTATCCTTAATTTTGAAGAATGCTGTTTTATATATATAATAGTCAAATAGACAAACATACAATTAGACAATAATTAAAATAAAAAATCAGTAATGGTTACTGAATAAGGAAATATAAAAATATAAAACTCCCTACAGCTGAGGAACAGTGCTTCACGGTAATTTATTCCATTGAAATTTCAGCAAATTATAGCATAAAGTAAGTATTAAGAACTTTAAGAGAAATTATCAGCAATTATGAAATAAGTATAACTAGATTAACTTAGCCCCCCCCCCCCCCACACACATTGATGCCAACATTTTAATTTATTCCGGAGTATTTTTAGCCCCGCCTTTCTTTCATACCACTTATTTTTTATGGATAAATTTTTCCTTATTTTATTGAAGTTATATATATATATATATATATATTGGAGAAATTTTTTTGTATAAATAAAGTGGTGCGAAATAAAGGCGGAGCTAAGATTACTCCGGAATAAATTAATATATTGGCATCTATGACACACAATAGATTGTGTACATATACCCTGAAAAAAAAAAAGTAATAATAATAATAAAAAAATCGAAAAATTTACAGTTAAAAACACTTAAATATAGATAAAATTTACACTCTATGAATATGCCTTATATAAATATTAAGTAGTAAAAAAAAAAAAAAAATAAATAAATAAATCAATTAAAAATAACAACACATAACTAATATTTTGAGAGAAATTATTTAACACTCCGTCGGACGCGCTTCAAATATTACACCGTCGGGCGCACTGTATCTGACAGATACAATTCGCGATTTGAAGTTATTCGTAAATTTAATGAGATTTAAACAAATTGTATTTTTGTTTTAGTACGAGTATCCCCCTTATCTACATCTGGACCTTACTTCTCATTTTTTAACTTTATTATAATAAAAACTACAATGAAAATATTAAAATACAATACAGTGAATTATAAGCACAAAATGAAATGAAAAATAATGCATAATATCAATTTGACGAGCATCTCTTTCTTGCATAATGTTCAATTTCAGGTTCTCGGGACAGTCTCCAAAAATATTGTCGTTTCAAACGGGTTAAATTAATCCAGTTACTTGTGAAAGTTATTTACTGGTACAGTTCTAGACATTCCACAAACTCATCATCATTGCCATTACCAATAAGTTACGGAATCTCAGCAAGTACAGAATTTTATAAAATCAATGTGCAATTTCTCCTAAATAGAAAAAACACAAACTCTCCCATTTTTGTAAGAGAGATTTTGCAGCCTTTTATTCAATAATTATTCGCATAAATTAGGATGGCATAAAAAAAAGCAAAAATTTTTCAGCTGTGAAAAAATGATATACAAAACAGAAATTACCCTGATCGTTCTTCATACGTTTTCATTAAACAGAAAAAAGTTTAACTCTGATACATTGTTTAAGATATTGATACTTATTATATTTTTCAGTTTTGCAGCAAACGTTTCATGCCATAATTAAAATACGAAAAAAATTTAGAATTATTTTATTTCAAAAGAAATAGATAGTATTATTATTATTATTATTTAAGTATTGTTCTTCATAATTGGAATTCTAGATTCAACTGGATTTTCATCCAATTAATCTCTTATGTACAATTTATGAAATATGTTATTAAACTATATCGCTTTATTTACTCCGAGGGTGTTAAGTACGTATAGCATGCTTACGATAACTAGTAATTTTCGATAAAAACTATTTTTAATAACAGAAAACACAATATCAATCCAATACACGTTTATGTTCATTCTGGTAATTAATTATCCATGTTGATTAACGAGACTGCATGCATATTGTATAATCATAGCCCCCTAAACTAGATGCCTTCCGCGTGGCTGGTAAACTTGGCAATAGTTCAAGCGGTAGACAGCACCACCTGGCACAAATTGCGTTTTTTTTTTCAACTGTCACCAAAAATTTTAAGAAGTGATATATGATATATATAATCGACGTTTCTTCGATTCTATTCGCCTTCTGTGTATATCAAATCCCAGTTAAAAATTTTTTTAGGGGGGTTTGAATAAAAAAGTAGCGCAATCTGTACCAGGTGGCACTGTCTACCGCCAAGTTTCCGAGCCACGCAAAAGGCATCTAGTTTAACCCTTACCCGTGCACTGGTAATATATTTACCACTTACTATATGGTTCCAGCTGCAAAAACTCATCCCGGAAATTTTTTAAGGCAAATTTTCGTTTATAAGTTAGCAGAAAAGGACGTTTTTTCAAACTGAAAATTAAAATTTTTTTTTTTAATTTAATCCTGTTTGCTAATTCCGGTGACAGTGTAATTTAAATCATCAGAACTACATTGCACCATAAAGGGTTAAGAGGCTATGGTATAATCATCTAACACTTTTTATCCGGTGTAATGACATTGAGCAGCACACAACTTGCAATACAACAAGCGTGTGCTGTTTTACTCGAATAGACACGAACTATTTTTAAAAGCTGCTTCTTTTTTGAAACTAGATTTTCTTTTTCATGCTGTATTTTAAAATTTATTGGTGTAAATCTCAATAAATTGTATATAATTACGATTAAACATGCAGAAAATTACTCTTAAAAACTTTACAGTTTGAAAAAGGGACAAGACTAACAATATTTCGAAATAAGAGAGGCAAACTATTGTAACAATCGTAGCTATCGTACATCACAAGTCGGATCGTACACTCCGCAGCAAAAGTATCCGAACACTAGCAATAATCCCTGTCTAAAAAAAGTACACTTAATACTGCTTTGTTAAATACATCCTTGTCGAATCATGTTCTTAAACAGACTAAGAACATGACTCAACAAGGATTTATTTAACAAAGCAGTATTACGTGTACTTTTTTAAGACAGGGATTATTGCTACTGCTCAGATACTTTTGCTACGGAGTGTACGATCTGACTTGTGATCTACGATAGCTGCGATTGTTACAATAATATGCCTCCCTAAATTAAAAAAGTTGGCAGCTGTGTAAATAGATCACGCAACCTCCAACATTATCTGTCTGCGACATGAACTAGCTTCCCCAGTTTAATGGTCACGTGATGCAGACGAGAGAGAGACTTTCTAATTTCTGTATTCTACACTTGTGTTTTAATTTAAGTCTTTAGATTTACACATGATTGAGTTTTAACGTCACTAATTAATTATAAAAAAAAAGTTCATTTATGAGAAACTGTTTTGAAGGGGAAAACTTTTTGTTTCAATTCTTACAAAAATAAGTGATAAAATATGGAAGAATAAAAATATGGAAGAATCTACATCAAGTCCAGATCACATGACATACGGCGGACCGCGAAGGATGAAGGTATCAAATTACACACTCATGTTGCGGACGTTCACTATAACATACTTGCCAACATCCTAATTAATATTCCGTAGTGTTGTTGGTCCCGTTCTTTTTTACACACCAATAAATTTTTAGAGAAATATTCTCCACATGCAATTCCGATTAAATAAGAAGAAAAATACTCTAAAAAGATACTGGTGTGAAAAAGAAGGCAGGGCTGACAATACTACGGAATATTAATTAGTATGTTGGCAAGTATGCTATAATGATAAATACTATTCGTGGTACTGTCTATGTATATAATGTACAGTGCTGTCAGATCTGGCGGATTTTTTATTCAATAATCTCCAATAATTTTAAAAAGTGGTATTTGATATGCATAATAGACTATAAATCTTCGAAGTGATAAGGCAAAGTTTATAATTAAAATTTGTTGATGATTGTTTGAATTCTTACAAAAATAAGTGCTTTTTTATGGAAAAATCTCCATCAAGACCAGATCACGTGACATACGGCGGACCGTAAAGGATGAAGGTATCAGATTACACACTCATGTTGCAAACATTCACTATAATGGTAAATTCTATATGTGGTATAGTCTACCTGTATAATGTCCAGTGTTGCAAGATCTGGCGGATTTTTTATTCAATAATCCCCAATAATTTTGAAAAGTGACATTTGATATAAATAATAGACTATCAATCTTCGAAGTGATAAGGCAAACGTTATAAATAAAAATTATTGTTGATTACTGAATAAAAATTTCGCCAGAACTGACAACACTGATAATGTCTATGGTTCGTATAGACCCGCCCTTGTATAAGGATATACAATAAAATTTTACTTAACACTTTCACGACCGCATGCTTTTGTCTTTTTGAAAGTAAGGTCCGCCTATAGGCGTTATTCTCACAAGTTACAATATTTCAGACCCAAAATTTTTGTATTCATATTTATATTACAAAAGGCCATGCATTATAATTATATTTTTTCTTATGAAACTATTTGTATATATTTCATTGTAAAAATATGAATATTGGGTATATACTTAAGAAATAAATAATATACAAATTGCGAAAGAAACACCCACCGGAGGAATTACAAATTTTCAAATGACGTGAATCTACGTCAGCGGTCACGAAAGTGTTAAAATCATAAGCTTATTTTATGAGATAAATTTATATGAAATTTTATTGGTGACAAAAAATTAAGACCGTGCGAATCCTGTGTTAGTACTAAAATTTTCAAATCCCCATTATTTTCGTATAGAAGTCTTCATCACATTCTTAATGTGTTGTGGTTAAATAAGACACAGTTTATTATATAAAATAATGTATAGCCAAAGACGCTTAAATTTCTTATCCCTGAAATTACATAGCTGTCAACATTTTAATTTATTTCGAAATATTTTTAGCCCCGCCTTTATTTCATAATATTCCGCAATCTTATGATGTAATAACCAATTTGGGTTCCTCATTCTTCAAATTGTGCATAAAAGTGAGAATTCGGATTTCAAATACAATTATCATAGTTTTTAAACAGCTTGAAATGATATTAAATATAAATTTCACTTTACAATAGCTTTAATATATGTTTGTTATTTGTAAATCTAAATAAAATTTCTATACTTTTGAAAAGTAAATCTATGTCAATGTATCAAATAAATCTGATAAATATATTTTTAAAAGTATAATTTTTTATTAAGGAAATTATATCGATACAATTTTGCAAAGTATTTATCAATATTTTATTGTTAGCATAATATTACGTGATTTATAAACGTTCCACAGAAACTCCATGATTAAGTTCCTTTCTGTAAAGAAACAATACAGTCGTTAATATATTAATATACATTAAAACTATCAGAAAATGTATAGTAAATTTATAAAATTCTATCTTTTCATTTTGCAAAACAGTTTTTTTTTTTAGGATTTTGTATTTGAAAATCATTGTTTGATGTCATTAGTAAAGCAGGGTTTTTTTTTTTTTTTTTTTTTTTTTTCTGTTAAAAATTTGGGAGCTGGTTGAACCAAAACTTGTTTCTACAAAATTGTAAAAAAAGAAAAAAAAAAAAAAATCCTGTTGTATTACAGAAAATTTCTCGCAGCAAACTTGCCAAACAATATCTGTATATTATTGCAAAATACATTGAGAGACATTTTCCGTAACAGAACAATATAGAAAATATTTTTACACAACAGTTTTTTTCACAGGGAGCACTGTGAAAAATCTTGCTTTAAATACATTTCTCCAGTTCTACCAGCCATGATTGAACCAAGGTGCCTTGCATAGTAAAAGGACCCTCTTCACTTACCGTCGCCGGAAACCCGAGGCAATGTTATTCTATGAGGAAATTTTCTTTACAAATAACTTATTAACTAATATATATTTTTAAATTCTGTTTTCACATTCAAAAAATACCCAACTGTTAAATGGATGGACCTTTTTTAAAAATGTATTTTTTTTTTTTTTTTTTTTAATTTTTAATGTTTTATTTTGAAATTGTAAAAGGAAAAAAATTCACATATTGAAGATTCGTATTTTGCAGCTTCAAATAAATAAATAAATAAATAAATAAATAAATAAATAAATTATTATTATTATTATTATTATTATTATTATTTATTAATTTTTTTTTTTTTTTTAAGGTCCGTCAATTTAACAGCTGGGAATTTTCAGAATGTGAAAACAGAATTCAAAAATATGTATCAGTTAATAAGTTATTTGTAAAAAAAAAATTCCCATGGAATAACATTAGCTTCGGCTTCCGGCGGCGGTGAGTGAAGAGGGCCCTTAACCGCGGAGTCCACCAGCGGCCGAGCAGTTCTGTGTTCAGAGCTGGCAGACGTGTGGAGTTCAATCCCAGGTCGTACTCGTCTGCCGGGCCGTTCGAAGTTTTCCGTGGTTTTCTCCGAAACTTGCGTAAATACAGGTTAGGAGCCCCTTCGGCAGCAAAAAAGCTTAAAATCTGGCAACTATGACTACATCAAGAATAACAATAGCATTAAATGGATAATGGACTATTTGAATTTTAATAATATAGCACTTCAAGGCAATGTTGCCAATTTGAAGGGAAATTTTTATTTCACAATTATCTGAGAGTTGCCAACTTATATAATTTATTCCGGAGCAATTTTAGCCCCGCCTTCTTTTCGCACCAGAAATTTTATAGAATATTTCTCTTTAATATGTTACAACGATTAAATAAGGGGATAATCATTCTTTAAAATTTCCGGTGTGAAAAAAAGGAGGAGTTAACAATGCATAAATTATAAAAGTTGGCAACTCTGTTATCCCTAATTTCGAAGAATGATGTTTTATATATATGATAGTAAATTAGACAAACATACAATTAGAATAGCTAGATTAAAAATTCAAAGGCAGTTGATGAGGGATGAAGCTGGATTTGTATATCTGGAGAACCACCGGGAGAGTCCATCGCTGTCTTGTCGAAAAATAGTTGACCAAAAATCAGTTCTCGCACTTCTAAAAAAAAAAAAAAAAATGCTCTTCGAATGTCGTGGGCTGGAGCGAGAGTGTAGGTCGCTTATAGTTCCCCTAGCATGGTGGAATTGGTGTTTTTATTGGTGTGAATCTCAATAAATTGTTTATAATTACGATGCGGAAGCATAATTCTATTAATCCGTGGTTGGCGTTTAACGGTACTTATCGGCATATCAATTGATCGCGCGGAATATCGTTAAAGGGATATATTGGCAGAGCAAACTCTTAAATATTGTTATCGGGATATTTAAAAAATATCGATACTTGGGGATATATTGATAAATAATCCAGCCCTATTAAACATGAAGAAAATTACTCTAAAAATTTTACAGTTATTAAAAGGGACAATACTAACAATATTTCGAAATAAATTTAAAAAGTTGGCAGCTATGTGAATAGATTGCACAACCTCGATCATTATCTGTCTACGACATGAACTAGCTTTCCCAGCTAAATGGTCACGTGATGCAGACCTGGAGACAGAGATGAGAATGAAAATTATGTTATTTTTGCATAAGAATGAAAGTAGTTTGGGTTTTTCTAATTTCTGTATATTCTACACATGTGTTTTAATTTAAGTCTTTAGGTTTTCACATGATTGGAAAATTTAAACGTCATTGATTAATTATAAAAGAAGTTCTTTTATGAGAAACCATTTTGAAGAGGAAAAATTTTTGTTTCAATTCTTACAAAAATAAGTGCTTTTACACGGAAGAATCTCCATCAAATCCAAATCACGTGACATACAGTGGACCGCAAAAGATGAAGGTATCAAATTACACACACATGTTGCGGACATTCACTATAATGATAAATACTATTGGTGGTATAATCTATTTATATAATCTCCAGTGCTGTCAGATCTGGCGGATTTTTTATTCAGTAATTCTCAATAATTTTAACCCTACAAAGCACCCAGTTCGGAACACCGACTTTAATCGCTCCTATAGCTATAAAAAACTATTAGTAGCGACATCTCTTGACATCTTGATAGAAGCTACTGACATTTAGCAATGTAGTAATACCAATCTTTACCTAAAGATGTCGTTCGTGTTTTTGTTATAGTGCACTCAGTGTGAAATTTGAATGAAAGTGATACGTTAGTCGTTTGTCTGAATTCAAAAATTAAAAAAGAATAGTTATTGAACAGTTTTGACCCAAAAAAAAAAAAAAAAAAAAAAAATAAATACTGTGTGTTATAACGAAGTGCATATTTTGCAGAGGTAAGTTGTTTTCTTTATATTATAATAGTAAACGTATTTGTAAATCATATTTTTATGTATGTTCCACATACGGTACGTTGAGCTAAAAAGTTGATTTTTCCGTAAAATATGGTTTATTTTTATTTGTTTTCCCTATCTTCTGATCACTAATTTCAACCTATATATTTTTGTCGTACACTAAAAAAAAAATTGAGCTTTGTAGGGTTAAAAAGCGGTCTTTGATATACACCATAGACTATCAATCTACGAAGTGATAAGGTAAACGTTATAATTAAAAATTATTGGTGATTACTGAATAAAAAATCCGCCAGATCTGGCAACACTGATAATGTCTATGGTTCGTATGAACCCGCCCTTTTATAAGAATTATATAATAAAATTTTACTGAAAATCATAAGCTTATTTCATGAGATAAATCGATATTAAATTTTATTGGTGACGAAAAATTAGTACTGTGCGAATCCTGTGTTAGTACTAAAATTTTCAAATCACCATTATTTTCATACAGAAGTCTTTATCACATTTTTAATGGGTTGCGATTAAATAAGATACAGTTTATTATAGAAAATATTGTATAGCAAAAGAGGCTTACATTTCTTATCCCTGATATTACATAGCTGCCAACATTTTAACTTATTTCGGAGTTTTTTTAGTCGCGCCTTTATTTCATAATATTCCTCAATCTTATGATGTAATAAACAATTTGGGTTCCTCATTCTTTAAATTGTGCATTAAAGCGAGAATTCGGATTTCAAAATCAATTAACATAGTTTTTAAACTGCTTGAAATAAATCAATATTAAATATAAATTGCACTTTACAATAGCATTAATATATGTTTGTTATTTATAAATCTAAATAAAATTTCTATGCTTTTGAAAAGTAAATCTATGTCAAAGTATCAAATAAATCTGACAAATATACTTTGAAAAATATCATTTTTTATGAAGGAAATTATATCGATACAATTTTACAAAGTAATTATCAATATTTCATGTTAGCATAATATCAAGGGATTTTTAAACGTTCCACAGAAACTCTATGATTAAGTTTCTTTCTGTAAAGAAACAATACATTCGTTAACATATTAACCCACTGCGCTCGGCATAATTTTCGTAAGACACGCCTTTTGGCGTTCCTTTAAAACGTCACACGTACAGTTTCCAACTTATTACCTTTTGGCTACCGAAAAATGGTAATAATTTGTTTTATTTTACATCATCATTAAATAAAATAAATCTTTCTGTTGAAATTTTCCGGTAGCCGAAAAGTAGCCTATAGTTACACGTTTTAGAAAAATAACATTTCATTTGCAGAGGAACAGCTTAAGGCGTGGCTCGATTTCTTAATATCCCCTCAGAAGGGACATACAGCGATAAGGATTAATATACCTTAAAACTGTAAGAAAATGTTTATTAAATCTATAAAGTTCTATTTTTTTCATTTTTCAAAACAGTTTTTTTAAGATTTTATATTTGAAAATCATTGTTTGATGTCATTAGAAAAGCAGATTTTTTTTTTTTTTTTTTTTTTTTTTAATGCTATTAAAAATTTGGGAGCTAGGTGAATCAAAATTTGTTTCTAAAACACTGGCCAAAAAAAAAAAAAAAAAAAAAAAAAATCCTGTTATATTACAGAAATATTCTCCCAGCAAACTTGCCAAAAAATATCTGTATAATATTGCAAAATACATTGAGAGGCATTTCCGTAACAGAACAATATAGAAAATATTTTTACGCAACAGTTTTTTTCATAGGGAACTCTGTGAAAAATCTCGCTTTAAATACAATTCTCCAGTTCAACTAGCCATGATTGAACCAAAGTGCCTCGCAAAGTAAAAGACGATGTTGCCTCTTAACGACCGGAAGCCCGAGCCAATGTTATTCTATGAGGAAATTTTCTTTACAAATAACTTATTAACTAATATATATTTTAAAATTCTGTTTTCACGTTCAGAAAATTCCCCACTGTTAAATTGACGGGCATTTTTTAAAAATGTATTTTTTTTTATTTTTAATATTTTATTTTGAAATTGCAAAATGAAAAATAATCACGTATTGAAAATTCGTACTTTGCAGCTTCTTAATAAATTATAAAAGAAAAATCAATAATAAAATATTTTTTTAAAAAAGTTCCGTCAATTTAACAGCTTGGAATTTTCAGAATGTGAAAACAGAATTCAAAAATATGTATCAGTTAATAAGTTATTTGTAAAAAATTTTTTACCATAGAATAACGTTAGCTACGGTTTCCGGCGGCGGTGAGTGAAGAGGGCCCTTAACCGCGGGGTCCCACCAGCGGCCGAGCAGTTTGCGTTGAAAGCTTGCAGACGTGTGGGGTTCAATCCCAGGTCGCACTCGTCTGCCTAGCTGTACGAAGTTTTCCGTGGTTTTCTCCGAAACTTGCGTAAATACAGGTTAGGAGCCCCTCCGGCAGCAAAAAAGCTTAAAATTTGGCAACTATGACTACATCAAGAATAATAATAGGATAATGGGCTATTTCAATTTTAATAATATAGCACTTCAAGGTAATGTTGCCAATTTGAAGGGTATTTTTTATTTCACAATTATCCTTAATTTTGAAGAATGCTGTTTTATATATATAATAGTCAATTAGACAAACATACAATTAGACAATAATTAAAATAAAAAATCAGTAATGGTTACTGAATAAGGAAATATAAAAATCCCTACAGCAGAGCAACAGTGCTTCACGGTAATTTATTCCACTGAAATTTCAGCAAATTATAGCATAAAGTAAGTATTAAGAACTTTAAGAGAAATTATCAGCAATTATGAAATAAGTATAACTAGATTAACTTAGCCCCCCCCCCCCCACACACACACACATTGATGCCAACATTTTAATTTATTCCGGAGTATTTTTAGCCCCGCCTTTCTTTCATACCACTTATTTTTTAAGGATAAATTTTTCCTTATTTTATTGAAGTTATGTATATATATATATTGGAGAAATTTTTTTGTATAAATAAAGTTCTGCGAAATAAAGGCGGAGCTAAGATTACTCCGGAATAAATTAATATATTGGCATCTATGACACACAATAGATTTTGTACATATGCCCTGAAAAAAAAAAAAAAGTAATAATAATAATAATAAAATCGAAAAATTTACAGTTAAAAACACTTAAATATAGATAAAATTTACACTCTATGAATATGCCTTATATAAATATTAAGTAGTAAAAAAATAAAAAAATAAATAAATAAATTAATTAATTAAAAATAACAACACATAACTAATATTTTGAGAGAAATTATTTAACACTCCATCGGGCGCGCTTCAAATATTACACCGTCGGGCTGACTGTATCTGACAGATACAATTCGCGATTTGAAGTTATTCGTAAATTTAATGAGATTTAAACAAATTGTATTTTTGTTTTAGTACGAGGATCCCCCTTATCTACATCTGGACCTTACTTCTCATTTTTTTACTTTATTACAATAAAAAATACAATGAAAATATTAAAATACAATACAGTGAATTATAAGCACAAAATGAAATGAAAAATAATGCATAATATCAATTTGACGAGCATCTCTTTCTTGCATAATGTTCAATTTCAGGTTCTCGGGACAGTCTGCAAAAATATTGTCGTTTCAAACGGGTTAAATTAATCCAGTTACTTGTGAAAGTTATTTACTGGTACAGTTCTAGACATTCCACAAACTCATCATCATTGCCATTACCAATAAGTTACGGAATCTCAGCAAGTACAGAATTTTATAAAATCAATGTGCAATTTCTCCTAAATAGAAAAAACGCAAACTCTCCCATTTTTGTAAGAGAGATTTTGCAGCCTTTTATTCAATAATTATTCGCATAAATTAGGATGGCATAAAAAAAAAAAGCAAAAATTTTTCAGCTGTGAAAAAATGATATACAAAACAGAAATTACCCTGATCGTTCTTCATACGTTTTCATTAAACAGAAAAAAGTTTAACTCTGATACATTGTTTAAGATATTGATACTTATTATATTTTTCAGTTTTGCAGCAAACGTTTCATGCCATAATTAAAATACGAAAAAAATTTAGAATTATTTTATTTCAAAAGAAATAGATAGTATTATTATTATTATTATTTAAGTATTGTTCTTTATAATTGGAATTCTAGATTCAACTGGATTTTCATCCAATTAATCTCTTATGTACAATTTATGAAATATGTTATTAAACTATATCGCTTTATTTACTCCGAGGTGTTAAGTACGTATAGCATGCTTATGATAACTAGTAATTTTCGATAAAAACTATTTTTAATAACAGAAAACACAATATCAATCCAATACACGTCTATGTTCATTCTGGTAATTAATTATCCATGTTGATTAACGAGACTGCATGCATATTGTATAATCATAGCCTCCTAAACTAGATGCCTTCCGCGTGGCTGGTCAACTTGGCAATAGTTCAAGCGGTAGACAGCACCACCTGGTACAAATTGCGTCTTTTTTTTTTCAACTGTCACCAAAAATTTTAAGAAGTGATATATGATATATATAATCGACGTTTCTTCGATTCTATTCGCCTCCTGTGTATATCAAATCCCAGTTAAAAAATTTTTTAGGGGGTTTTGAATAAAAAAGTCGCGCAATCTGTACCAGGTGGCACTGTCTACCGCCAAGTTTCCGAGCCACGCAAAAGGCATCTAGTTTAAGAGGCTATGGTATAATCATCTAACACTTTTTATCCGGTGTAATGACATTGAACAGCACACAACTTGCAATACAACAAGCGTGTGCTGTTTTACTCGAATAGACACGAACTATTCTTAAAAGCCGCTTCTTTTATGAAACTAGATTTTCTTTTTCATGCTGTATTTTAAAATTTATTGGTGTAAATCTCAATAAATTGTTTATAATTACGATTAAACATGCAGAAAATTACTCTTAAAAAGTTTACAGTTTGAAAAAGGGACAAGACTAACAATATTTCGAAATAAGAGGGGCAAACTATTGTAACAATCCTAGCTATCGTACATCACAAGTCGGATCGTACACTCCGCAGCAAAAGTATCCGAACACTAGCAATAATCCCTGTCTAAAAAAAGTACACTTAATACTGCTTTGTTAAATACATCCTTGTCGAATCATGTTCTTAAACAGACTAAGAACATGACTCAACAAGGATTTATTTAACAAAGCAGTATTACGTGTACTTTTTTAAGACAGGGATTATTGCTACTGCTCAGATACTTTTCCTACGGAGTGTACGATCTGACTTGTGATCTACGATAGCTGCGATTGTTACAATAATATGCCTCCCTAAATTAAAAAAGTTGGCAGCTGTGCAAATAGATCATGCAGCTTCCCCAGTTTAATGGTCACGTGATGCAGACGAGAGAGAGACGAGAATGAATATTATGTTATTTTTGCGTAGGAACGAAAGTAGTTTGGGATTTTCTAATTTCTGTATTCTACACATGTTTTTTTAATTTAAGTCTTTAGATTTACACATGATTGAGTTTTAACGTCACTAATTAATTATAAAAAAAAGTTCATTTATGAGAAACTGTTTTGAAGGGGAAAACTTTTTGTTTCAATTCTTACAGAAATAAGTGATAAAATATGGAAGAATAAAAATATGGAAGAATCTCCATCAAGTCCAGATCACATGACATACGGCGGACCGCGAAGGATGAAGGTATCAAATTACACACTCATGTTGCGGACGTTCACTATAACATACTTGCCAACATCCTAATTAATATTTCGTAGTAATGTTGGTCCACACCAATAAATTTTTAGAGTAATATTCTTCACATGCAATTCCGATTAAATAAGAAGAAAAATACTCTAAAAAGATACTAGTGTGAAAAAGAAGGCAGGGCTGACAATACTACGGAATATTAATTAGTATGTTGGCAAGTATGCTATAATGATAAATACTATTCGTGGTACTGTCTATCTATATAATGTCCAATGCTGTCAGGTCTGGCGGATTTTTTATTCAATAATCTCCAATAATTTTAAAAAGGTGTATTTGATATACATAATAGACTATAAATCTTCGAAGTGATAAGGCAAAGTTTATAATTAAAATTTGTTGATGATTGTTTGAATTCTTACAAAAATAAGTGCTTTTTTTTTTTGGAAGAATCTCCATCAAGACCAGATTACGTGACATACGGCGGACCGTAAAGGATGAAGGTATCAGATTACCCACTCATGTTGCGAACATTCACTATAATGGTAAATACTATATGTGGTATAGTCTACCTGTATAATGTCCAGTGTTGCAAGATCTGGAGGATTTTTTATTCAATAATCCCCAATCATTTTGAAAAGTGACATTTGATATAAATAATATACTATCAATCTTGGAAGTGATAAGGCAAACGTTATAAATAAAAATTATTGTTGATTATTGAATAAAAATTCCGCCAGAACTGACAACACTGATAATGTCTATGGTTCATATGGACCCGCCCTTTTATAAGGATATACAATAAAATTTTACTTAACACTTTCACGACCGCATGCTTTTGTCTTTTTGAAAGTAAGATCCGCCTATAGGCGTTATGCTCACAAGTTACAATATTTCAGAACCAAATTTTTTGTATTCATATTTGTATTACAAAAGACCATGCATTATAATTATATACTTTCTTATGAAACTATTTGCATCCATAGTATATTTCATTGTAAAGTATGAATATTAGGTATATACTTAAGAAATAAATAATATACAAATTGCGAAAGAAACACCCACTGGAGGAGTTACAAATTTTCAAATGACGTGAATCTACGTCAGCGGTCACGAAAGTATTAAAATCATAAGCTTATTTCATGAGATAAATTTATATGAAATTTTATTGGTGACAAAAAATTAGGACCGTGCGAATCCTGTGTTGGTACTAAAATTTTCAAATCACCATTATTTTCATACAGAAGTCTTTATCATATTCTTAATGTGTTGTGGTTAAATAAGATACAGTTTATTATATAAAATAATGTATAGCCAAAGAGGCTTAAATTTCTTATCCCTGAAATTTAAGCCTGAATTCCATACCTTTGAAAAGTAAATCTATGTCAATGTATCAAATAAATCTGACAAATATATTTTTTAAAATATCATGTTTTATTAAGGAAATTATATCGATATAATTTTACAAAGTAATTATCAATATTTCATTGTTTTCATAATATTACGTGATTTTTAAACGTTCCACAGAAACTCCATGATTAAGTTCCTTTCTGTAAAGAAACAATACAGACGCTAACATATTAATATACCTTAAAACTATCAGAAAATGTATAATAAATTTATAAAATTGTATCTTTTCATTTTGCAAAACATTTTTTTTTTTAGTATTTTATATTTGAAAATCATTGTTTAATGTCATTAGTAAAGCAAGTTCTTTTTTTTTTTTTTTTAAATTCTGTTAAATATTTGGGAGCTGGTTGAACCAAAACTTGTTTCTACAACATTAAAAAAAGAAGAAAATCCTGCTGTATTACAGAAAATTTCTTGCAGCAAACTTGCCAAAAAATATCTGTATACTATTGCAAATTACATTAAGACCCATTTTCCGTAACAGAACAATATAGAAAATATTTTTACACAACAGTTTTTTTTTTTTTTTTTCACAGGGAGTACTGTGAAAAATCTTGCTTTAAATGCATTTCTCCAGTTCTACCAGCCAGGATTGAACGAAGGTGCCTCGCATAGTAAAAGTCGATGTTGCCTCTTAACAAAGGGGTCCCACCAGCGGCCGAATAGTTCTGCGCTCAAAGCTGGTGGACGTGAGGTGCCGGGTTCAATCCCAGGTCGCGCTCGTCGGCCTAGCCATTCGAAGCTTCTCGTGGTTTTCTCCGAAACTTGCGTAGGTACAGTTTAGGAGCCCTTCGAAAGAACCATACGGAGGGCACTACCCCTCAGGTCTAGGACACTTGTGCATTCAATTGCGCTAATCCCTATAATCCAACCCAACCCAACCGTTAATCACGGTACCTCATTTTACGTTGTTTTTTAGTTTTTCCCAATTCTGGTTTGATACCAAATTTTTCGCACTGTTGAAAATGATATTTTAATCTTATACTAGAAGAATGATGCTTATTAGGCAATTACAGTTTCACCCAATTCTTTGGTGATAATTTTCACCATTTCATTTGTGTTTACTGGTGAAATAGCATCACTGAAACGGTGAAACATTGCACAAGATATTGGGTGCAGCTAATTGGAACCATTTTTTCTGATGAAAAGTAGGATTTTATTCTTAACAGTGGGTATAGAAAAAAAAAAAAAAAAAGTTCCCACCAGTTAAAATCTGTATGAAGGGTTGCAGTTTAACACTTTCAGGGGCAAGCACATTTTTTCAGTTAAATTCAACAGCCACCAGAAATCAACAATAGTATTAAAAGACAAGGAATAAATGAAGTTATTCTTCTGACATCGTAAAAGAAAATTTTTATAAAAAATTTCCAGTGCCAGTTTATACAATTTTCAATTAAAATTTGCTGTTGTACTATGTAACCACCGCTCCTGTAAGGGTTAACAGAATAGTAGGAAATTCCGTCTTGTAACAGAATTCTCTTTTAACTGTGAATAGTTGCAAACAATTAGATACTGAAACCTTTTTACCATGATTTGATGCTTCTTCTTCTTTCTTTTTTTTTTTTTGTAAAAGTTTATATTTATTTTTTTTATTACGCATTTTTCTAGCATAAAATTCAGAAAATTTCAGGTATAATATTAATTTAATTTAAATTTCAAAGAAAAACTTAGTTCTATACCCGAAAATAAAGGACACCATGTGCATTTTCTGAAAAGTGTTAGTACCATGTCATTGGTGTGTTTAATATTCAGGTATTAAGCAATAGTAAGTACAAGTATAAAGGAGATAGAAGAGTGGAAAATAAAACCATGTCAATTTTCTTTATTCATGACAAATGTACTTCATTTTAATAAGTTATAAATTACATTTTTGTGACATGGTGTCCTTTACCTGCGTTTGGGTAGTTGTAATAGAGAAGGGTTTAGGTAGTTGTAATAGAAGAGATTTATCAATGTACATTTTACTGAAATAACTATAAAATGTTGATTTAGAAGTGAATTGTCAAATGAAATAAATTAAACAGACAAAAATAACCCTCATGAAATCAAACTAAGTAAAAAATTAATGAAAATGCATATTTATAAAACAAAATTAGACGATGAAAAATAATTATTACCCAATAATACTAAAAATATCCTTCTCATACATACTTCAATCTGTTCAGAAAAAACTTATCATTATTGATGGATAATAAATATACAGATTAAAAAAATAATTAAATAAAAGGTCTTTTTTTTTTTTTTTTTTTTTTAATGTTGCATTGTCATGAAAAATTTTTACGAGAATTAGTATTGTATTTTCGTTTTTTGTTAAATTAATGCAATATGAAGTAAAGTTTTGTTTCTTGTCTAATTTCTTGATTTTCTTTTAATTCTTACATAATTTTCTTTAAAAAATTATTTTACTTTAAAAGAAAATCCGTTAATATAAATATTACTAAATCAAAATATCCTGCTGATAGTCAGTATATTTTTACTACTGAAATCGTATTGTTATGCGTTGAAAAAAAAAAAAAAAAAAAAATCAGTTAATTTTTTGCTTTTTTAAACATACTAAATTTCTCGTCCCTTCTTCGAGAATATCATAAGACACCCATTTTTAAAATCACCTTATTTCGAATAAAAAAATTTCAATTTGGTTTATTTTAAAGAAACAATTGGTTTGGTTTAAATTTTCATTCCAACACAACTTTTATTTTGAAATACTTTAAAGTTCTATCGGAAAAGTCTTAGAAGACAGACGATATACCACCGTTCCATTGCTTAACACTTAGATGCATGCATATTTTCGCCCTTTAACTTTACATTATTTAACAAAAAAAAAAAATCGTATTCGTGTTTAAATCACTTAAATTTTATCCCCAGCAATTTTTGTGGTAATTGCCATTGAAAAATATATTCACTGTACTGAAAGAATTAAACACAAATTCGCGAAATCCTTTTTAAAATTAACGTATTGCAGGTCTGGAAGCAGAGCTGCTAACCTAATCCGGCATATTGTTAGGACTGTCACTTTTTCTACACTAGTCATTCCTTAGAGTTTTTTTCTTCTTAATTCATCGCAAATACAGAGCTGCCAACCTAATCCGGCCAATTGTTAGTACTGCCCCTTTTTCTACACCAATAAATTTTTAGAGAATTTTTTATCTTAATTCATTGTAAATGGATTTGAAGAGAATTACTCTAAAAATTAAATGGTGTCGAAAAAGGGGCGGTACTAACAATTTACCGGATTAGGTTGGCAGCTCTGAAAATATATTTGAAGAAAATTACTTAAAAAATTAAGTGGTGTAGAAAAAGGGGCGGTACTAACAGTTTGCCGGATTAGGTTGGCAACTCTGTCGCAGCATTCCTAAAATTTTACGCTCATTTTATTATACTGCCACCATTATTTTAAAACAATACTTTTTTACACAATGTTTATACATAATACATGTTTTGACATTATAATATACAGTGCGGCCACATATCCTAAAACTAGCAGCGAGGACGCGTCCAAAATGTTGGAGGGATGCCAGCTTGAAACTTGGAAAACATCCAGCAATTCCATGCTCCTGTTATTGCTCATTTTCTTCGAGTCAGTTGACTGTCACCCCTATTTCAGCATTGGACTCGTTGAGTTAGCTCTTGCGCAGATGCTTCCATGGTTTCATCAAATGTGGTCGAAGAATATTCAAGAAAAATTTCTGTTTGGCGATAATTGTGACAATATAACAAAACTCGAGTAAAATTGAGGGAACGCTGCGAGGTCTGGTATTGTTTTAGAAGATCGTCTAAAGGAGAGGCTAGTCATTTTAAGAAAACATGTTCTCTCTAAAATTTTTGGAGTGGGAATCTCACTCCTTGAAAAAGTGACCATTACTTTGACACCAATTAAAGTGAGAAAATACTATTGTCGCTCTTGAAAATGTGACGTTTCTCACTTTTCTAGAAAGAGAGACTGGTAGTCACTCTGTCACAAAGAGTGAAGTCATAATCTATTGCAAGATGAACCTTCTGAAGAGTGAAGGATTGCTGGCGCCATCTATTTAGGATATTTCGAAAGAAATATGAAAGACAATTACTCGGTGACCTCATGCATGTGATTTGTTTAACCGAACTTATTGAAGATATTTGAGTATAAAAGAGGAAAATAATTATGTTAAAAGATATTTTGGTAAATATAAATTTTTTATATGATTGATAAAATCGAAGTATTATTATTAAAAAATCGAAAATCATAAGAAAGATATGGAAAATCGTAACAGAAAGCAAGTACTTTTATTAGGAAATATATAAGATAAAAACAAAACATCAATGCAAATACTTAATGCATAACGTCTTAAAGTCTATAGGAATTTACATTTTTATTATATTCATTGATACTTAACACATGTGAAATATTCAAAAAGTTGGCTATAATATTTTACTAAAAATTCAAATCATCACCAAGATTTATAATCCTGAACAGATGAGTTTTTCAATAAACTCTGCAGATTTGTGAAGATTTTAACAATTTTTTTAAACATGCACACTCAAGAATTTTTCTTTTCCCTAACCTACTTGAAAAAAAAAAAAAAAAAAAAAACTATTTGACTTAGGGAATTTCTTTTCAAGTATAAATTTTGATTAAGAAAAAAAAAAAATATTTTAGTTATTTAAAGTAATTCTAATTTTAAGAATTTAAAATAATTGTAATTGTAATTTTAATTTTGAAATGTACATTAGAATTCTGTAATTTTATATTTTTGATAAATGAAGTAAAAGTTTATAAATGCGATTAATCTCTTATATGAATGGTTTACCACTGAAAATTAAAGCAAGTTTCGTGTATCCCCAGTGGTTCAGGGATAAGACGCTCGTCTGCCACGGAGACGGCTTCGGTTCGATTCCCCTCAGAACCTATCTGCATCATTTCCGTCGTTGAACTAGACTAATGTGAAAAAAAAAAAAAAAAGGATAATAAAACAGATATCGACTAGCGTATCTGATTTTTTTTTTTTTTTTTTTTAGGAAAAATAAACAGTCGTATTCTTTGAATCACTAGGAATAATCTCACTCTTAATAAAGAGTGAGAAATCTCACTCTTTCGAAAAGATACATTTCACTCTTTAGAGGTTGGCTCCATTTTGGCATGTTCAAAGAGTGACATCCCACTCTTCTAGAGTCAGATCTCACTCTTCTTATTTTAGAGAGTAACTCATGACCAGTCAACAATGTGTTAAAATCGTTCTGAACATAGAAGAGAAATATTTATCTTAAAATTTTACTTTAATAGACCTTTGCATATCATCGTTTAAATTAATTACTAATTTACATTTAAAAAAATATTCCTTTTTCTCCATGATTCCATATTATGAATTAGTCTTTAAATACTTTATATATATATATATACACTCCTTCTCATATTTATAAGGAGACTTTATATTTTGAAATAACTCATGTAAAAGTAATTGTGAACAAGACTAAATAAGTGCACTTAATATATCTAGTATTCTAAAAACCAAAATTGCTATAATTTTTTTAATATGGAACAAAATTAATAAAAAATAATGCAAAATGCGTTTTTCTCCACGGTTTTAGATGTTCATAATTATAAGGACAATCCAGATTTTTTCGTTTTATTTAAATTACTAGCGGATAAATTACAGTTGACATGCGAATTTGTTAACTACAGGGCTAGATTAATTCATATACAGTAAAATCCCGTTACAACGAACTTCACGGGACCGCAAATTTTATTCGTTGTAACGGGAATTTCGTTGTAACGGAATTCAATAGAAAATTAAACATTTCAATTCAGATCCTCATATCATAGTTAATTATAAAAATAGTAGTATAATACAAATTAGTAGATAATTAATTATTAAAAATAGTAATAAAAATTAGTAGTACCTTCTAATAACGTAAAGTTAGTACTAATACAATGTATAATATTTTTTATAGAACTGAAAAATTGACTTACCACCATTTCAATGATCTTCAAATTGTACAAGAAAAAATTTAATGCAGAAAATCAGTGATTTTTTTTTGTACAAGGGAGTTTGAAGCTGCGGACAATACAAAATTATGTACATGATTAATATTAGAAAAAATGTTATCTGGTACACTGCTCTGTAAAGAAATAAAATTGCGCACTCTTTCTAAGCTTTCTAAGGCTTCAGCAGATGTAACTTTTGAAGTAGTAATAACCTCATTTTCTTCATCTTCAGAACTTTCTTCATCATTTTCTAAAATGCGATCATCAACAATAGACTGCACAATATCTGTCTCTGTTAATGAATAACAAGTTGCAGCATTGTCATCTGCAGTTAAAAAATCTTTAAAGCTTATGCTTTGAGACACACCAGATTTTTCTTTTACTAAGTTCCAAACGGATTCGATCTCATATTCGACTGTCTGCTCCTCATCATGTAGTACATCGCTAGATCCTTGAGCCGTCGATTCTTTATTTAAATCCTGGTCAATCTGCGCGTGTTTCCAACAGTGGGCTATTGTTTTCTGGCTTATATCATCCCACGATCCACAGATCATATCAATTGCCTCTTTCATGTTGCACTTTCTGTTTACGTTATTTTGCAGATCACAGATAATGCGTTTTAATAACATAGTTTTGTATCGTGATTTTACGGCTCTGATAATGCCTTGGTCAAGAGGCTGAAGTATTGCAGTACAGTTAGGCGGGAAATACTCTACACGAATGTGATTCAATATAGGAGGATCATTGTGTGCTGTGCAGTTGTCTATGAGTAGAAGAATTTTACGTTTTTGTTTTTGCATATCTTTATCAAAATTTATCAGCCATTCATTAAAGAATCCTTGCGTCATCCATGATTTTTTGTTAGCTTTGTAGATGCATGGTAAGGACTTAAAATTTTTGAAACAACGGGGTTTTTCAGATTTGCCGATTATGAGTAATTTTCGTTTTTCTGTTCCTGATTTGTTGCAGCAAAATAGGGCTGTAATCCTTTGTTTGGAAAGCTTTCCTCCAATACACTTGTCTCCTTTTAACGCTAAAGTCTTCCTTGGTTCTAACTGAAAAAATATTCCGGCTTCATCAGCATTAAAAACATCGTTAGGACTATACGTCTTGATTAATTTTAGTACTTCACCTTTACGCCATTCGTTTACAGATTCAACTGGGACGTCTTTTGCTTCTCCTGAAATGCATTTTGCCACTATACCGTATCTTTCTCGGAATCGATTCAACCATCCGACACTGGCTTGAAACTTTTCAACGTTTAGCATTCTTGCAAATTCCAAACCTTTTTCTCTAATTAAAGGGCCACTTAGAGGGATGTTTCTAGAACGAACATCCATAAACCATTTGTAAACAGCACTATCCACATCTTGAAACTGGGCATTTCGAATTCGTTTTCTGCTTGGATCAAAGACTTGAACTTGAAGTTTTTTCAAAATGCTTTCTTTATCTTTTAGAAAAGTGGATAAAGTAGACGGCGAAATTCCATATTTGCTAGCAACATCAGATTTTTTCATTCCTTTCTCAACTTCAGAAATTATGGTTTTTTTTTCTTCCAAACTAAACTGTTTTCGCTTAACAGCCGCCATTTTATGACCTACTGGTAAGATGAAAATTTTCAAACTGATTTCGAGCTTTGGGAATTCCTTTGCGAAAGTTATTCAGGTAGGGAGGAGAGGGAAGGGGGAATGTGCAATACTCATTTCACGTTTTGTTAAGTTTGCTTACATTGGTTACAGCTTACTTGGACTTCCAAGAAAAAGGGGTGGAGAAAAGGGGAGAGCGAACAAAGGAAACATTCCTTCTGCAGTGAAATGCCTATGCACACCTGTTTTACAACAAAGCTCGGAGAAAAGCGATTGCTTTAGAGATAAGCTTGATTGTCCCTAAGACTAGGGAACATCGAAAACAAAAATTGTCAAGCGATAAAAATGTACAACTGAAAGTATTTGCCGTGTCATATTATTTCGTTCTAACGAGATTATAAAAAATTGAATATTTCGTTATACTGAGATTATGTTAACATTATTTGAATACATTTCAAAACGGGACTCGCTTGCATTTCGTTATAACGGGATTTTTCGTTGTAATGGAATTCGTTGTAACGGGATTTTACTGTATAAGCTTTCAATTTTTCTTGGACGGACATTACTGATAATTCCTCGAAAAAAAGAACATTCATGTAGTGAAGTATGATAAATGTATTTTTTAAGTGGAAGGATAATTCCAATCCGCCGAATTTCTAATGAAATTCGAAGATCTAAAATTGCTGAAGGAAATGTGATCAAACGTTGACCTGTTGATTCGATAGGAGAGAGATCTGATGCAAAATCAGAGTTGTTTTACAGAGATCGAAGACTCATAATTCCTCTTACTGTTCTACTCTTAATGACGGCTGCTGAATTTGCTCGTAATTTTTAACGAAAGGTTGGGGTCCACATTTATGCATGCTTAAAATAATTAATATGTTAAAATGATTAAAAAACCTGTAATAATCAATAAACATTTAATGGGGGAAAGCACGTCCGTGTTAAAATTGAATAAAGACAGTATTAAATGGTAAAATGTTGCATTTTCGGATAAAAAACATTTTATTCTTGATTAACCAAATGGTTTTAACAGTTACTGGCACGATCTGAAGATAGCGAAAGACAGAGCAGATTTTTTAAATGTAGGTATAAATCGGGCATTTTGAAGGTGGATCTATGGTGCTCTGGGGAGCTGTTTCTACTGAAGGCAGAAGGAATTTAGTAATTTTTTTCTATTATTATGAACATCAAGAGAATATCCGCAAATTTTAAACGTAGAATTCTCAGATTTTTGTTAGATTTTGGGGGGTAATAATATTATTTTCAACAAGACTTACATTTTTGCTCCACTTTTAGAACAATAGGAAACAGTTTGAAGAAAGAAACTTCTGTATTACAGGGATGGAACACGGGCGCAGAATTCATACCGGTATTTGTTTAAGAAATTTCTCTAACTATAATATCGTTGATTTAAGAAGTAGAAAATTTTCTTACTTTGATAGTGGTATGAATTCTGCGCCCATGTTCCATCCCTGGTATTATTGCCTTTCCCATGGTCTAAATGTTGAAAAAAACCTTAATTTTATGATATTAGAAATGTGCATGCAGATGGAAAGTAATTTTAAATAGTTTAAATGTATTAAGAATATCATATGCTATATGAAATGGTATTGAAACTGAATATTAAAAAAAAAATGTATATATATATATACCAGAGAGAATGTCTGACTATTTAACCCTAAAAAGAGACCCCATAAAATATTAATTTAAAGAATAACTGAAAAAAATTACTAAAGTTCAAACTGTCCTTATAATTGTGAACACCTGAAAAATCAACCTTTTACCATATTTAAAGTTTTTTAAGATAGAAAAACGGTAAAACTTTTTAAATATAGTCTATTAATGAAATTTAAATTAATTAAAAGTATATTTGTTTAAATAATAGTGTTCAGTGTTTAGTTAATATATAAAAACGGGTGTCCTTATAATTATGAGAAGGAGTGTATATAGTGGTATGAATCCTGCGCCCGTATTCCATCCCTGTACATAGATGCCAATATTTTAATTTATTCCTGAGTACTTTTAGCCCCGCCTTTAATTCACACCACTTTATTTATAGAAAAAAATTCTCCAATATATAACTTTGATATAATAAGAAAAAAGTACTTTTAAAAAATAAGTGGTACGAAACAAAGGCGGGGCTAAAAATACTCCGGAATAAATTATAATATTGGCAACTATGCCTGTAATTGAAATCGTGTTATTTAACCCTTATCGCTCGTATGTCCCTTCTGAGGGTACATTAAAAAATCGAGCCACCCCTTAAGGTGTTCCTCTGAAATGAAATGTTATTTTTCTAAAACGTGTAATTATAGGCTACTTTCGGCTACCGGAAAATTTTAACCGAAAGATTTATTTTATTTAATGATGAAGTAAAATAAAACAAATAATTACAGTTTTTCGGTAGCCAAAAGGTAGTAAGTTGGAAACTATACTTGTGACGTTTTAAAGGAACGCCAAAAGGCGTGTCTTGCGGAAAATATGCCGAGCGCAAAGGGTTAATATATAAAAAATGATATTAATAAAAATTTAAAACAGTATTCTCATTAAAAAAAAAAAAAAAAAATGCAATTGAGTTATTAATTTTACACATTTTTAAATTTTTTTTATTATATTACGACAGCTTGTATGCTTGTAAAAGGAATGCACATGTATAATTACTGAACATTTTAAAGGAGGTTTTTATCAGAAAAAATATCGTATTATGAGAAAAATCAAGTAAAATAAATTAATAATTAAATAAAGCTTAAAATATAGTCTATCTTGAACAAGTCTATAAATGCATAATTATTTTTCTTTTTCAAACATAAACCAAATCATTTTCAAAGAGTGAACACTTTTTAATGTTAGTTTAATGTCATTTATTTATTTTATTTTATTTTAGATTCTTTTTTACTTCATAGTCTTTTTTTTTTTTTTTTCTTAAATAACAAATTAAATTAAAAAAATATTAAAAAATACAGTAATAGTTTTATTAGTTTAGTTTCTTGTATCACTTTTAAGTACGTATTAAGGTAATTGAAAGGAGACGTTTTCTTGCTTGTGTCCATCTCGTTTGATTTTCATGTAAAATACTGCCCCACAGGAATGGGTTTGTGTAATTTAATAAGATTTTTTTTTTAGTTATCTTCAAATCATGGACGTCATTCCAGAGATATTAAGTCGAAGATATTTAAACACCAATATATATATATATATATATATTTCCTTAAATCGCAAAGTTTTACAAAAAGGATTTGGATAGTTTCCAACATTTTAATTTATTCTGGAGCATTTTTAGCCCCGCCTTTTTTTTCACACACTTTATCTATAGAAAATTTTCTCCAATATATAACTACAATAAATTAAGAAAAAAAAAACAAAACAAAAGTGGTATTGAATAACGGCGGGCCTAAAAATGCTCTGGAATATGTTAAAATATTGGCAACTCTGGATTTGAGCGTGGAACTATAAATAAGATCTGTGGCTTAAAAGCGTTCTGAACACAAAACAAAAATACTTCATATTTAAATATTACTCACAAATTTTACTCATTTAAATTTCACTTATTACATATATATATATATACACACACACACGCTTGCTCAAAAGTTTAGCAAGATATGCAAACGATCAGGTTAAACGAAAACTTAAAACAAAAGTGGTATTGAATAACGGCGGGCCTAAAAATGCTCTGGAATATGTTAAAATATTGGCAACTCTGGATTTGAGCGTGGAACTATAAATAAGATCTGTGGCTTAAAAGCGTTCTGAACACAAAACAAAAATACTTCATATTTAAATATTACTCACAAATTTTACTCATTTAAATTTCACTTATTACATATATATATATACACACACACACGCTTGCTCAAAAGTTTAGCAAGATATGCAAACGATCAGGTTTTTTCAATTAAAAAACTTATCTCTCGATGAAATGTTTTCAAACATTGGGTATTTAAAGAACTGGGTCTTCCTCATGGTTTTCAGTGAAGATTGGTTTAAGATAACATTTAGGGGGCCGGTAACAAATTGAGTAAAATCAATAACGTTTGTGATCACCCTGTATCGTTAAGTGAACGAAATGATCTGTAACTTTAGGATATGTTAATATAGACCCAGTTCAAATTGTGGGTGAATTTGTGTGACGATATTATATTAAATAACGGAGATATAAGCCTTTATTTTAAAACTCAAAAAGAAAAAAAAAATCAACGTGTTTTTTATTTATAACGTATAGAGTTTTAACGAAAATTATTTCCACTTTCAGATAAGTTCGAAAAACACTTTTAAAACAATATACTGCAATAGGAATACAAATATCTTAAGTATCTCATGAAATATGAACACTTTTACGAAAAGCGTTTTTACTACGCATGCGCGAAATATAAAATATTTTTATTCCATAGGTTAAAAGATAGATATATTGAGCAACTTTTGTAAAAATGCATTTGAATAGAATAAAAATTAAGCAAATTATCCCAAAAAAGAACGAGCTAGATGTTAGGTATTTTCCCAGAGTTGAAGTCCCTTAAAGGTTTTTCACATGCCGCGTAATTAATTTGAAGATCCAATTATTTTAACCACTCTCCAAATGTACTTTTTTGTGAAAAACCCTTATAAGCTTGAAACTCTAACTTATATTTGTTTATTTACTAAGATTAATTACATGATAAGGGGTTTTTCACAAAAAAGAACTTTTGCTAAATGGTTAAAATAATTGAATCTTTAAATTAATTACGCGGCCTGTCAAAAACTCCTTGAGAAATTTTGACTCTTGGAAAATATCTAAAATTTAGCTCTTTCATTTTCGGATAATTTACTTATTTTTTATTCTATTCAAATGCACGTCAAAAGTTGCCTAATATATCTAGATTTCGACCTACGCAATAATTTTTTTTTTTTTTTTTTTTTTTTTAATCTTTCGCGCATGCGTAGTGAAAACGTTTTTCATAAAAATGTTCATATTTCACGAGATATTTGTATTCCAATTGCTGTATATTGTTTTAAAAGTGTTTTTCCAACTTATCTGAAAGAGCAAATAATTTTCGTTAAAAACTCTGTGTATTATAAATAAAAAACATGTTGATTTTTTTTTTTTTTTTGAGTTTTAAAATAAATGCTTATAGCTCCATTATTTAATATACTATCGTCACACAAATTCATCCACAAATTAAACTGGGTCTGTGTTAACATATCCTAGATTTACAGTTAATTTTGTTTGCTTAACAATACAGGGTGATCACAAACATTATTGATTTTGCTCAGTTTGTTACCAGCCCCTTAAAAGTTATCTTAATCCAATCTTCACTGAAAAACACGAGGAAGACCCAGTTCTTTAAATACCCAACATTTCATCGTGAGTTAAGTTTTTAAATTGAAAAAAAAAAAAAAAAAAAAAAAAATCTGATCGTTTGCAAATCTTGCTAAACTTTTGAGCAGGAGTTTATGTATATATATATATATATATATATATATATTTCTTTTTTTATACTTCGCTATTAAAAATTAGTCTCTGAGTACTTTTTAAAGGGACTTAGCACCACAGAAGGTTTCATTTAAAAGCTTATATTTCCATTTAATATTTATAAACTGAACTATATCAGGTTTGTTCAATAAAATATATATTCAGGAAACAATTCTTATAGTTTTTGATAGTTTTTTTTTTTTTTTTTTTTTTTTTTTTAAATAGATTTGGTATCTTTAAATTGCGTTTTCCAAATTTGCATTTTTTCATGAATTCACGATCTTTAAAATGATTAAGTGCCAACACACACGGTTATTTAACCCTACTATTTCTATGTAAAAAAAAAATCGTCATGTTCAATTGGAGAGCAATGCTAAAAAAAAAAAAAAAAAATCCGGTAACAAAAGGACGTACAAGTTGGCAGCTATGAAAATGCTGAAACTTTTACAGATATTTAAGTAAAGCCTTTATATATATATATATATATATATATATATATATAGAGAGAGAGAGAGAGAGAGAGAGAGAGAGACAGAGGTTTAATAAAACCCACTTAAAAAATTTAGGGAAGTATTTTGCGATTTTTTTAAAAGAATGTTAAAAATAAAAATATAACAAATCTTTTATTTATTTATTTATTTTTTTTTTTTAATTTTTACATAGACATGCATTTTTTAATTTCCCCCCTAAAAACTAATTAATAAATTTCAAAGTCCATCCTTAGTACTTTTACGTAGCTTTCCTATTAAACATTTAAAAAAAAAAAAGTCTATTCTTTTATGAAATATTTTCAGAAGTTTTAGCATTTTGAAAATCATGAATTCCTGAAAAAATGCAAACTGAGAAAACGCAATTTAAAGATTTCAAATCTGTAAAATATATCAAAAAAAATAAGAATTGTTGCCTGAATATGCATTCTATTTAACAAATGCAATATAATTCAATTTCATATTAATAAATGGAAATATGAGCGTTTATATGAAACCTTCTGTGGTGCCAATTCAAAGGTACCAAACCCCCTTAAAAAAATATGTTTTTTAAAAAAATTTCTTTTTATTTTAAGTTTTTTATTTTTTTATATATACACTATTGCTTATGTAGAGAAACTTTCCTATTAAAAAATACCATTTCAGAATCATGCAAAAATTTGTGTTTATATCTACTATTTCTGCATGGACAACAAGGGAAATTGCCCGAACCTCTCCTATAATTTAGAGGCTCCGAATTTACAATAATTTATTTTAAGATTACACAATAACTAAAAAGAAAAAAAATGCCAGTGTTTTAAAATTAGCTATATACTTCCAAATCACTTGCAAAATATAGGCTTAGTTAGCGTTCTGCAAAATTTTGAAAGCATATATAGCTACACAGCAACTTTTTTTAATATTAGTAAATCCTGTCTCAACCATATCATATCAAACAAAACTTTCTATAAATCGTATGGTTGATACTATTTAGCCGAGCAGTCATGACGATCCTGAAAATTCTTTGCAGATGACTAAAAGTTTTCTAATCTGTATGCCAGTTCAAAGAAAAAAACCCAACAAAAAAATCGAAAGCTTTAGGAAAATTTTTGATACTGTATTGAAATTATTGTGTAGGATAAAAAAAGACCAAAGAATAAGATTTTTTTTCGTGTTCCAAAAATTATTATTATTTTTTAATTCTTCTTCTTCTTATTTATTTGTTTGTTTATTTTGGAGCTATAAAGTGTGAAAAATGCACTTTGTTCACTTTTCGCCCTTCACAGATTTAAAACGAAATAATTCGTCATCGACTTTCTGAGTGTCAATTGCAAGGATGAAACACGGGCGCAGAATTCATACCGGAATCTGTTTAAGAAATTTTACTACCTATAATATCGTTGATTTAAGAAGTAGAAAATTTTCTTACATTGATTATGGTATGAATACTGCGCCCGTGTTCCATCCCTGCAATTGATTCTTAGATCTGGTCTAACTCTGTCAGACTAGGTTTGAGATTGAAAACAACAAAAAAAAACGAAATATTAAAAATTAATTTTTTGGCAAACAAAATTATTTTAACGGTTGTTGATTTTCTGAATGTGGAAACAAAATTAAAAAGGAAAGTACATTAAGTAATAACTAATTTGCGTACAAATTTCCCTAAAGGATAACTTGAAGTTTTATTGCCTACGATACCGTCCATCAGGCGTACAACAAGAGTTTCTGTCTCTAGACGGAATACTGACACCACTATTTTTTACCAATAATTTCTACCATATTCAATCTCAATAAATTGCTACACAAATATGATAGAAATTATTGGTATACAATATTGGTGGAAGAAAGAGCTCCGTTTTGAGACGGAAACTCCTGCCCCTTTATTGCCGATAAGCGCAGAATTTCTTTTCTTTTTTTACCGTTATTTATATAACACAATTCTCGTAATAGTCAATCGAAAAGTACTGCAAACGACTACAAAATAATAATAATAATAATAATAATAACAACAACAATAATAATAATAAAAGCCAATTTTTACGATTTTTTTTTTTTTTTTTACCAGTGATTTTTAATAATGATCTTTAAAAATTTTTCGTAACTGCTTTCACTTATTAAATAAAATAAAAATCTCAACTCAATTAATAGAAAAGAATAAATTTGGCAGCTATGAAAAAGTATAATAAAAAATAGAAATTATCGTGATTTCTGTTTACGTGTTAAATAATCTGACTGCGATACATATTTTAAAATATAAAAAATAAAATAAAATAAAATAAAATAAAGTCTCATTTATTTACTTCAAATTTGAATATATATATATATATATATATATATATAAGACTTATTTAAAATACAAATTAAAATACAAGTTAAAGTAAGTTAAAGTACATAAAAACATAAATGTTTTGTGCTAAGAATTAGCACGACATTTATTTACTTCGTATTTTAAGTAAATGTCTCTTATACAATTGTTTAAAAAAAATAATAAATAAGATTCTTATTATAGTATCCAGTTTTACATCAAACTTTTCATATCATAATTAAAATACGAATAAAATATAGAATTGTTTTATGTCAGAAGGTATCGACAGGGTTTTGTTTTTTTTCCTTTTAAAGAATGATTAATTCTAGTTTCAATTGGATTTTCAACAAACCAATCACTTTCTTATGTACGATTCGTAAAAGATGTTATTAAAATAAAAATGAATATCTGTTTATTTACTTCGGAACTTTTACGTATGTTTAGCATGCTCATGGTGAATAATTATTCTCGACAAAGACAATCTTTAAGCACAGAAAGCACAATATCAATCCGACGTTCATTCCGATAATTAATTACCTATATGTTGAGTTAATTACCATCACATTAATAAGTCTAGATGCTCTTCGCACAGACAGCTCACTACTTATAAAGCAACAAGCGTGTTTGGCTTTCTTGAACTCGAGTCTATGAAGATCATCACGACAATCTTGCCTGAAACTAGATTTTCTTTTTCATGTTGTATTTTAAAATTTACTGGTGTAAACCTCAATAAATTTTTCTAGTGTGATTTTTACTTTCTTCTATGTATATTATAAGAAATTATTGGATTCGGGAAAATTTTTGAACACCAGTTTTCGATGGATTTATACGTTTTGAAATGACCTGAACACGATATAACTGTTTTTAGGAAATATCTGTCTGTGTGTGTGTGTATCACAAATATTGTGTACGCTGTATCTCACGAACCAATGATTGAAATTTAGCCAAACTTGGTATTAAGTTCGACCCCGACCTAAACTGCGGCTGATTAGATTTGGGGAACAATAGCGCTGTAATACCATTTTTTCTAAATTTTTCACTTGGCAGTGTAAGATAAAATTTCGTATTAATTTACACAATGAGAGTTAATTTTCACGTGGAATTGTAAAATTAAAAAGAATTATCGATAATAGTAGCAGTAAACTAGAAAAAAAAAAGTTTGTGCATTAGGAGCATAGCTTTGCCCCTGGGGGGAAGTACCGTCCATAAGAGTTATAATTCTGTGAGATAAAAATCGTCAGCATTCATCATGGAAAATAATTATAATAAATAATAATTTAATAAATAATTTGTACTGCTTCAATTTGTATAAAATTATATAGAAGAAAGTCTCGTGGTAGCCCCAACACATTATTTTTACTACGTATTTACAATAATGCAACCTATACCATAGCTGCCAAAATTTTAATTTATTCTGTAACATTTTTAGCCCAGCCTTTATTTCATACCACTTATTTTTTAAGAATATTTTTTTCTTATTTTATCGCAGTTATATATTGGAAAAAAATTTTCAGTAAATAAAGTGGTGCGAAATAAAAACGGGGCTAAAAAATACTCTGGAACGAATTAAAATGTTGGCAGCTATCCTATACCAGGGTTAGTCAACCTTTTTAATATACCGCCGTTTTTTGAATATCTGTTAGTAGTAAAATTTTCAAATCCCCCACAAGTTCCATAGTAATGGCGATTTGTAAAATACGAAATAAACTTTATTTTAAAAATTTCATAAAGCAAAGTTACAGCAAATTACAGCATATAGCCAATAGGTTCCTACCTTCTAATAGTGAGTGATAAGATTGCTGATTTGTTCTAAATTTTATGTTATGGAAATAATGGTACGAAAATAATGTTTAAAAAAAAGTTACCTGTGGCAGCCCTGTATAGGGTCAAGTTGGCTACCACTGATTCATACCATAGCTCCAAAAAATTTATGCTTTTTGGCTACAAGTAGTTTTTAATAGACACCTTTAATAAATTTTAAATTTCTTAACAGCTTTCAGTGATTAGATAAAATAAAAAATTCTACTCAGTTTAAATGATATTGAATTCAGGGCTGCCGCATACGAATTTTTATATACATATATATATACATATATATATTTATATTTGGTAACGTTATTTCCAAAAAATAAAATTTATAATATATTTTCGCAGGTAAAACTGCACTTTGCCGGCAATAATTTATAATAAGTTTTGTGTTATGGAAATAGTGGTACGAAAATAATAATGAATAAAGTCGCCTGTGGTAGCCCTGTGAATTAGAATAAACTAAAAGTTTAGACAACCTTTTTTTTTTTTTAACATTTTGTTTGTTTATTCTAAATAAAAAATTAATGCAAATCAAAAATCATATTTTTTTTAGTGTGAGTTTATTTATAATTTATGAATATATTTTAAATATGGTTTAGAAGGAACAGGATTTCGAGAAATATATATATATATTCATTGTATTTCATAAAAAGAAAGTTATATCAATCGAGCGACTTTTTGTAAAGATATAAATGAAAGTTTGCAACGTGAATTTAAAATTCGAATATCTATAAAAATATATTTTTTTATATGCAGGAGGAAGGAAAACGTTCCGCCTTTTTTTTTTTTTTTTTTTTTTTTTGTCACCTGTATTTTTTTTTACAAAAATATCTAAAATATCTAATCTATTAAATCACAAAAAATAATCGTAAAAATAAGATAAAATTTTCTGCACAGAAATGCTGGTGGCAGAAAAAGCGGAACTCTTTCATGCCTGATACAGCGAATAATGTTTTTCGTATTTCCATAATCCCAAAAAGTCAAATATCAAG